>JAANYP010001353.1:384799-448854 GCA_020465985.1 Centrapalus pauciflorus
TTGATGTAGTCCATACAAAGCCTTATCTAAACGATACACTCTGTCCGGATACTTCGGAATCGTAAACCCGGGCGGTTGTTCCACGTACACCAGTTCCTTCACCTTCCCATAGAGAAAGGCACTCTTTACGTCAAGTTGATAAACCTTAAAGCCTTTGAAGGACGCAAAAGGCCAGAAACAAACGATTCCTTCCTCTTGGTAGAAACTCTTTACCACAAGTCTTGCTTTGTTGCGAGTCACTATACCCCGATCATCTCTCTTGCACTTAAAAACCCACTTGGTTCCTATAGCAACTTCTCCTCGAGGTAATGGAACTAACTCCCACACTTCAAGTTTCCTGAATTGTGACAGCTCTTCCTGCATCGCTTCAACCCAAGAGTTGTCTTTCAGTCCCATTTGCAAATTTTTCGGCTCTACTTGCGAGATGAAACACGAATAGAGGCAAGTGTGAAAGGCCTCGGAGTCATTGATCATCGACAACACCACTGTGTTCTTATTCAAACTACTCCTAGTCCTCACACCAGCATTTGGATTTCCTATGATGCTCTCAATCGGATGATTCTTATTAATCCTAGATGTTTCTATCTCGTCAACCCTAAGATTATCTCCTAAATTTGATCTTATCTCACCTAACGGGGGAACGACTTCAGACTCTACATTTTCTTCCTCATGAACACTGTCTTCAGAGTTAGAATTTGTTGTCTGATTTTCGTTTGTAGGCAACTCAGAATCATTTTCTGGTGGAGATCTATCTTCTGTTGTTGTAGGCTCGGAAGTTGATGGAAAGGTCGTCCTCGGAAAACTTTGACCCTCGTCATTCAGATTTAATGACGACAAGTCCTGTTCGATGGTACCTGCATTTCCATCCAAAGGAATGTTAAATGATTCAAACAATATGTCATAATCAAAAATCCATTACTGACCAGTTTTGGGTTCATGTGTATAACTTGTTACATCAATGTTATACACAATCTCTATTGTACCATTAGATTTGTTAAAATACCCGGTTGTTTGGTGAGTTCGGCACATAACCTAGGAAATATCCTTCGTTAGCCTTTTCACTAAACTTAGGTTGATGTTTTGTTTTCATTAACGTACATTGTACCCCAAATGGTTCGAAGCCAGTTAAATTCGGTGGCCTTTTATTCAAAACTTCATAACAGGTTTTGTTCAGTGATTTGACAGTAAGAACCCGGTTTAAAACATGACAAGCGGTATTCACTGCCTCCCCCCAAAACATGGTAGGAAGCTTTGAATCCGAGAGCATGGTCCTTGCTGCCTCAATCAAAGTCCTATATTTCCGTTCTGCCACCCCATTTTGTTGTGGCTCATATGGTGCACTAAATTGATGCACTATGCCCTTTGATAGGCAATATACGCCAATAACAGTGTTTTTAAATTCTAATCCGTCATCACTTCTGATACGTTTTACCCGCGTCCCATAGGAGTTTTCCACTTGGTCTAAGAACCCGATTAGCTTGGCAGCTGTCTCGTCCTTCGTACCTAAAAAGAAAACCCATGAAAATCGTGAGTAATCATCAGTAATAACCAAACAATACCAACTACCACCTATGCTCCTTTTGTTGATTGGTCCGAACAAGTCCATATGCAACAAATCGAATGTGGCAGCTATAGAGTTCTGAGTCTTGGACTTGTGTGCCTTCTTGTGTTGTTTTCCTTTCTTGCACGGCAGACACTTGTCTTCAAACTGAAAACTCTTCATTGGAACACCTTGCACCAATCCATTTTTAGTAATGTAATTCATCTTTATCAGGTGCAAGTGTGTCATGCGTCTGTGCCACAAAACTGATTCAGTCTCTGAAGCTTTTGATAGTAGACATATTGGTCCCATCGAAGATTCTGGTTTGTTCATGTCTAGCATGTACAAGTCATTTTTCCTTGGGGCTCTCATCAGTATCCACTCTTCATGAACTTTGAATCCCGGTTTCAGCATTAACGCCTCAGTATCAGTGAAAAGTACTGAGTTATTCTTATCACAGATTTGAGATACACTAATGAGATTGTGAACCAGTTTATCAACATGATAAACTTGATCCAGTTTGATAGTCCCATTAGTGACCACTCCAGTACCGGTGATATTTCTTCCTTTATTACCAGCGAACGATACAAATCCCCTATTCCCTCCCTTGAAGTCTACAAGTAGACTTCTTTCCCCAGTCATGTGCCTCGAGCAACCACTGTCGACGAACCATTTGTTGTTTGGACCTGTAGTTATCTCCTGCACATGAAAGAAAAGAGGTTAGTTATCATGGGGAACCCAAGCCATGACTGACTTGGTAATACCATTCTCGTCCACATACTTGAACTCTTTCAAATGCCCATCTCTCCTTTCAGGTGACTTGGGTGTTTGATTTTGAGCCTGTTTTGGTGCAGAGTGATTTAAATTCACTCTCGGCCTTTGTGTAGGCATTTGTTGTGGAGCTCTTGAATAATTTCGATTATAAGGCATTTTCGAGTGATATCCCTGAGCTCTACCTGGTGTTTGATGTGTTACATGAGTGTGTGACCTAACCGGAGTGTAAGCTCTTTTAGGTGTATTACTCCTATAATTTTGTTGTGGTCCTGACCTAGATTGATTAGGGACTCTATTTGGTGAATTAGTCCTAATCACTTCGTTGGGTCGACCTGACACAGCACTTTTTGGTGTGGCTTGCACAATTTTCTCGGTGTGATGAGAACTACTTGTGCTTGCTACACTTGAATAAGGTTTATGTTGTTCCGGCTTTCCAGTTTTAGGGGTAGAGTCTACCTTCCTATGTGGACAACTTGAAGCAACATGTCCCTTTTCATGACATCTAAAGCAAGACATTTTGTCAATCGACTTCTTATGCGTGCCCTTTGACTTAGGTGTCTCACTAGTGTCTTGTTCTTGCGTCTCAACTATAGTGACTGTTTCCTCCTCTTGATCATTAAAATCAATTTTGGCTTCTCCTACAGGCTTATCACTAGAAGATGGCACAAATTTGACCTTTTTAATCTTGACATTACTACTAGTCACCCTAGCTTCTTTATCCTTAACTGGTTCAGACATAGGTTCAGATGCTACCTCTGATTCAACTGGTTTTTCAGTTTTCTCCTGAGGCTGAGATACATAGTTATCATTGAAAGGTGGAGGACTCTCGTTATACCCTAAACCTACATGTTTCTTAGACTGATGTTGTGCATCTGAGATCTTCTCTAGGTTGAGTGATGAGTTCCTAAACTTTTCCAGTATTATTCACCTCAGCTACCTTAACCTTAGATTCAGCTAGCTCTACCTCTTTGATCTTAAGCTCTTTGGTCAATGCCTCAACATGTTCATACATCAGTTCTATTCTAACACACTGCTCACTCAGCTTGTCTTTTAGAACTATGACATCTTGTGCATCTGCCTTAAGCTTATTTCTAAGGTCTTCCTTAATATCTAAGAGGCTAGCATTGTCCGATTTTAAGGATTCATTTTGAGCAGTTATATTTTGATGTGATTTTAGCACTAACTTTAATCTATCATTAGACGTAGCACATAAAGCACATAAATCACGGAATATAGAGAAGTTCAGAATTACCTTGGCGTGATCGGATTCCACATTGGCCATCTGTGCGGCGAACTCCAGAATCGTCTGATCTTCTGACTTTTCTACCAACATAGGACTGCTATTGTTCTGATTGCTGTCCCTTGCCTTTTCCTCTGCTCCGACACTTTCAGTCTCCGTTACTTCAGCCATAAAGGCTCTAGCATTGGACTCTAGATGTGTAGTCCAGTCATATGTTCCATCTAGCTGTCTGTCAGATGTGACGTTGGTTAACAGACTAGCTATGTTTGCCTGATTGCTTGAACTACCCGGCTGAAATCTCCCTTGAGATTGATTCTGGTACTGGTTCTGGTAGTTCTCGACTTTAGGTCTTTGACACTCTCTAGCGAAATGTCCTAACCCTTGGCAGTTGTAACACTTAACTTTGGATTTATCAAACCCAATCTTATTGTTACTGACATTTAGATTTGTGCCCGTCCTCTTGATGAATCTCTTGACTCGCGGAGTCACCATGGCCAGTTGCCATTGCAGATCCATCTCCTCTAAATCATCAGGGTCCACCTGATCATAATCTTCATCCCATAGCGCAGGATCGTTGATTTTCCCTTGAACGCAATTGCCATAGGCGGCCACAAATGAAGCCAACAAATTCAGATGGTCTTCAGCTGATTTTGCGCTCATCGGCATCTTTGAGTATCCTTGAGATGTAGATGTAGATTGAACTAGCTTTTCTTCCGGCCTAGAGAACCCTAAGAAAGCCCGGCTCACTGAGTCTTCTGCTTCAACCGGAGTCGATGTTTCACCCGAAAAGAATGCTATTGCCGTCTTCACGTTACTTGCCCCTGAAGGTTTGGACTTCCCAAAATACATATCCGGATCCTGTACTTGATCATAATCCCGTTCCATCTTCAGCAATTCAAAGTTATAGGCCCTCAGCGTTCCTATGACATTTTCTAGAGTTAGAGTATAGAACTTGTCTTCATCATGTTTTATCAGCGCCACATACATCTCCCATTTGGCTAGTAAAGCATCCAGAATTTTGACAATCTTCTCTGACTCACTATACTCGACATCGTGGTTGTCTAACTCAGTCAACAAATGATAGAACCTCGTAATGGTCTCATCCAGCTTTTCGTTTTTCAAAGCCTTGAAAATAGCAAACTGCTGCTTGAGCATTTCCATTCTATTTTTCCTAACCCTCGGATTACCTTCACACCTTTTCTCCAAAGCATCCGACAACTCTTTTGTTGTTCGTTGATTGCGAAATGTGTGCAGTATCTCCTGAGGTAATGTCATTCTAATAATCGCGAATGCTCGGTTCTCGGCCTCATACAACTTCTTATCATCATCCTTCATCATTTGATATGTTAAGACTCCTTGACGTCCCTCAACTTCTGTCCTAGGTGGAATGTATCCCTCGACTATACAAATCCACATACTCATATCTTTGAATCTAGCGAAGTCGGCAAATCTATCCTTCCACCAATAATAATCCTCCAATTTCATCAACTTAGGTGGAGAATTTGCCTTTCCAACCTCATGATCCATCTCAATAAACCTTTATAAACTTGTCATTGTTTCAAAATTTTTGAATTCAAACTTAATTAATTTAATTCGAAATTAATTTAAATTAACTCTTTCGAACTTGAGTGACTTCGAATATAATTAATTTTAAACTTGTTTGGAATGAAATTCGAAATTAAGTTTGAAGTCCAACTAAAATCGAAATAAATGACAAAGTCGAAGGTATATCAAATTCGAACTCCTGATTTCGAATTTGGGTAAAATTCGAATCTGAGAAAATTCGAATGAGGTAAACTCGAATCAAACCCTAATGAACTTCGAAAGCAGCGTATTTTTTCTCGACAAACTCGAAATTTGAGTAAACGCTAATACCTCCTTGATGTTCGAGCGCCGCAAGTTCGAAAAACGACTAATAATTCGATTTTGTTCAAGGTTTCAGATTAAACCAATATTTTAAGAGTAAAAATATTGATTTCGACCAAAAACTTGAACTAATGCAAACTATTTTCCGTTATTTTGCTTGTACAGCTCGAAAATCCGTCCAAAAACGTGATTTGACCGTCCAAAACGTCAAGAAACCACAGATATTACTTGTGAACACGAAGAACACCACGAACACCCAAAAGTCTCTGATACCACTTGTAGGGTCTGCTCTCTACAGATCTATCTTGATGCGACACCTTCCAACGAGTGTGGAATTCTCGTTAGTGGCTTGACGGAAAGACCACGCACACCGAAACACGGAGACTACCACGGTGATAGACGAACAACGAGAACGTCCCAACACGATGATTCTCTCCACACGAAACTCTCCAAATGCTAGCAAGTTCGAGATCGCCCTTTTGCCTAATCGCTCTTGAATCTGCAAAAGTCTCTTAATTAATCGAATTAACCCTTAATTATACTGACAGGTTCGACTTTGTCTAGGACAAATTCGAACTTGGCCCAAGGCCTATTCGAACTTGTCCTCCTAGACAAATTCGAATCTTGACCTTTAACTAAACTCGAACCTTATGTTTCAAGCTTATGTTTTGAACTTATGTTTTATCTTATGTTTGAATTTATCTTTGAATTTTATGTTTGAACTTATTGTAAAGCATTACCCTAAGTTCAAACATACAAATAATCAATATCAAACACACATAATCAAACATATATCAAACACTTGTTAATATTCAATATCAAGTAAATTGACTTACACAAAATGCTATCATATACTTAGACTGCTATCGTCACACAGGATGTACTAACATTTCTGTGAGTGACTCCTTTGGTTTTGCAAAGAAGAGTTCATACTGTCTAACAAGATTGTTGATCCTGTTATCCAGTGTGATTGTGGGACCATCATAGACGGTACACAAAGTATCCCACATCTTTTTTGCAGTCTTCATTTTCTCAACCTGTTTGAACACATCCTCAGGAAAAGAAATGACCAGGTTGTTCCTAGCTTTTGCATCAAGAGAAACCAGCCTTTTGTCTTCATCAGACCATTGAGCTTTGGCCTTCTCAAAGGTTCTGATTCCAGGGGCAGCTCCTTCAACAACAGGATTGATAGTAGTAACAGAAGTTGGCACATAGGGACCTTCCATTACTATCTCTGGCAGTTGTACATCCAGATTCTCTAAGTAGAGCATCATTCTGCACATCCAACAAGAGAAGTTTTGATGACTGAATTTGGGGGGTTTGGCCATTGAACCATTGTCATAGTAAGAGGAGGAACTGGCAGCACTGTTGTCCATGGGAAAGTAGGGAGAATGAGAGATCTAGATTTGACAAACACTCTATCTGCTCTGATACCAGTTGTAGGTCCCAAAAGGTTTCCCTAGAGTATTGTTCTAAGCTGTAGAGGGGGTGTGAATACAGCTAATTAAAATTCAACACTATTTTCTCAATGTTTGTGTATACTATTAACAAATGTTAATTACAAACAAGCTTGACTGCGGGAAGGTTCAAGCTGAGATCACAGAGACAACAGATGTTTCAACTAATCTAAGACACACTCAGACTAGATAAAATGAATAGACTCACTTAGATGAACTCACTGATTTTACAAGACAGACAGCTTGAGTATGAACAGCCTAGACACACGTACTGTTATATTCAAGCAGACTTGCATGCATGAAAAACATACTTTAATGCACGATCTGATTTCTCACTCTTGGTTATCTCACAATCCTTAGAAGCTTCCTTTTATACTCTCATTGAGAATCTCAGTGAAGTTTCTTCATTGGACAATGAGATAGTGGGATGTCTTTCCAAAAAGACAAAACACCTTTTCTGCACATTCTGATAAAGTAGACTTGTCTTCATGTGGCAGAATCTTTGTCTTTTTCGTTTTGTCACTGTTGCATAAGGCTTTAACCAAAAGAGGAATGTCAACTTTGCATATTTCTTGTTTTGTTAAGGCCATTTTGATATAAGAAAAGGTCTGTCACCCTTTTCAGATATCCGTTTGTCTTCATGTAAAAGAACAGCGTAGGCAGGCTTTTGCAGTTTCTGTTTTACACTTTATCTTCGACTTGTAAACTGATCTTGTAGCCAAAAACAATACATGAGGACTTGGAAACATATTCCATAAAGTGTTTAGTCTGTTCACAAAGAACAGGTTCTGTTCACAAAGAACAGAACACTTGGAATCTGTCCAAGCTGCTCAACAGATCAGAGCAGCGTAGACAGTTTATGTCCAGCCTGTTCAGCAGACAGAACAGCTTGGACATTCTGCCTTTGTTGCAACGAATGCAATAGGGTAAACAGCTTTGGCTGATATTGCAAATCACTTTTCAGGTTTCAATAAGGCATAAACAGACCTTAAATTATACCTTCAAGTGCATCAAACAAGTTCGATTAAAAATCTCCCCCTAAGATGTAGAGCAGGTTTGACTGAGGCCTTTTTGTGCCTAACACAGTCCTATCATTTGGAGCTGCCAGAAGAGTTATCAGGAGTTCATCCAGTGTTTCTTGTGGGTTACTTAAGAAAGAGTCTGGTGCCTGAAAGGGAACCATGAACTGACCATTCAAAGATACTAATTCGTGAACGCCTAATATTTGTTGGTGAGCCAGAAGACATATTGGAGACCAAGGTCAAGAACCTCACGAAAAAAAGATTTCAAGATGGTGTTGGTGAAATGGAAGCATCACAGGGGAGCTAATCACACTTGGGAGTCTGAAGAAGATATGAGGACCAAATACCCATGTCTGTTTAGCGCAGCATGACTTTGCGGACGAAGTATAAGCGTGATGGAGACCATGCTGTAACATCCCTAATTTGATTTACATGTAATAAGCAATTAAAACACAATTTATGTATTGATGGATTGATATCTCAATTAAATAAAATTCCACTCCATGAATTTTAAATTGATAAAATAATGATGAGAAATCATCGTTGTTGTTTTTCTGAGCAACAATAATGATGAGAACCATCATTGTTAACGATATTAAATATGATATAAATAATTATGAAAAATCATCATTGTTGTTTTTTGAACGACAATAATGATGATGAACCGTCATGGTTGTTCAACCCAAAATTTAAAGTATGGATATTTAAAAGTTTAACACTGAATGGAAATAATTAAGGAATAATAGGTTATAATGAGAAAATACAAGTTGAAAGGGGTATGTTGAAAATATGGAAAAAGGAAGAAATTGAGAAACGAATATATACATACATACATACATATACATACATATATATATATATATATATATATATATATATATATATATATATATATATATACATCTGTGTGTGTGTGTGTGTGGCCATTCATTTTAATGAACCCACTTCCTCAAAAGTTCATCTCTCAAAACTCACGGCTCTCACCCACTAAAAATCAAGAACACTAAATTTTTGGAAGCAAGTGCTGAAAATCTGGATTTGAATTGCTAAGAAGGAACTACAAGCACTGCAACCCATCAATTTAAGGTAAGAATTCCTTAAATTGACAAATTAATGGGTTTTTGGTTCAACTTTCATGAACACCGAATCATAGATCCTTGTTAAGGATGTTAATGCATGTAGTATTTTCAAGCTGGAATGCTTAAATCGAGTTATATGCAAGCTATTTATCAAATTTCAGCCACTGATTTAACTCCTAAGGATGATTTCAAATTTTACTATGCGTTTAAGTGTGTGTTCATCGACTTGTTATGTACACAACTTAAAAAACTGATCATTGGTGCATAAAAAGGTTAGTTTGGTATTAATAAGTGTTAAAAAGGATAATATCAGACCTTGCACTAATAAATTTCAATCATAGGATAGGTACAAAAGTAATAAATGAAATCTGAGAACTTAATAAACTGCTAAGTATGAATTTCGGGCCTGATAAAAACTCACACGAACTTCAGTTATAACGGAAGTTCGGGTCTAAGGAATTTCGAAGTTCCGGTTAAATGGAAACTTTCTAAGTTAACAAGTTAACTTCGGCTCACTGGACAACCGAACTTCCATGGAGACTTATGACTTGGAATCCATGCCTCCCAGCATGATGAAAACTTGTCATCCGTGCCCTCCGCACAAAGGGGCAGACATTGCCCGTATTCACATTTGGTTTGTAAAGAAATATTGGTTTAATGTTTAATATATTAACCCACTAAGCTTATAGTTTACCGTTGAATTTAATTGTTTTCAGGCAAAGGTAAAGATATCGCTGGGTCTTCTTCTTAGGTTATCATTCAGTCTTCTGGTGATCCATTGAAGTTATTTGGTAAATTTGATGATAATGTAGCTATAAGATTGGGTTCTGGAGATGTTGCAATAAATAATGATATTGTAATAGCTAGATCATGACCCTGCAGACGTATAAATATTCTATGTTTTAGCGATGATGTAAATACAAACTTGTACTATGTTTGAAATAATAGTTGTATTTTAAATAATGGGTTTGCATGTTGATCCTGGAGTTTATATTATGTTTATAAGGGAGGATGTTTCAACCTGGCTTCCCACATTGGAAGCATAGTGAATCTTAAGAAGTACATGCAATGGCGGTTTGACCGAACTGGCCACATCTGAAATTGCGGAGGTACTCTGAGGCAAATGGCTCTTCATGGCAGCGACGGTATCGCTAACAATCCCGCTCGGTCACTACCGAGCTCCCAACTCTACTCCCGAAATCTCTAAAACCCCTACTAACACTGCCCTGGTTCTGACTCGGACTCTGACCCGGTCTTTGGCTCATACCCTGGCTCGGCTTTCTCTGCCCCTAAACCTGACTCTGCCCAAATCCGCGTTGTCCCTCGTCCCTACCCTGATTCTGACGGGCACCCGAACTCTGCCCCCTTTGCTCGGAATATCCCCCTGCCGACTCTCTCGGAATAATCTCGAAGGCCTTGAACTCTGACTTGACGGCTCGATCCGCTGTCTCTGAGGAGCCGGCTGCTCCCGTTGTCTCTCGATCTCCCGCTCCCGACGGCGGGCGTACTCCATCGCAGATTAAAAAGTAGGGTCACGCAACATCCCCAAAAACTCCCGAATATCTGATCTCAAACCCTCAATGAAAATACTGACCTTCCGGTCCTCTGTGGCCACCTGATGGGGCGCAAACTGAGCTCTGTTATTGAAGACATCTTTATATTCCTGGACTCACATGGATTCTTACTGTAGATGGATGAACTCCCGCTCTAACTCGCGTCTCGTGTCCTGAGGACAGTACTGCAATTCGAACTCAGTCCTGAACTCCTCCCAAGTCAACTAAAAAGCTTCATCCACCCCTCGGGCGGTCACAAAAGAACTCCACCATTGCAACGCTCCTCCCTTCAACAGGTAGAAGGCATAACTCGCCCAATCGGCTTGGTCAGCATGGGCTATACGGAACGCAGCCTCAATCTCTCGCAGACAATCCAGTGCCTTCGAGGCACCGACTTCCCCGGAGAACTCAGAAGGATGACCTGTCATGAAGTCCTTAAAGGACCCTCACCTCGGCTGGCTAGAAGAAGCCCTAACCCCTGATCTAGACCCGGTCTCTGGCGGAGGTAACGCTCCCTGACCCAGGCCCGCTCCCTGCGCTGGAAAGAGCTCATCGAAGAACTGACCTAACACAAAATAGAGGTCCGACCTACGCACATACTCATCACCCCTAGAATTTATCTCTCTGAGGCCCGCTGCCCTCACGGTCCATACTCACCTGCACAATAAAGATAATAACACATATTAACTCTACATAACACTATGCACTACTCGTTTATCACCTAAGTGATCTATTTCAGATTACAATCCAAGGATCTAGACTCTGTGGTTTAAGTTTAAGCATCCACTGGATACTTAACCTCTTAAACCTAGGCTCTGATACCAAGCTTGTAACACCCTGGAACTACTCCCCAATGCCACACAACTAACACATCGACAAATATATAGTATAATAATAATCCCCAACGATTCCCAATATACACACGTGGAAACCCCAATAATTTAAAAACTTTAATTTACATATTAAGTCACAGAAATCCCTAAATAAGCGACATAATATCCGAAGTATATATATACAATCCCCAAACTACAACTACCTCTAGGAAGGTAGCTACCTCCTCGATCATCTGAAAATGTAAACCTACTTGGGTCCAGCAAGCCTACTAGAACTCCGATCATATGAGATACACACGATCAGCTAAAGCTGGTGAGAATGCAAGTGTTGGTTGTACGATTATGAAAACTCAATAAAATATAGTAAGCTCAGTTAATAAAGCGTTCAGCGTTCTCTACTGAACAAGTATATGAGATCCCACAAGATAGCTCAGTTCAAGTACTCAACCCGTGTGGACGAATCCACGTACCCAAATCCCTAGACCGCATAAACCAGTCGTCAGAAACTCAAAGGGAATCGGGAGTGACCCGACGCATGCCCAGCCATCCTGTTTAATATCTCGGTAGCTCTTGTGTCCCAAATCTCATATTATAAAACTTAGTTCTCAATAAACTCAGTAATACATGCATGATAATAAAGCTCGTAAAGAAATTCGTAAGAAAGCTCGTAATTATCTTGTAAGAAAAACTCAGTAAAAGATCATGCAAGTATTAAATAAATCATCATACATGTATATCAGAATAACAAGCAAACTCACCTGACCCTGGAAACTTACTCCTCAAGTGTTGGTTCCCTACCCGAATCCCTACCCTATCAACTCGATACCTTGGAATCACAACATGACAACTAGATATCACAAACACAACTCCATAACTCTATACACGAATCTCAACACACACAAGCCCGGATACCCAAACACGTAACCTCACAAGCCCAAAACCCTAACCCTAAACCTTAGTCGGATCGCGGCCGCATTCAAGTGGTCGCGGTCGCGCTGACCATCATGGTCACGCCCCACGGATCTCGGTCGCGCTCTTCATTGTGGTCGTGTTCATCACAACGTGGCCGTGCTCATCACAACGCGTCTCACGCTCTACCCGAACCACCTGCGACCCATCTCGCCCAGGGAAACGCGGCCCGGGCTCATCTCAAGAACATCGCGGCCACGCTCACAGACGAACAGAACCAGGTCGACTCTGTTTCGAAGACAACCAAGGGATTTAACTCCCAACTCACTTCCAGCTCAATTTTGCCCAACCAAAATGTCACGAATTAACTCAGAAACATATATAACTCGAATTCCACACCTCAAACACAATTTACACTATCATATTCACGGAATTGAGCTCAAACTCACCTTGAACACAAAGAAAGAGGTTGTTGGTGAATTGGTTACTTAAATCACAACTTGAAGCTTAATTTCATTGTTGTTGCAGCTGCTGGAAGTCACAAGCGCACACACACACACTCTGTTTTCTGGAATTGCAAAATGAAATAAGGGAAGCAAGCTAGTATGGTGGTGATGAATATATATGTTTTTGGTTTATAACTTGATCCGACACCCAATATCCGATTCACAAAACATAAATTTATATCACCGGATTCCAAAATTACCCAACAATCATCAAGGTCCTAATCTTTTATAAAAACTTACTCTCATAACCCGGTTAATTTAAATCCTCGCCACGTGACGGTTCAACATATAACTCGGTAATTTGTCTAACTCGATAATGATATTTAAATCAACCCAATTAAATAATTCTACGTACCTTTTCTAAAACTGGGATGATACATTATTAAATTTTTATTTATATTAGATTTTATTATTATAATTTTTTTATGTTTTTTGTATTTTATATGTTTCCAACTATTTATTTCATTACGTTAAATAAATTTTGATTCACTATACCTTTTTAGTTTATATGAAAAAAATATAAACTTAGGATTTAATTCATTTGGATTTAGATATTTTTACATTATTATTTTGGTTTAAATTTAATATTCTATTTGTTTTGATTTAAATATTTAATACATTAAAACATTTAAATAAAAACAAATAAAAATGTTAGGTTTATATAGTTTTCTTGTAAATTATAATTAAACAAAACATATTAATATAACAAAAAAATTTATGTCATAACAAATGAAATGCTAAGTTTATATATTTTACTAGAAAGTTATAACCTTTTTAAAATGTATTAAACTAGTAAAAAATTTAAATATTTTATTATATTTGTAACATCCCGTTTTCAGGGTTATTACGTGGATTTATTTTAGTGGAGATTTAATATATTATTATTGCGTGGGTCCAATGAGAACCCGATTAGTGGATGTATATACGTGTCGGGTTGCGAGTTACGTGTCTCCGGATTATAAATTTAGTGGATAAATTACATAATTGGGTTCGTGGAATTAAATGGGTTAAGTGGATTTTAATTATGAAAATGGGATATCGGGTTCGGGTTAATGGGGTCGAGACCCGTTAAAAAGAGGAAATCATATACGCGTGTTTCTTTTCCTTCTCCTTTTCATTTGAGAACTTAAAGTGTGAAGTGTGTGTGTGTTTGGGACCATTCCAGTAGCAAGAATTCAGCCTTAGTTGGAGAAATTGATTGCTGAAATTGTGTTAATCATCTCCATCATCTTCTTCCTAGTGACTTGGAGCTTGAAGAGGTAAGTTTCATGGTTTTTGGGTACTAAAATTCGTGTATATATGTTGTAAATTCGTGGGTTTAGTTTCTGAAGTTATATGAGCAATTATGGGCGAGTTTGTGGGGTATTCGGAAGGCTGGAATCGAGTTTTTGGGGAGTTTTAACCCCTGGCCGAAGCAGATCAGCGAAACAGGAGGAGGAAGAAGACAGCCGCAGCGCGGCCGAGATGGGTGAGGCAGCGCGACCGCGATCGCGGCGCGGCCGTGTTGCCTGGAGCGCGGGCGAGATCGGGGAGCAGGGCTGTTTCGGCCGAATTTCGAGCATCGGTTGCTCGTTTGGGGCTGTATCTGAGTCGTGTTGGTTCTTGACGGATGTATTCGGGTTATGTGATTTATTGAGTCGTATTTCGTTTGAGATTGTTGTGAGTCGGGTTTTCGAGGCTTTCGGTTGGGATTGTTCGGGGTTTCGGGTCGGTTCGAGGGTTTTAGGAGTTGGGTTCCGCTTGGGATTTTGGGTTATATTTTGTTGGGTGTTCGGGAAATTGTCGGAATTATTTCGGGTCGGGTCTTGATCGAGTTCTCGGGGTTTCATCGGGGTTGTTTTCGAGTTAGAGTTTTGGGATTCGGTTGGGGGTTGCTTCCGGGTTCGAGTTAAGCTCATTATGAGTTTGTAATATGTGTTCGTGGATTTGTGTTAACGAGTTGGGATTTGTGTAATTTCAGGGACGAGTCAGCGAGCTGAGCCGAGTCAGAGATTCTGAGATTAGTGGATCAACCAGGTGAGTACCCGAGTCTTTTCCAAACGAGCGCTCCGTTTTCTGAGTTGTGTCGTGCTATTTGTGTATATTGTGCTATGCTGTGTATGAGACAGGGACGTGGGCTTCAGGTATGATTCTATTCATACATATGTGATATATGTGCATGAGATGAGATCCAGTCCGGGGTCCGTGATGAGTTCCATACGGACGGTGATTCGCGATGGGTTATCGCGCGGGTTGACTGTCCCTAACAGTCCTTGGGGCGTGTATGCACGGCAGGGCCTGTAGCCGGTTTGCGCCCGTGCTACAGGGTTGTGGCTAACCACCGGTGTACACGGTCGTTAGCTGGGGAAGGGTCCCCCTCATTGATATTGTGTGCAGGGCTTCGGATCTCATGTATGTGTTCATACCTGTATTGTGATGATGATTGCCAGGGACCGAGCTAGAGATTGATTTGCGTGTATGTGCTATGTGTATGTGTGTTACATGGATTCTGTGCAGAGTCTAACCCTCGAGTACTCACGAGCTTTCGAGCTTACGTATTCGAGTCTTCCATGTTCAGGGCGTCAGTGACAGGAGTAGCAGCCGAGTTTGAGTAGCTGGGATCGGGAATCATCTGGGAAGCTTTGTGTTAATTTCGTGTGATGATCTGATCAGTACAGTTTATGTTAGCACCTTTTGGGCTTATGTAATTTAGCGGATAATATGTTTGTATAAAAGTTTTAAATTACCAGTGATTTCAGTGTATCCTTCTGACTTATGTGTTATAGAGTTATTGCGTTACTGCCACCTGTGTTTTGTATTGACGTGGCATTTCCGGGTTAAGGGAGGGTGTTACAGCATGGTATCAGAGCTTGTGGTTTGAAGTCTGAGTATCAATTAGTGGATGCTTAACTTAAACCTTGTTTCGATCCGTGGGGAGGATCTATTGCGATTGATTTTGGTGGAGTTAACTAACCTGGCTTAGTGTATAACGCTGGGTGACTTATTAGTGGTTCTCAATTGTTTCGGTTTGTGCAGATAATCGTGGCAGATCAGGGCGAGGGATCCGGCGCGGGCAAGCCGGAAGGGGACGAGTTCATTCGTAAGTCAGAGCTTTTGGGGGTGTTGACTGAGTTTTATAGACAGCAGAGAGAGCAGGAGCGAGAACAGGGTCAGGGCGTTGGACCGCGTGCTGGGGGTGGTCCGGATACAGGTGCGGGTGCTTCTTCATCTACGTCTCGACGAGGGGGTTCGTTTAAGGATTTCATGACCGGGAATCCGCCAGAGTTTAGAGGTGGGGGTGAGCCAGGGATGGCTATGGCATGGGAACGCGAGGTAGAGGCTGCCTTTCGAGTTGCGCATGTGGAGCCGAGAGATATGGTGGGGTATGCAGCTTATTTGTTGAGAGGAGGGGCATTGCAGTGGTGGAAATCTATCGAGTCGGCTATGACATCTTCTGCAGCTTTTGCGATGACGTGGGATCAGTTTAGAGCTGTGTTCGAGCTGCAGTATATTCCTAGAGACGAGAGGCGGGAGATGGAGCGGCGATTCCTGCATCTGCAGCAGGGCGAGATGACGGTACAGCAGTATGTGGACCAGTTTAACGAGTATTCGCAGTTTGCTACACATCACATCGCCACCAAGCAGCGAAAGGCCGATGCGTTCATTGATGGACTGCGAGCCGATATCAGGGAGTTTGTCGGGATGCATGAGACGCCTACCTTCGCTAGAGCGTTAGAGATGGCCCGCATCAGAGAGCGGGAGATAGCCAAGCAAAGAGAGGACCCATTCTTACAGCGCAGGCGTGCAAGGACTCCGGAGCGGTCCTCGAGAGACCGGAGGTATTCCCGAGACGATTCCAGGGAACGGCGTTCAGCTCAAAGTTCAAGAGACAGACGAGACAGAGATAGAGATAGAGACAGAGACAGGGATAGGGAGCAGAGGTCCGGTGGTCCGGGGCGGAGCCAGAGATCAGAGAGGCAGAGTTCGAGATACACAGAGCAGAGCCAGAGCAGCGTAGGGCAGAGGCCTCGAGATGGAGGCGATAGGGGAGACAGTTCGGTTGGAGATCGGGAGTGCCCGAGATGCCACCGACGCCATAGTGGGCCGTGTGTGCCCAGGTGCTATCGATGCGGTCAGCGTGGGCATGCTGCCGCCACGTGTACAGTCCCAGAGCCGTTGTGCTTCCGTTGTGGGAGACCGGGGCACAGAGTACGAGATTGTCCAGAGATGGGGCCAGCGATACAAGGTATGAGTTCCAGTGAGGCCAGAGCTGAGCCGTCGTCATCCGGTCGTCGTGATTCTCGGGCGCGGGGTCGGGTATTTCAGGCGACTGCAGAGGCAGCTCGAGATGATGCTGATATGGTTCCGGGTATGTTTCTCTGAGCTTGATTTGAGTGTGTATTAGTGTGGGACGGGTCATTGATCTGTGTCTGTGATAAGAGTATGTGTTCTGTTGTGTGTGACTGCTTCGTTTTGTCTATGGTTATGTGGCTCTGTGACAGAGGTATGGAATGATTGTATATGGGTTATATGAGATTGTTATATCTGGGTATGTGTGTGAGAGTGAGATATATTGTGGTAAGATGGGTTATCAGAGTTCTGGAATTGGGAATTGTGTCATGTTAGTGGATCAAATTATATGAATAATTATTGCGAATGTGTTTGTGACTGTGGGATTCAGTGACAGAGGGGCGGAATTGTGTATATGGGCTGAATGGGGTCGTTATGTTTGGGGTGTATATGTGGAGTTAATGTGCTAGATTCGGGTTCATTATGATCTGGGCTTTTGAGTTCAGAGTTGTGCTATGATTAGTGGATTAATCATGTTGAGTTGTGTGAGCTATATATGAGTAATCTTTGTGAATGTGTTTGTGATGTGCTAGTGGATTGATCAATTCTAATAGTGGATTATCATATTAATAGTGGATTTAAATTCTTGTGTGTGCTATCCCTATCTGTGATATTGTGCTTTGCGAGGTGCGTTTATCTGGGTGGTGAAAAGAGGTGAGAATTCTGTTGTGGTAGTGGATTAATCTATTGCGAGTGGATTTAATCCGTTTATGAGTTTAACCATATTTTTGGGCTTGCGTTTAGTGATTCGATGGAGATATCGTTATGTGATGTGTTAGTGGATGACCTGTATGAAGCTATGTGAGTATGTGATGAAAGGTGCGAAGATCGATGGATTGAGATCATATGAGGATTTAGTGGCTTATGAGGTGACGCCACGTGAAGATTCTGTGAATAGAGGACCTATCAGTTGCCGCTATGTGAATTAGGGGATTTAACCGAGTTATTAGTGGATTGCCTAATTGAGTTAAAGATTTGAGGGAATTGATTTACTTCGAGAGTTGAAATAAAGATGTGTATCAGTGATGATTATGACATTCAGAGTTCAAATGCGAATTTGTCAAGAGTATTGATAATTATATCGAGAGTTGTGAGTCAACATTTCGGAGATTTGACATAGAGATGTGTAATTGCGAATGGGCTTGCGATAGATTCCGAGGACGGAATCTTTTTAAGAGGGGAGGATTTGTAACATCCCGTTTTCAGGGTTATTACGTGGATTTATTTTAGTGGAGATTTAATATATTATTATTGCGTGGGTCCAATGAGAACCCGATTAGTGGATGTATATACGTGTCGGGTTGCGAGTTACGTGTCTCCGGATTATAAATTTAGTGGATAAATTACATAATTGGGTTCGTGGAATTAAATGGGTTAAGTGGATTTTAATTATGAAAATGGGATATCGGATTCGGGTTAATGGGGTCGAGACCCGTTAAAAAGAGGAAATCATATACGCGTGTTTCTTTTCCTTCTCCTTTTCATTTGAGAACTTAAAGTGTGAAGTGTGTGTGTGTTTGGGACCATTCCAGTAGCAAGAATTCAGCCTTAGTTGGAGAAATTGATTGCTGAAATTGTGTTAATCATCTCCATCATCTTCTTCCTAGTGACTTGGAGCTTGAAGAGGTAAGTTTCATGGTTTTTGGGTACTAAAATTCGTGTATATATGTTGTAAATTCGTGGGTTTAGTTTCTGAAGTTATATGAGCAATTATGGGCGAGTTTGTGGGGTATTCGGAAGGCTGGAATCGAGTTTTTGGGGAGTTTTAACCCCTGGCCGAAGCAGATCAGCGAAACAGGAGGAGGAAGAAGACAGCCGCAGCGCGGCTGAGATGGGTGAGGCAGCGCGACCGCGATCGCGGCGCGGCCGTGTTGCCTGGAGCGCGGGCGAGATCGGGGAGCAGGGCTGTTTCGGCCGAATTTCGAGCATCGGTTGCTCGTTTGGGGCTGTATCTGAGTCGTGCTGGTTCTTGACGGATGTATTCGGGTTATGTGATTTATTGAGTCGTATTTCGTTTCAGATTGTTGTGAGTCGGGTTTTCGAGGCTTTCGGTTGGGATTGTTCGGGGTTTCGGGTTGGTTCGAGGGTTTTAGGAGTTGGGTTCCGCTTGGGATTTTGGGTTATATTTTGTTGGGTGTTCGGGAAATTGTCGGAATTATTTCGGGTCGGGTCTTGATCGAGTTCTCGGGGTTTCATCGGGGTTGTTTTCGAGTTAGAGTTTTGGGATTCGGTTGGGGGTTGCTTCCGGGTTCGAGTTAAGCTCATTATGAGTTTGTAATATGTGTTCGTGGATTTGTGTTAACGAGTTGGGATTTGTGTAATTTCAGGGACGAGTCAGCGAGCTGAGCCGAGTCAGAGATTCTGAGATTAGTGGATCAACCAGGTGAGTACCCGAGTCTTTTCCAAACGAGCGCTCCGTTTTCTGAGTTGTGTCGTGCCATTTGTGTATATTGTGCTATGCTGTGTATGAGACAGGGACGTGGGCTTCAGGTATGATTCTATTCTTACATATGTGATATATGTGCATGAGATGAGATCCAGTCCGGGGTCCGTGATGAGTTCCATACGGACGGTGATTCGCGATGGGTTATCGCGCGGGTTGACTGTCCCTAACAGTCCTTGGGGCGTGTATACACGGCAGGGCCTGTAGCCGGTTCGCGCCCGTGCTACAGGGTTGTGGCTAACCACTGGTGTACACGGTCGTTAGCTGGGGAAGGGTCCCCCCTCAGTGATATTGTGTGCAGGGCTTCGGATCTCATGTATGTGTTCATACCTGTATTGTGATGATGATTGCCAGGGACCGAGCTAGAGATTGATTTGCGTGAATGTGCTAGGTGTATGTGTGTTACATGTATTCTGTGCAGAGTCTAACCCTCGAGTACTCACGAGCTTTCGAGCTTACGTATTCGAGTCTTCCATGTTCAGGGCGTCAGTGACAGGAGTAGCAGCCGAGTTTGAGTAGCTGGGATCGGGAATCATCTGGGAAGCTTTGTGTTAATTTCGTGTGATGATCTGATCAGTACAGTTTATGTTAGCACCTTTTGGGCTTATGTAATTTAGCGGATAATATGTTTGTATAAAAGTTTTAAATTACCAGTGATTTCAGTGTATCCTTCTGACTTATGTGTTATAGAGTTATTGCGTTACTGCCACCTGTGTTTTGTATTGACGTGGCATTTCCGGGTTAAGGGAGGGTGTTACAATATTAATATCTTACGGTTTAAATAAATAATTATCTTTTGTTTCATTTATTATTTTAATATGATTATATTGTTACATTAATACGATATGAATTAATCATAATTTTTATGTATAATTTACAAGAAAACTATATAACGTAACATTTTTTATTTGTTTTGACTTAAATGTTTTAATGTAACAAAATATCTAAAACAAACAAATAGAATATTAATTTAAGCCAGAATAATAACGTAACAAACATCTAAATTAAACAAATTAAATTCTAAGTTTACATATTTTCGTTAAAAAGGTATAATGAAATTAAAATAAATTAATGTAATAAAATAAATAGATGAAAACTTACAAAATACAAAAAACATATAAATATTATAATTATGAAATCTAATATAAATAAAATAGTAATCAATAAATTAAATTATGGGTGGGAAATTGAGCCATTCAAGCGAATGGATCAAACGGGGGTTGACGACCAAAAGTCATAAATTTTACATAATTTTGAAATTTTTTTCAAAGAACAATTCTTTTAATACATCGTTTTATAAATTTTTATTTTAAAATAAAATTATGTTCTATATTAGTTTTTTACATTGAGTCCATTTAACTCTTTGACCCGTTGGGTCAAGATTGCCACCCCTGAATTAAATACATAATAGAGATGTAAAATAAATTAATTAAATAGATAAACAAAATATATCTTTAAAAAAAATAAATACATCTTAAAAAATAATAATAATAATAATAAATAATTAAATCATCATTTATGAAAGGGTAAATTACAATTTTCATTCCTGTGGTGATATAAAAATTATGGTTATCGTCCTTCTCACGGTAAAATTATAATTACAGTACTTATAGTTGGAGTTTTGTTTTGCTTTTGATCTCTTTCTTCAATAATTTTTTAAAAATGACGATTTTACCTTTTTATTTTATTTTATTTTTGGTCCCTAATAAAAATATTTATTTTATATTTCATTTTCTAAATGATTTATTATTCTTTTACTATTATTTAATATATTATCTTATTGTTACTAAGTAATAAATTACTCAATGTGTTTTACTTTTATTATTTATTTGACATTAATAGTATTATTATTACTTTGTTATAGTTTAAGTATTTACATGACTAAGTAATAATATTTTAAAATAACTTGTATATTACTAAATTTATTTATTGTATTGTTTGTTAGTTATTATTGTTATTAATATTAATGTTATTGTTATTACATATAATTTTTAAATATACATTGAACAGGAATTTATTTTTTTTATTACTTTTCATCTATAAAGTTTTTAACTATTTATACATTTAATTTATTTATCTTTTCTCTCTACTTTATATAAATACTTATAAATTTATTCTATTTTTTGTCTGAATTTATACATATATTTATTCAGTTATATATTTTAATTTTAATATTTTATATTCGTATAAACATTATATGTTCCATGTAATTTTAACTTAACGAAATATAATTCATTCTAATTTATTTATTTCATATGTTAATATTTAGATAAATTATAAATGTCCAATGTATTAATCCGTTAAGCGTAACAAAACTTACATACGAAGTTACATCAAAATTTAATAAATTAATTTAATTTATACATATAATATGTCAAATTTATATATTTTGTTAAGTTAACTATTTTTAAACATTTGCAGTACATGCATGCATGCATGCATGCATGCATGCATGCATGCATGCATACATACATACATACATACATACATACATACATACATACATACATACATATATATATATATATATATATATATATATATATATATATATATAGTTAGGTTCAAAAAAGTACCTCTCAAAATCAAGTGCACCCGAATGTACCAACCTTAAAAAACTTTTTTTAAAATTTTTTTCTCATAACCATGTTTAATTTAATGTTATACGCATGATATATGAATTTCACATACATTCACACTTTCTGTGTCCTTAAGAATTTTGTGAATGCTCAATGCATATTTATGTGAATGGTCATCCATGTGAATGGTCATTTCACACTATGTGAATGGTGTGAATGACCATTCACATGATTTTTTTACCATTCACAAGACTTATGATGTTGCTCCGTATGAAAAAAAGTCTTATAATGTTGTCTTATGCATATTTATTTAAAAAAAATACATGTGAATGATCATTCACATTAGGGTAAGCTAGATACGCTGATGAACCTGATTTTCTCTCTCTCTCTCTCTCTCTCTCTCTCTATATATATATATATATATATATATATATATATATATATATATATATATATATATATATATATATATATATATATATATATATATATATAGAATCAGGTTCATCAGCGTACCTATGAGATTCCAGCGTACCCAGCGTACCCTCATGTGAATGATCATTCACATATATTTTTTTTGAATAAACATGTATAAGACAACATTATAAGACTTTTTTTCAAAAGGAGCAACATCATAAATCTTGTGAATGATAAAAAAAGATCATGTGAATGGTCATTCACACCATTCACATTGTGTGAAATGACCATTCACATGGATGACCATTCACATAAATATGCATTGAGCATTCACATAAGTTTTAAGGACACAGAAAGTGTGAATGTATGTGAAATTCATATATCATGCGTATAACATTTAATTAAACATAGTTATGAGAAAAAGAATTAATAAGAGTTTTTTAAGATTGGTATCTTCGGGTGCATTTTGATTTCAAGAGGTCCTTTTTTAAACCTGACTCTAGATATATATATACCAACTATATATATATATATATATATATATATATAATAATATATATATATATATATATTGTGTTGTGTGTCTATGTGTATGTATGTATACTAAACAAAATCAAAACAAATAAATTAAATATTAGTAAGTATTTATATGAGTAATATATAATATTGAAAAAGATGAATAATACATATATATATATATATATATATATATATATATATATATATATATATATATATATATATATATATATATAATTATTTTTTTTAAATAGAAAAGTAATAATTTTTTTTAAAATAGAAAAGTAATAATTGATGTATATATAGTTAAATAACTATTTGAAATTAATTGTAATATTAATAATAATACAAAGTATCTATATACAAATCCATATTTATAAAAGTTCTTTTAATTAAATGATTGTAATAATTAATAAAAAAAGAACAAACCAAATAAATAAGTAAACAAATAATAATAATCAAAGACAACATATTAAAAAAAATAATACTTTAGTTAAATTGTAACAATAAAAAAAGACTAAATATCAAATAAATAATAATGAGATAAAAGTAATTAAAATAATATAAAAAATAAAGTAATTAGTTAGGGACCAATATTTATAATTTACTCTTTAAAAAAATATGCATTTTTAATTCTGGACCAACATATTATTTTTTTTAAATTTATTTGAAAAATACAATTGTAGAACAAACCCAACACAACATGGGGAAGCAATGGAGAGATACATAGCCATAGGCACGCCCGCACCGCAACCAAGCGATATCCGGGGGCCAACTGGGGTAGTAATAATGGTGCTTAGGCGAACCCCACCCTAATCTAACTTATTCGAGACTTTTCAGTCACTGCCTCCTTTGATCCCACTAGACCAGATCCCTAGAAAGAATGTAGCATAAGTACTTGTCAAATGTCAACCAAGACTCTTTCACAAACTGACACACAAATTTACACTCTTTGGAAACTGACTTTATATACATAAACAGTTAGACCTCTTGTTACACAAGTATTTGTAATATCAAAAAGAGAGAGAGAATATGAAGACAAGAGTAAAGATAAGATGGGTGTGACGGAGAAAGCGTTAGGAAAATATGTAGCGGCTTAAACCAGGTCCATCTAGAACATTGGACCAAAGAAAATGAAATGTAGAATGGCATCAGAACTACAAGAAACTGGGCTTTTACGGGAGGTAAAAATGACAGTTGGTAAATCCATTTGTACGGTTGAGGGTCGGTAAACTGTCAAGTGGTGATTGAGTTACACCTTCCTTTGCTAAGTATTTGGTAAGAAGAAATAGATCAGAGAGAAGCTAAAGAGAAATTGAGTTTATATATATAAACCTTTACACTTGTACACACACAAGTTTATACTCTTTGGAATATCTATCTATATCTATTAATAAAACAAAATAATTCGTGACACGTGTCACTCTCTTAGCTCTCCTAATTTTTGTTTTCCCGTGCATTTTGCCTTATATAATTGATTTACATAATTGATTTTAAATAAACTAAAATATTACTAATATAATTAATGATTTAAATACTTCCTAATTTAACCTCTAATTTACCTAAAATGTTTTATCAAGAATTATATAACTGATTTATATAACAAATTTTTTTTTCAAACTTTAAATTAAAATGTTACATGTTTTAATCCAATTTATAATTTATAAATAATAGTACGGATTTATTATGAAAAAAAAACCAACATGTTTTCATGTTTAAATATTCAAACCGAATATTCATATTTAAATATTTGATAACAACAGCATAATAGAAATTTTAAAGATGATAAAAACAATATTATTATTCATATATATTTAAAATTCTAAAAAAATTATAGTTTATGTCAAATATAATATAATTCTTATATTTTTATAATTAAATTAATATTTTTATGTTTTAATTCTTAGCTTGTAGCATTTATTTAATATAAAAACTATATATTAAAACATCCGCGCAATATGCGGGTAATAAACTACTAAATTTATATACATAAACCTTAATTTACACCCCCTGTACGTACAAAGTACTTAGTAAGAAGACAAAGAGAGAATGTAAGCAGAAGAAAAACCATAAATTAGGCGTGACAGGAGAAAGTGTGAGGAAAAAACGTAGCGGTTTGTTTAAAATCCGGTCCAATCGGAACATAAGATCAACATAGAAAGTCAAAATGGAATCGGTTTCAATTGACTTGGATGCATTTCTGTATGTGTTTCTAGACATGCCAATACGTGTAATCATGTTGTATCATCACGTATCAGACATGTATTTAACACAACACGAATTTGTAAAACACGAACACAAAACGAATCTGAATATGAAACATGAACACGACACAAAAAAAATTTGTACAACACGTGAGAGAATAAAACACATTTTTAAACATGTCACACCAAAACACAAATTTAATCTAAAACATATAAATTTATAAATCCAAAATATGATGATTCAAGTATGCATGAATTTGAAACCCTAAAAACTAGTTTATACGTATCTTACTCATGTCGTTCAAATACGCGACATCGTCTAACATGATTTTTATATACGTGTCTTACACATGTTTATATGGTTAAATTTGTGTTTGAAATGTATAGGACACGAAACACGAATTTGAAATCTGTGTCGACATGAATATAAACAAAACATGAATTTATGAAAATCAGACACGAAAAATTTGTGTCGTGTTCATGTCGTGTACCAAAATGTCATGTACCAAATTGACAAGTCTACACTATACAATGAGCAAAATATGAAACTGAATCCAAACTGGGAATTCAATAAAGTCAAGTTGAGTAAAAGGAACCACATTGTATTGGTTGTTAGGGTCAGTCTGCCTCAGTATGATTTTTCAGTTTCATACCTTGGTTGGAGGTATATAATTAGTTTCAGGACTCTCAACAGTAGGTACATGTAAATAAATTCTTGCAACAAAAATTTCTCATTAAAAACTAATTAAATATTCATCAATTAACATTATCTTCTTAATCCACATGGACTTGTTTGGACCAGTCAGTGTCCCAAGTCTAGGTAGAAGAACATACACTCTAGTAATGGTTGATGAGTTCTCCCAGTTTACATTGGTGATCTTCCTGAAGAGAAAATGAGAGGCTGCTAGAGAAATCATAGGATTTATCAAGAAGATGGAAATGTTGAACTCTGCTCAAGTAAAGCAGCTTAGAAGTGATCATGGTACTGAATTCAGAAACAGTACTCTTGAGGACTTCTGTGAAGAAAGAGGGATCGCACAGAACTTTTCAGCAGTAAGAACTCTACAACAAAATGGAGTTGCTGAAAGGAGAAACAGAACTCTCATTGAAGCTGCTAGAACCATGCTGTGTGCATCAGATTTACCTTCATCATTCTGGGCTGAAGCTGTTAATACTGTCTACTTCACCCAAAATAGATCCTTAGTGTTGAAAAGGTTCAACAAGACTCCCTATGAGTTACATAAAGGGAGGAGGCCAAACATTAGCTATTTCCGTGTGTTTGGATGTCCTTGCTTCATTTTGAATCAAAGGGACCAACTGGCAAAGTTTGAACCCAAAGCTGATGAAGGTGTGTTTGTTGGATATTCTGCTATCTCCAAAGCCTACAGAGTATACAACAACAAGAGAAAGGTGATAGATGAATCTATCAATGTCACCTTTGAAGAGTCTAGGAATGTCTCCATAAAGTTGTTCCTGAATCAGTTTCAGGAGAGTTTAGCTTTAATGATCTTATGCATTCCATCAATGAAGAAAAGGACTCAAAAGCTTCCACTACATCCAGAGTGGAACCTGCTAATCATAATGGGCATGATGATGACTATGTTGATACACCATGTGCGAATAAGTGTACTCACATAATTACAACTTCATGTCCTGAACCAATCAATGCTGATTTTCCTGGATCCTCTGCTGATAAGTTCAACAATTGAGAGTCATGCTCAACAAGTGAACAGGCTCAAGATATCAGTGTGTCTGAAAATCTTGAGGGCTGCTCAACAGGACCTGTTGAAGATACAAATAACTCAGGAGAATCCTCATAGAAGCAAGATCCTAAGTGGATCAGGTGTCACCAAAATGATCAAATAATTGGTGACATCAACAAAGGGGTGCAAACAAGATGGGACAACTTAGGGAACTTTTGTATGTTTTCTAGCTTTGTGTCCCTAATGGAGCCTAAGAAAGTGGATGAAGCACTTAAAGACGCCAATTGGATCACTGCCATGCAAGAAGAACTCAATCAGTTTGAGAGAAACAAAGTATGGAAGCTGGTCTCTGCTCCTAAAGGAAAAACAATAATTGGCACCAAATGGGTTTTCAGGAACAAGATGGATGAGCAAGGTCATGTCATTAGAAATAAGGCAAGACTAGTTGCTCAAGGCTATAGACAGGAAGAAGACATTGACTATGATGAAACATTTGCTCCTGTAGCCAGGTTAGAGGCAATTCGTTTGTTTCTAGCCTACGCTGCTCATAAGAGCATGAAGGTATTTCAAATGGATGTGAAGAGTGCATTTTTGAATGGCAGGCTGCAAAAAGAAGTCTATGTCAAGCAGCCTCCAGGGTTTGAAAATGAACATCATCCAGGTTTTGTCTATAAGTTGGACAAAGCCCTCTATGGTCTAAAACAAGCCCCTAGAGCCTGGTATGACACTCTAATTGATTTCCTTATGAGAAATGGTTATTCCAGAGGTAAAGTGGATACCACACTGTTCATAAAGAAGGTGAAGGCTGATATTATGCTTGTTAAAATTTATGTGGATGACATAATATTTGGTTCTACTAATGAGCAGTTATGCAAGAATTTTTCACTACTTATGAAATCAAAATATGAAATGAGTATGATGGGAGAACTTACTTTCTTTTTAGGATTACAGATTAAACAAACCTCAAATGGAATTTTCATAAATCAAAGAAAGTACACTTTAGATCTTTTGAAAAAGTTTAAATTTGATCAAAGTTCTCCTATCAAAACCACAATGGCAACCAATGTAAAGTTGGATGCAGATGCCAGTGGCAAAGTTGTTTCAGTAATAGCTTACAGAGGCATGATTAGGAGATTGCTATACTTAACTGCTAGTAGACCAGATATTATGTTCGCTACCTGTTTATGTGCTAGGTTTCAAGCTGATCCTAAAGAAGCAAATCTAGCTGCTGTAAAAAGAATATTCAGATACCTTAAGTGTACACCAGGTTTGGGTCTTTGGTATCCCAAAGACTCAAGTCTTGAGCTAACATGTTATTCAGATTCTGATTTTGCAGGCTGCAGGCTAGATAGAAAAAGCACAATAGGTGGGTGTCAACTTCTTGGTGGTACTACTTCTACTGCTGAAGCTGAGTATATAGCTGCTATAAGCTGCTGTGGGCAGATTCTATGGATGCAGCATCAGCTTGAAGACTATGGACTTGTATATAGGAAAACTCCTATTCGGTGTGATAATACAAGTTCTATAGCAATCTCCCACAATCCAGTATTTAATTCCAGAACAAAGCATATAGAGGTCAGACATCACTTCATCAGGGATCACATCCAGAAAGGTAATGTGGAGGTAAGTTTTATTTCCACAGATGAACATGAGATGTCACTTCATCAGGGATCACTTCATCAGATGAACATGTGGAGGTAATGTGGAGGTAAGTTTTATTTCCACAGACATCACTTCATCAGGGATCACATGAGATGTCGAAACTCAAAGTTTGGTGTTTGGAATGGGAAAAACTCATTATGAGAGGGAGGGGGGGGGGGGGGGGATTCGTCTCCCACATAAAAAGAGAAATAAACCAAAGATGGGTTTATAAGGAGGAATCCTTACATGCATGCCAAGTTTGTTTATTGGTTTTACTCCAATACCTATCCATGTGTTGGGGTTGCAAATCATTAATTTGAATAGTAAAAAAACTAAATATGATTTATCTGTATTATTTTAGTTTGATTGATTATAAACTTTATAGATCGATTATGATTTTATCTGAATGGTTTTAGATTGGAATTTTAGCTTAACTGATCATAAACTTTATAGATTATGATTTTTTCCAAATTGTTTTAGATTGGAATTTTAATTTGTTTAAAAAGATAAGGGAAAATAACGTCAAATAGCTGTGTACTTTTGAGTTTGTACTCATTTATGTAGTGTACTTTTTTTGTGCGTATTTGGTAGTTAAACTTTCAAAAATGTTTCAGTTAGGTAGTTGGGTGACTTGGAAACCGACACCAACCGGTCACCTTGCTTACGTGGACGGTTTTTTCAAGAAAAATGGCATCAAATAGCTATGTACTTTTAAGTTTGTACACATTTATGTTGTGTACTTTCTTTTGTGCACATTTAGTAGGCAAACTTTTAAAAGTGTTTAAATTTAGTATTTGGTTACATAAAAATCGATACTTACCGGTTACTTTGCTTATGTGGACATATTTTTTATAATTTGGAATGAAAAAAACCTAAGATGGTTTATTTTTTCTATAAAACTATAAAAGGATTCATAAACAAAATATGTATCAAATTGATAAATATATGTGGACAAGTTGTAAGGTCGCCTTCCTACGGATCCTATTTTGACGTGACACCTTCCAATGAGTGCGGAATCCTCGTTAGCGGCTTGACGGATAGATCACGCACATGAAACACTGAGACACACATTGTGATAGACGAACACTAGATCGCCCCGACACGTGATTCTCTCTATGAACGAACTGTCAAACACCTTGCAAGTTCGAGATCGCCTCTGTACTAAACCAAATTCGAATTCTGCTAAAGCTCTGCAAAAGTTCTGCCAAAAACTCGTTAATTAAACGAATTAATCCTTAATTATAACACCTGGTTCGAATTTGCCTAGGACAAGTTCGAATAAAGCCCAAGGCCTTTCGAACTTGTCCTCCATGAGCTTTGAACTTATGTTTGAACTTATGTTTGAACTTATTGTAACACATTAATTACACCAAGTTCAAACATACATACAATCAATATCAAACATATATAATAATACATATAACAAACACTTGTTAATATGCAATAACTAGCAAACTGACTTTTACAAAATATTGTCTATACTTAGACTGCTATCGTCACACAGGATGCACTAACAGACTCCTCCTTGACGATAGCTTCTAACTATTTATATTTTGTCTAAGTACTAGTACTATATAAATTACTACCTGCATGCAATCCCTTCTCTATACATACCTTGACTACTTTTTCATACTTCCTGCCTTCCGATTTCCAACCTTCATGGAAGTAGATAGGTTGTTCATGTAGTTTCTGCAGGTCGCTTTGAGATAGGTTTACAAGATGCATAAGATCATATACTTTCAAAATCACATTGTCTTCATGATCTTCCATGACTGCCTCTGCTGTTTCGTTGTCAACGTACCACCATTTCATGTTTGCAAGAACGTCCTGTGGCATTGTCCTCAACGGAACTTTCTTTAAGCATCAGACTGGTTTATAGAACATCTTCATCCAAGGTTTTCCAGTCAATGAATCTATTCTTGATTCATCCATCACTCTCTTTCCATCTCTCGGCTTTATCCTCTCAAACCTTCCAGATCGACCTTCTTTTCTTATGATTCGCGCTATCACTTCAGCGTATTGGTCATCTCCTAGGTTATCAAATCCTTCCATGCTAGTTCTTTGACCTCGTATTTGGGCAGAGTATTGAATACTTTTAACGTTCTCCTTAGATATTGCAGCTCATCTCGTCTTTTGAGCACAAAGAGTTGTAGCTCTCCATTGAAAAACCAGCTAAGAATGCCTCGAAACAACTTTCCTGGACTTGGCAATCTTATCTTCTTCTTCACAGCCAGCTCAGTTCTCTTCTCTTCCTTTCTAAACCACAGCTGTCGTTTCTCATCATTTGTAAGTTCCCTTTCAGGCTCCTCACTCTCCGATTCAACATTAAAGGCATCTTTAAACGCATCGATGTCTATCAAATTCTGTTCAGCTGTAGTGTATGTATCAGTGATAGGATTTTGTTGAATGATGATCTCATTGGCTTCATCTTCTTCATCAACCAATATCTCGTCATCTATTTTCCACTCTGCAACGTTTTCTGGGACAAACTCCCCTTCTTCAAGATCTTCAATTTCATCCTCAAAATCAAATATCACCTCTTCTTCTTAAATTTCCGTAAGAGCTTCAATCATTTCGCTCTCAACAGTCTTTGAGGTTCCACTATCACCTCCTCCTTCTCTCATACCGGACTGACTTGGCTCCCCCTGAATTTGAGCCTGCTGAGCAGTCTTTAGTGAAAGATCTGCTAGCTCACTCTCTCTTTCCGTATCTGGATCATTGTCATCATCTTCTTTCCTCAACACTTCTGCTTCTCTGCAACTACTCTCCCCCTGAGCTTGTAGATTTTTCATTAACTGCTCCAGGAGAGTCTTCATTGTCTTTATCTCAGAAACTTTATCTGCTACTGTTATTTTCAACTCAGCATTTTCATGATCAACTCTGGCATTATGTGCTTGAAGCTCTGTAACTGCTGTAGACAGCTGAAAATTTTGGACTGTCTGGCATTCCACCTTCCCTTCAGCTCTGTGAACCGCTGATTGTCGGTGAATGTAGATGATGTTGATGGAATGGATGTAGATGGAATGGATGTAGATGGTGATGGAGCGATGGTTGGTTGAGCAACTGGTATCACAGGGGCAGGAGCTTAGGTGGATGGAGCTCCCTGCATAAATCGATGTCGCCTCGCCCTATGCTTAGGCACGAGTGGAGTTTCATCTTCCTCTTCGAAATCGGAATCATCATCCTCTGAATCCTGAGCAGCTCTTCTAGTCATCTTTCGCCTGCTGACGACTAGCCTCGATCCACATCTGCCAATTCTGACAGTCAGATCAACAGGTTCAACAACCTGAACTTCTTCTACGTCATCAGAATCAGATTCAGACTCAGAGGCGGTCATTGCTTGACCCTCAGCCTCAGTCTGCATAGTTTCTCCTTCTGCAGCTTCTTGAACCTGGACCTCAGTGTCCATACTCTCACCCTCCGGTGGCTGGTATTCATCGATCTCCTTAAAGATATCATTGAAGTCTTATGGAGGATCTAAAACATCCTGCACCAGTTGTTCAGTGAGGTTTTGCTCCGAGGAAGTCCCCTGTGCCCATATCTCTTCTAGGGTCTGCGCTGTCTGATCAAAAATTGAGGCCAAACTCGACGGACCTGCATCTGCCGTGGATGGACCAGCTGCAGTCGATTCGGATTGTCTGGTAGAAGATGGCCTAGCTGCCGGAATTTGTCTGGCTGGAGCTCGTTGCTTCCTACGCTGTTGCTGTTGTTGTTGTTGTGGTTGTTGCTGCGGTTGCTGCTGTTGTGGAGCTTCACCTGCCCAGTTATCTCCTTCTGGAGCCACAAAATCTGGATCCATAACTGCTCCGAACAAAGGTGCCACCTGTGGCTTGACCTGCTCAGCCCTTCATGCATTATGCGACTAGCAGTCAGCAAATAATCTCTTATCTATAATAGCCACGCCATGAGTATCTGGAAGTTGAGGAAGATTTGGCAAAAAGTGGCGGATAATCATCATTGCGAAGCGCGTGTACATCAAAAATCTTTCTCGGACGGGAGCTGTGATTTGATGCACAAACTCACCGAAGAACATCTCTGAAAAACTAAAACGCTTGTTATATACAAAGGCTATCACCGCCGACTGCATCTTGGACACAATGTAAGCAAAACCGGCCTTTTTCGGCTCAAAGTAGACCATAAACACATGCACCAAGTAACGCCATTTCCCGATTTAACCACTCTTCACATACGAGGCTTTGGTAATATCTTGGGCGTATCCCATTCGCAGAAAGGCCGCTTGCCTTATATGGACTGGAAAGTCAATAGGCCCTGCCTCCTGGTCTTCTGTGCCTAGCTGTAGAATTTGGCGAAGCATTGCAGCTGAAAACACTATAGGTTGGCCCCCTACTCTTGTACGTAATATAGTAGGCGTCACCGAGAAAACTACCTGAAGATGCTCCCAAAATTGTCGTATATATGGCAACATGATTTTCAAATTATGAGTAAGCGCAAAAGCAACACGCGACTGCGTCAAAAATTCAACAATATGGGGGAATGGTTGAGCTTCAGGCAGCTCTCTATTTACTGACATAAGCATGTTATACTTATTGAAGAATGCGTGATCACCCATATCTGCACATAGAAACAACAACCAATATTAGTAATGAAAATTAAAATGAACTTGTTAATTTCGAATTTGCATAATTTCAAACTTACATAAGTTCGAAATCCAACACATTCGAAATTTTCACAAGTTCGAATTTAATTTATATTGACATTCGAATTTAAAACAAATTCGAGGAATATGTTCAAATTTGACTAACTTCGAAGTTGTAGATATTAGTACATCGAATTTGGGAAAATGATACAAGTCCTTTGTTCGTGGAAAAGGCAGACAATCAGACTATTCTGGAGTTTGCTGCACAAATGGCAAATGTGGAATCAGATCACACAAAGGTAATTCTGAACTTTTCTATATTCCGTGATTTATGTGTTTTATGTGCTACTTCTAATGATAGATTAAATTTAGTACTAGAAACACATAGTAATTTAACTGCTCAAATTGAATCCTTAAAATCAGATAATGCTAGCCTCCTAGATATCAAATAGGATCTTAGGAATAAGCTTAAAGCAGATGCTCAAGATGTAATCGTTCTAAAAGACAAACTAAGTGAGCAGTGTGTCAGGATAGAAATGATGTATGAGCATGTTGAGTCTTTAACCAAAGACCTAACTATTAAAGAGGTAGAGCTAGCTGAAACAAAGGTTAATGTTGTAGAGGTAAATAGTAAATTAGAAAAGTTTAGGAACTCTTCACTGAATCTAGGGAAAATCTTAGATGTACAACGTCAATCTAAGAAACCAGTAGGTTTAGGTTATAAAGAGAGTCCTCCACCTTTTCAATGATAACTATGTGCCTCAGCCTCAGGATAAAACTGATAAGCCAGTTGAGTCAGAGGAAGCAACTGAACCTGTATCTGAATCTGATAAGGATAAAGCAACTAAGGTGACTAATACTAATGCTACGATTAAGAAAGTCAAGTTTGTGCAGTCTTCTAGTGACAAAATTCTAGGAGAAGCTAGACCTGAGTTTAATAATCAGAAAGAAGAAAAAGTCACGATAGTTGAAAAGAAAGAACATGACACAAGTGCGACACCAAAATCAAAGAGCACTCATAAGAAGTCTATTGATAAAATGTCTTGTTTTAGATGTCATGAAAGGGGTCATGTTGCGTCTATTTGTCCATATAGGAAGGTAGAATCTACACCTAATGTTGGAAAGCCTGAACAACATAAACCCTCACCAAGTGTAGCAATCACAAGTGGTTCTCAAAACACTGAGAAGATTGTGCAAGCTACACCAAAGACTGCTGTTAGGCAAGCACCTGTGTCAGGTAGACCAAATGAAGTGGTTAGGACTAATTCACCGAATAGAGTTCCTAATCAATCTAGGTCAGGACCTCAACAAGTCTATAGGAGTACAACACCTAGAAGAGCCTACACTCCGGTTAGGTCTCACACTCCTGTAAGACATCAGACACCAGGAAGAGCCCAGAGATATCAATCTGAAATGCCATATAATAGAAATTATTCGAGGGCGCAACAGCAAATGCCTACACAAAGGTCGAGAGTGAATTTAAATCACTCTGCACCACAACAGGTTCTCAATCAAACACCCAAGTCACCTGAAAGGAGAGATGGGTTTTTGAAGGAGTTCAAGTAGGTGGATGAGAACGGTATTACCAAGTCAGTCATGGCTTGGGTTCCCCGTGATAACTAACTTGTTTTCTTTCATGTGCAGGAGTTAACTACAGGTCTCAACAACAAGTGGTTCGTCGACAGTGGTTGCTCTAGGCACATGACTGGGGAAAGATGTCTACTCACAGACTTCAAGGGAGGGAAAAAGGGCTTTGTATCATTTGCCGGGAACAAAGGAGGAAATATCACTAGAATAGGAGTGATTACTAATGGGACTATCACACTTGATCAAGTATATCACGTTGATAGACTTGCTCACAATCTCATTAGTGTCTCTCAGATCTGTGATAAGAAGAATTCAGTGTTGTTTACTGATACTGAAGCGTTAGTGCTGAAGCCGGGATTCAAAATTCCTGAAGAGTAGATTATGATGAGAGCCCCAAGGAAGAATGATTTGTACTTGCTGGACATGAACTTCTCCGATTCGTCAATGGGAACTATCTGTCTGTTATCCAAAGCTTCAGAGACCGAATCAGTCCTATGGCACAGACGCATGGCACACTTGCACCTGAGGAAAATGAACTACATCACTAAACATGGACTGGTGCAAGGTGTTCTGATGAAGAGATTTCAGTTCGAAGACAAGTGTGTACTGTGCAAGAAAGGCAAACAACACAAGAAGTCACACAAGTCAAAGACTCAGAACTCTATATCTTCCACTTTTGATTTGTTGCATATGGACCTATTCAGACCTATCAACAAAAGGAGTATAGGTGGTAGTTGGTACTGTTTAGTTATCACTGATAATTACTCACGATTTTCATGGGTTTTCATTTTAGGTACGAAAGAGGAGACAACTGCAAAGTTGATTGGGTTCTTAGACCAAGTCGAAAACTCCTATGGGACGAGGGTAAAATGTATCAGGAGTGATAATGGAACAGAGTTTAAAAACACTGTAATTGGTGTATATTGCCTATCAAAAGGCATAGTGCATCAATTTAGTGCACCATATGAGCCACAACAAAATGGGGTGGCAGAACCTAAGAACAGGACTTTGATTGAGGCAGCAAGGACCATGCTCTTGGATTCAAAGCTTCCTACCATGTTTTGGGGGGAGGCAGTGAATACCGCCTGGTCATGTTTTAAATCGGGTACTTATTGGTCAAATCATTGAACAAAACCTGTTATGAAGTTCTGAATAAAATACCACCAAATTTAACTGGCTTCGAACCGTTTGGGGTACCGTGTACTTTAATGAAAACAAAACATCAACCTAAGTTTGGTGAAAAGGCTGACGAAGGTTATTTCCTAGGTTATGTGCCTAACTCACCAAACAAAAGGGTTTTTAACAAAGCTAATGGTATGGTTGAGATTGTGTATAACATTGATGTAACAAGTTATACACATGAACCCCAAACTGGTCCGGAAAGGATATTTGATTATGACAAATTGTTTGAATCATTTAACATTCCTTTGGATGGAAATGCAGGTACAATTGAACATGACTTATCGTCATTAAATCTGAATGACGACGGTCAAGGTTTTCCAAAGACGAGTATTCCATCAACTTCTGAGTCTACATCGACAGAAGATGGGTCTCCAGCAAAAAATGATTCTGAGTTACCTACAAACGAGAATCAGACTACTTCTTATTCCGAGCCCAGTGATCATGAGGAAGAGAATGTAGCATTTGAAGTCGTTCCCCCGTTAGGTGAAATAGGATCAAACTTAGGAGATAATCTTAGGGTCGATGAGATCGAAACATCGAGGATTAATAAGAATCATCCGGTTGAGAGCATCATAGGACATCTGAACGTTGGTGTGAGAACTAGGAGTAGTTTGAATAACAACACAGTGCTGTGGTCGATGATCAATGACTCCGAGGCTTTTCACACTTGTCTTTATTCGTGTTTTATCTCACAAGTAGAGCCGAAGAATGTGCAAATGGCACTGAAAGACAATTCTTGGGTTGAAGCGATGCAAGAAGAACCGTCACAATTCAGAAAGCTTGAAGTGTGGGAGTTAGTTCCGTTACCTCGAGGAGAAGTTGCAATAGGAACCAAGTGGGTTTTTAAGTGCAAGAGAGATGATCGGGGTATTGTAACTCGCAACAAGGCAAGGCTTGTCGTAAAGAGTTTCAACCAAGAAGAAGGAATCAATTACAACGAGGTGTTTACGCCAGTAACAAGGCTTGAGGCTATCCGGTTGTTTCTGGCCTTTGCGTCCTTCAAAGGATTTAAAGTCTATCAGTTGGATGTAAAAATTGCATTCCTGCCTGGCAAGGTGAAGGAACTGGTGTACGTTGAACAACCCCCCGGGTTTACAGATCCCAAGTATCCAGACAGAGTGTATCGTCTTGATAAGGCTCTGTATGGATTGCATCAGGCACCCAGGGCATGGTATGAGACACTATCAACTCATCTTTTGGACAACGGGTTTGAAAGAGGGAGAATTGATAGTATATTGTTTGTGAAGAGAAAGGCCAAGACAGGAGAAATGATACATCAAAGTCAGACAGTAAAAAGAATTTGAATACCTAAACTACCATCTTAAATTCCAACAAAAATAAATTAGAAAAATAAAGAAATATCGTTTTCTAATCTATTCAATAATAAACTAATTATAAAAATGATATTTAATATTTTTTAAATGATGTAATTAACTTTAAAATAGTCATTTGAATATATATGTAGTATTTAAATGTTTAGAAGGATATATATGTAATAAAAAAGTTTGTAACGATATATACGTAATATTAAAATTTTACGATAATATATATGAAATTCTCTCTAGAATTAATCACTCTTAAACACGGTGCTTATCAAATTCAAAACATATCATTTACACTTGATACATATCATGTTTAGGAGTTGAAAATTAATTCTCTATTATATTGTTATAAAATGAAAGCATATATTTATCAATTTGATACATATTTTATTTATGAATCCTTTTATAGTTTTATAGAAAAAATAAACCATCTTAGGTTTTTTTCATTCCAAATTATAAAAAATATGTCCACATAAGCAAAGTAACCGGTTACTATCGATTTTTAGGTAACCAAATACTAAATTTAAACACTTTTAAAAGTTTGACTACTAAATGTGCACAAAAGAAAGTACACAACATAAATGTGTACAAACTTAAAAGTACATAGCTATGTGATGCCATTTTTCTTGAAAAAACCGTCCACGTAAGCATGGTGACCCGTTGGTGCCGGTTTCCAAGTCACCCAACTACCTAATTGAAACATTTTTGAAAGTTTGACTACCAAATGTGCACAAAAAAAAGTACACTACATAAATGAGTACAAACTCAAAACTACACAACTATTTGACGTCATTTTCCCAAAAGATAATTATAAATCTATTTAAAAAGTTTTAAAATAATAAATTGACAATTTATTAAAAGAGGGTGTAACATATGATACTTTGTTATTTATCGTTTTAATATTTACTTATGGTAATAAATAAAATAAAAATTTTAATTAAAATAGATGTGTCATTAATATATGATGACAAGTGGCATAGTAGAAGGAAAGTAAGTGGTGTCTAGTTAGTTATTTATTAAAATTTATAAATTCATAGATTATAAGATGTAAATAAAACACTATAAATTGGTGTACCCAATATTTGTTGTCTTGTTGTTAACTACCATCCATAATTAATATTAAAAAAAGTCTACTTTTAACTCTCACTAGTCAAAATAACCCGTGCGATGCACCAGAATGTAATTTTATTTTTTGATTTAAATATTATGTACTTATTAAAGATTTAATTATATGTTTGGGTCACTATATGATTTTTGATTGTACAACATATAGTATTTAGTCATAACTTTTTATAAATAGCAATTTTATAGTCTTGAAAATACACATTTTTAATTCAAAAAAATGAAAGTCATTTGTTTACGTCTTCTAATATTTAATTTATTTAAGTTTCTTAACTTTACGTTTTAAAAGATTTTAAAGTATATATATTATTTGTTTTAAGTAGAAATTAGAGGAATAAACTTAAAACCTTTTCCTGTATTTTTTATATTAATGATTATTATATATTAAATTGAAAAAAAAAAGAATTTAATTCAAATCTCTAACAAAATAAAATTTGGTTAAATTAATAAAACTTTAATATTTATATGAAAAAATATAGTTTTTCTACATAGTGAGACTACTATGAACTTTTAAAGGTTGACTTTTAAAGATAAAAACATATTTATCTTTTGATGAAACGATTTTTTATTAATAATTGTCTAATAAATAAATTTAAGGCTGATTTTATGTTTAACTAATTGAATCATATATGACATTTCGAGCATATGATAATTAGATAAATATTTTTTAATAAGTAACAATCAAAAGAGTCATGTAATCTTTCTTATACATAAAATATACGAACTACATTTATTATTTTATTTGGAACAATATATTAAAATAAAAATTGCAATACTTGATTATCAAGGTTTTTAAATAAACATTTTTTATGACTATGGTACGAATTTTAATCACTTGTTACTAAAATGTTGATTAAAAAATATTTTTGTCTCGACAATTGGAATAAAAACAACCATAACTTAAACATTATTTATTTTAAAAAATTACAAAATCACAACACCACAAAAAGTTTAAGGTTATTATTAGGATTTTTGAATAAATACAAAGTTAAAGCGTAATATTAAATACAACACGTTCTCTTAAAAATGAGAAGAATGGAAAATATGTATAATTTTCTATATATTCTTAAAACCTCAAAAAAACTATGTTTCTTTAGTTATAAATAATCAAGTTATATATCCTTTGTTTGCAAAATATGCGAATACTCAAGTTAGAATAGAATATAAAACAAATTTTATTTATTAAAATTTTAAATATAAATATAAAAAGCATCATTATCATTTATTAGATCGACTCATTATATTTAGATAATAAATAAAAATTAACAAAATGATTTCTTCTATTATTCATTAAAAAATTTAAATAAGATCATGTAAGATCTAAATGATAACTACTATTATTTATCAAAAATTTTAAATAAAAATAAGGTAATTGATACTCTTAGGAATTGAACTAAGTGAAAATAAATGAGGGATGAACTAATGAAAAGACAAATAAGAAATGTTACAAATTAAGTATTTATAATTAATGTTATTTACTACCATCAATTAGATAATCATAACTTTGCATTAAAACTTAAAATGGAAGATTTCAATGCATACTTATATAATATATTTTTCTAAAAGTAAAATACATAAGTTTGTATTATTGATTTTTTAATTGTTTTTTTAAATAACCATAAACGTTCAATGAAATTATAATATCTATGATTTTATTAACTCAATTTTTGTAGAATTTTAGAAAAAGATAAGAACCTAATTGGTAATTAAAAATATAGAGTTTAATCTAAAATTTTTATAGTTAATTTTTAAAAAATAATGTATTGAAAAAGTTATAAATTTCATATATTGAACAATGATTTAATTATATGTTTTTTTTGTCTAATTACAATATAAAAAGCAACTCTAGGTACTTCAAATTTTTTTCTTTTTACCATAATGCAATACACAACCAAATAACAAAACGTAATACTACAGTAAATGAAATATACGAATTAAAAGAAATATTAAATTATTAATTCAATAAACATAAAAACTTCAAGTAAAATATATAGTGTATTGTTAATATTAATATAATATAAAAGACTTAGAAAATGTATAAACCCATAGTTACAAATATCCTCATTAAATTAAATTTTAATATTAGTATTCACACTATCAAATCGTGTAACGATGGCTATATTAAAATACATTATAATATTTATTAAATCGTATGGTGTTTAATAACGTTTCTGGATCAATATTTTTTGAAAATTCTTCAAAGATGGATTAAAATAAAAAACAAATCATTAAAATAAAATATTGTAAAACTTTTATTGTTGAAAAAATTATGAAGATGATATTCATAAAAGAGTTCAGGTATAGAGAAACAAAATTTTTGTTGTTAACACATTTCTTTCTAAAAATTATTAAAGTTTAAAACTATATAGTTGAAAGGATAGATAACAATGACCTATAAGTTGGTGAATATAACGTTGACATATATATTTTTTGGCAATGAACCTTAAGGATATTTGACATGTCAATATAGAATATATCCATCACCTACATCAACATAAATAATTTTTTAATAAAATATAAGTCAAAATAACTTAAATAAATATATCATTACCATAAAAAAAGAATTATCAAAGTGGGATTAAGAACACACAAATTTGTACAGAAAGTCTATTTGGCAATAACTTCTTTGCATGGATGGTAACTTTAATGATATCCATCATCAAATATAAAATATCAAAAAATAAAAACTCTCATAATCGATTTCACATAATAGAATATAATACGTGTGTTAGAGATGAAGAACGAACTTGATATATGACAAATAAAAAAAAGAATAAATCAAGAAGAAAACTACCCGTGAAAATCTTAGAGAAAAAATGAGAATGCTTTAGATTGGCAAATGAATTAACCCATACTATTTAAAACTTTTGATGACCATTCATTTTCTTTGTAACCTATGGATAAATAATGAAATAGCAATTAATTATAGATAACCAAAAGTCATGAAACGGTGGTGAAATTAAATAAAAAGATCAATAATTTATGAAATGAGTTAATTTATAGAAAAATAAATTTGATTATCAATATTTAATATATCTAGAAATTTATATTATCTAACAAATGAATTAAATTATCCAAAAACATAATTGATTATCAACATTTATTAGGGTTAGGACTCAACTTTTATAGTATATAAGGTATACGACAACACATAATTTATCATTAGTGAAAACTCATTCTTTAAGAATCAAACCAACATTTGATAGTGAAAGGAACGAAGAATTTCAAAACTAAATTCCACCAATCACAAACAATATACCTTAAAAATACGGGATAATTTAAAATCTCTAATCTCATACAACGGTAAATATAATCAACCTTGTAAGGTAATAAATTACATCAACCAGAGTACATTAAATAAGTTTAAGTTACATGCCAACTCATCTAGAGTTCTACCCGACCTTCAAAAGTCAATACAAAACAATAATGTCTCGGTCAACAAAATCAAAAGCCTCAAACTGGAGCCTTACTCTTATCTACTCCACCTGAAATAATAGGTTCCCACAATCGGGGTAAGCCGTCGCCCACAGAATAACAAAATAAAAAAGCATAAAAGTACATATGTAAATTTGCATGAACAGAAATGAAGTATGACTTCAATAATTTCCTACGCGCCCCTCATCCGAGCTGACACCGCACCCCTCATCCGAGCTGGTGCTCGTTTAATCAAAAACTTAGGGCTAACCGACCCGGCCTACACACAGTAGCATCGGCGCCCAAATCCACGTTGTATAGTACAAATATGCATACAGGGAATTCACGCTTACACATAGGCATAGATTTCTAACCGATGGGTAGGATAAATATATCATGTGATCGACATAATCATGAAAATGATAGTAACATGGTAGGGTGATACAATTGAAGCGAATATAACAAATATACATAAACACATATAATTGATCATGCAGAAAAATCTGTTACTCACAGTGATACCAAAATTGTCCTTCGAAGCTCGTTTAAAGATAATACGATCAACCAGAATATCAGAATCCATAACGCTCGACTAATGACCTGATAATAAAAGTACATTGCTTAATCGCCACTATTTTTATTTATATAAAACTATAATCCTCGATTGGCCTAAAATTTCAAAGTCCGGGACTAAAAGGAAAAAATATTTATTTATGTGGCAAAATCTTTAAAATTGACTGAACTTTAAGTTTTAGGTTATTTAGCCTATATTTATAGGTCTCGAAACTATTTCAGCTAAAGTAATTTAATCAAATCAGTTAACTTGAATTTATAGATTAAATCTTAGTCTCGTTAATAAATTATAACCACTTATTCGATTTATAATTGGTTTAAACATTATTAATTTGATAACGTACACTAATTCAAAAAGGGAATTAATAAAAGTTCAAGTCTCATTTTTATTTAACTGACAACCCAAATATAAATTTATTAATAACCAAAGATAACATAACTCGATAGACCAAATATTTAAGTAATAACAAGTTGACCCAAAATAATTTAATCTAACAAATTTGAACTTGCACCCAACCGGCCCAACGAAATAAACACAACACTTAATCCTTTATTTGGACCCTCATCTTATTATTATTATTATGATTATTATTATTATTATGATTATTATTATTATTATTTTGCCAATCATCACCCCTTTTCTAGATTTTCTGGTTGTCCAGACTGAAAAATCAACTTTTGGACCTTAAGCCAATCCTTAACTATTTACTTAACCCATGTCCAAGAATCAAAAACCCACCCACACTCCATGTTTCTTGCTTCTGTTGGTGACGCAGGGAACAAAACAGAAGACAAACAATTCAATATGTGTTATTCCTTTTCGTTTTCTGCCGGCCAAGGGGAAAAGAGTCCGGCCAGCAGCGGCGGCCACCGGACCTCCGGCCACCATGTAACATCCCTACTTTTAAGTACATGTAATTTATCATTTAAGACTCAATTTAATGCATTAATGGATTTATTATTTCGATTTCGATCACAAATTTAAAAATGAGAAAAGATGAGGAAAAATCCTCATCGTTGTTGAGCAAGAAACAATGAGAAACCGATCCGGTCAATTAAAATCGATTCAAATAAGAAAATACGAAGTTGAGGGGCATAATGTGCAAATAAAGAGAAATAACAAATAAAAGAAAGGAAAATCCTTTCATTTTCAAATCTCACTCTCTCTCCTCTCTCACTGTCTCTCACTTTCTCTCTCTACTCTCTCGATTCTCTCTCCATCTCTCCAAAAATCCACACTTTTATCGTAAAAAATATGAGATTGTTGGATTCAAGTACTAAAAATCGGGAATCAAGATTATTGGAAGAGTCTAAAATCAATACAACAAAAGATTTGAGATAAGATTCATTCAAACTTGCAATTATTGGGAGTTTTTGGTTCGGTTTTGGAGTGAACCGATTTCTAGGATTTGTGTTGCAAATGTTAGTGCATGTTTAATGTTGTTATGGAAATGTTAAAATCGAGTATAAAGGATGTTACATACTAAATTTCAGATTCAAATTCACATTTTAAGTATGATTTTGAAGATTAGTGTGTGTTTTAGAGTGTGTGTTCATCGATACTTGATGAAAAATGGACACAAATGGGTTAATTTGGTATATTAAGTGTTATGTTACAAGTTAAAAGGGTACATTAAGTTCATATTCACAATTATACATGTAGAAACATGCAAAAATGGTCAGAAAGTATTTTCTGGAAAATGTTGAAAAATAATTGAGTATGAACTCGGATTGAATGAACCGAATTCGGACCATCCGAATTCGGGCACTGTTCATCCAAAGCCCGGACCTCAACTCATTTCAGACCCTGCCTAATTCGGACTTCAACCCATTTCGGACCTTACCCAATTCGGACTTCAACCCAATTCGGATCAACCCATATTTCGGACCAATAGTATTTCGGACCATCCGAATTCGGATGTGGTCCGAATTCAGATCAAATTACACTTGATTTTCTGAAATTAAGTTTTAAACAATTACTGGCATTAAATCACTATTACACTGACTTGACAGATCATTGTGGTGTTATCATACACACATTGATTCAGAGACAAATCACACTGTACAAACCACTGTGAGTAATAGATTATCATTCTAACATTTATTTTCTTTTCATTCACATTTTATATATTCAATGGCATGTTCACATTGTTCATATACATCAATTGGCACTCATGAATGATTCGTTGTTATGATGCACACTCGTACTTGACATGTAACACACATGTAGCCAGCGTTCGTTTGAAAATGTATCTATTTACATCATGCTTCCACTACATGATCATTACCTCACAATCTGATGCGACCTGGACTGGGGCTGACAGCAGGCCACTGTCGGGGACTGATCATCCCACTCGTTATCCTGGTCAGGTTCGGCACATCCCCGATCAGCATTTGAATTGCCAACCCCATGCTTGCACTGCATGGTTTTTCACATACTACGAGGCTTACACTACCTGTTTACACACTATGCTTGTAAAGAAATAATTGTTGAATGTATAATCTGTTATCTCACTAAGCAAATTAGCTTACTGTTTGTTGGTACACCCTGTGTGACGATAGCAGTCTAAGTGATCCTACATTGTGGTTTTAGCAAGTGTTTGTTATATATGTTTATATATGGTTGACATTCATTATTGTGTGTGTGTTTGAACTTGATGTAACGTATTACAAGAAGTTCAAACATAAAGGTCAAAGATAAAATCAATCATAAGGTAAAAACATAAGTTTCAATACTAAGTTGAGTATATGAAATAGTAGATTCGAATTATATAAGGTTTGACATTCGAATCTGTGTCAGATTCGAATGTAGGCAGATTCGAGAGTGTCAATGAGGATAAACTCGAATGGGCCTTGGGCCGGATTCGAGTCTAGCCCATGACAGACTCGAATTAGCCTCTACAATTAGGGATAGACTCGAAATATTATCAGACTTTTTGCAGAATTCGAGAGTGATTAAGCAAAAGGCGATCTCGAGTTTATCATCAGTGTTAGTGCCGTTTCGGAGAGAATCAGTTTGTAGGATCGTTCGTGTGTCGTTCGTTCAGCTTCTGATAGTCTCCGTGTTTCGTGATTGAGAGTTGTTTCCGTCTACCCGTTAACGAGGATTCCGCACTCGTTGACGGTTCCGCGTCTAGATAGATCTCGTAGTGGTAGACCTTACAAGTGGTATCAGAGCCTACGGAGTGTTCTTGGTGTTCTTCGTGTTCATCTAGATACATTCTAGGTTTCTTGACGCTTTTGGACGGTTTTTCTCTCAAAATCGTGTTTTTTCGTGTTCGTCGAGCTTAGCAAATAGTCATCCGGGAAATACTTTGTGGTTTTTCACCTTTTTGATCGAAATCAATATTTTTCGTTGCAAAAATATTGATTTAATCTGCAAAACGTCAAAAAATCAAAGTGTTAGCCGTTTTTCGATTTTGCAGCGCTCGAATCTATTAGGGGTAATTAGGGTTACCCTTAGTCTCGAGTCTAACCAAATACGCTCCTTTCGAGTCTGATACAGAGAGGTTTCGAATCTAATTCGATTTTTGTGCTAGTTTCGAATAGGGTCTCGAGTCTACTTACATTCGAGTTTAATTCGAGTTTAGTCTAGAATCGAATAGGGCTTCGAGTCTACTGTGTCTTCGAGTTTGCACTGGCCTTCGAATCTGACATAATTTCGAATTTAATTGAATTTCAACACTTAATCGAATTTAATCCCAAAAGATTTAATCTAAATTACATTCGAATCTACCTAGATTCGAAAGAGTTAGCTTAAGTTAGTTTCGAATTAAATTAATTAAGTTCAAATTCAATTCCTTTTGAAAAGATGTCAAATCTTCAAAAATTCCTGGAAATGGACCACGAGGTCGGGAAGGCAAACACTCCACCTAAGCTGATGAAACTCGAGGATTATTACTGGTGGAAAGATCGGTTTACTGATTTCGTGCGTTTTAATGACATGCGCATGTGGGTGTGTATCGACGAAGGATACATTCCACCAGTTTCTGAAGTTGAAGGCCGTCAGAAAGTCTTGTCATACCAAATGATGAAGGAGGATGATAAGAAGCTGTATGAAGCCGAGAACAAAGCTTTCTCGATAATTAGAATGGCGTTGCCTCAGGATATACTACACACATTTAGGACTCAAAAGACATCAAAGGAACTTTGGGAGTCTCTAGAGAAGAGGTGTGAGGGTAATCCTAGGGTTCGTAGAAAGCGTACAGAGTTGTTGAAACAACAGTTTGCGATTTTCAAGGCGTTAAAGGATGAACAGCTGGATGATACCATCACCAGGTTCTATCATCTATTGACGGAGCTTGAGAGTCACGGGATTGAGTATACTGACACCGACAAGAACAACAAGCTTCTTGATGCCTTACCAGCCAAATGGGCTATGTATGTGGCAATGATAAAGCTTAACGAAGACCAGTATTATACTCAATCTCTGGAGGATATTGTGGGAACGTTGCGGGCGTATCATTTCGAGCTACTGAAGGCCGAAACGGATTACGAACAAGTCCAGAATCCAGCGATGTATTTTGGAAAATCAACAAAACCTTCAGCGACCGCCGATTTGAAGACTGCTACAGCGTTTTTCACCGGAGAAACGTCGTCACCAGCAGAGTCTGATGACACGCTAAACAGAGCGTTCATAAGATTAGGAAGATCGGAAGAACCTCAACCTCAAGCAACTCAGGCAACAACATCTCAGAGGTATTCGAAGATGCCCATGAGCGCAAAATCAGTGGAAGAACATTTGAATCTGCTTGCTTCATTTGTGGCCGCGTATGGGAATTGCGTTCAAGGAAAAATTAACGATCCTGCTCTCTGGGATGAGGACTATGATCAGGTCGACCCTGATGATCTTGAGGAAATGGATCTAAAATGGCAACTGGCCATGGTAACCTAACGGGTTAAGAGATTCATCAAAAGAACTGGGAGGAATCTAACAATGAACAACAAGGGGATTGGATTTGATAAATCCAAAGTAAACTGCTACAACTGTCAAGGTCTGGGACACTTCGCCAGAGAATGACAGAGGCCGAGGGTAGATACGTAACAAGGGTAGAGTCAGCATCAGGGACAGTTTCAGAATCAGTCCCAACAACGATACCTTCCGAGTTCATCTGCCGGTCAAGCCAACCTAGCTGGTCTACTATCAAATGTCACTTCAGACAGACAGCTAGATGGTACCTATGACTGGAGCTCACATCCAGAGTCAAATGTTCGGGCTTTTATGGCTGAAGTCACGGAGACTGGGTGTGAAGGGGAAGAGCAGACCACAAGGGACAGCAGTCCGATGTGGGTGGAAAAGACGAATGATCAGACAGTTCTGGAGTTTGCTGCTAAAATGGCCAATGTGGAATCCGACCACACAAAGGTTAGTCTAACTTACTCTCTTTTTCATGAGTTATGTGTATTGTGTGTTAATTCTAATGATAGGCTAAATCTAGTCTTAGAATCACAAAAAACCATAACTGCTCAAAATGAGACTTTAAAAATTGAAAACGCTAGCCTAAACGATATTAAGCAAGATCTTAAGGAAAAACTTAAGGCGGATGCTCAAGATGTAATAGTTCTGAAAGACAAACTGAGTGAGCAGTGTGTTAGAATAGAGCTTATGTATGAGCATGTAGAGGCCTTGACCAAAAACCTTAAGGACAAAGACATAGAGCTAGCTGAAACAAAGGTAAAGGTAGCAGAGGCAAATAGTAAGCTAGAGAAGTTTAGGAATTCAAGCCTGAACCTAGGGAAAATTTTAGACGCTCAACGCCAATCTAAAAAGCCTGTAGGTCTAGGATTTCATGAAATTCCTCCACCTTTTAATGCAAACTATGTGCCTCAACCTCAGGAGAAAACTGATAAAACAGTAGACTTAGAGGACATACCTGCACCAACATCTGAGCCTATAGTAGAAAATACACCTAAGGTGGCTGACACAACCGTCAAGGTTAAGAAAGTCAAATTTGTGTCTTCCTCCAGTGAAACACCTGCAGGAAAACATAAAATTGATTGGGCTGATTAGGACGATGAGCCAGTCGCCATAGATGTACAAAAGGACCAAGACACAAATGACACACCTAAGTCTAAGGGCTCCCAAAAGAAGCCAATAGACAAAATGTCATGTTTTAGATGTCACGAGAGGGGGCATGTCGCTTCTACCTGTCCACATAGGAAAGTTGATACTACACCTAAGACAGTGAAGCCAAAACAGCCTAAACCCTCAACAAGTGTGGCAAGCACTAGTGGTTCTCAAAGTACCGAGAAAACTGTGCAGGCTGCACCAAAACATGTTGTGAAACAAACACCGGTTAAGGTAGGACCAAAGGAAGTGGTTAGGACAAATTCACCAAATCGTGTCATTAATCAATCTAGGTCAGCACCTCAACAAGTCTATAGGAGCACAACACCTAGCAGGGCACATACTCCAGTTACGTCACATACTCCCGTTAGACATTATGCACCGGTAAGAGCTCAGGGATCACAGTCTGAAATGCAATATAATAGGAATTATTCAAGAGCTCCACAACAAATGCCTACTCAAAGGCAAAGAGTGAAATTAAATCACTCGGCACCACAACAAACTCCTGTTCAATGACCCAAGTCACCTGAAAGGCGAGATGGGTATTTGAAAGAGTTTAAGTATGTGGACGAGAATGGTATAACCAAGTCAGTTATGGCTTGGGTTCCCCGTGATAACTAACCTATTTTCTTTCATGTGCAGGAGACTACCACAGGTCCAAACAATAAATGGTTCGTCGACAGTGGATGCTCCAGGCACATGACGGGGGAAAGAGGTCTGCTTACAGACTTCAAGGGTGGGAATCGGGGATTTTTATCATTCGCGGGTAATAAGGGAGGAACTATCACTGGAACTGGAGAAGTCACTAATGGGACGATTACCTTGGATCAAGTTTATCACGTTGATAAACTGGTTCATAATCTCATTAGTGTATCTCAAATCTGTGATAAGAAGAATTCAGTGCTGTTTACTGACACTGAAGCGTTAGTGCTAAAACCGGGATTCAAGATTCCTGAAGATTTGATATTGATGCGGGCTCCAAGGAAGAATGACTTGTACATGCTCGATATGAACAAGCCGGATACTTCGATGGGTCCGATCTGCTTACTATCAAAAGCTTCTGAGACGGAATCAGTGTTGTGGCACAGACGGATGGCTCACTTGCACCTAAGAAAGATGAACTACATAACGAAGAATGGGTTGGTGCAAGGTGTGCCTCTGAAGAGCTTTCAGTTCGAGGACAAGTGTCTACCGTGCAAGAAGGGCAAGCAACATAAGAAGACACACAAGTCCAAGACGCAGAACTCCATTACCTCAACATTCGATTTGTTGCATATGGATCTCTTCGGTCCAATCAACAAAAGGAGTATAGGAGGTAGTTGGTTCTGTTTAGTTATCACTGACGATTACTCACGGTTTTCTTGGGTTTTCTTTTTAGGTACAAAGGACGAGACGGCTTCCAAGCTCATCGGGTTCTTAGACCAAGTGGAAAATTCCTACGGAACAAGGGTTAAACGGATACGTAGTGATAATGGAACTGAGTTCAAAAACACTGTAATTGGTGTACATTGCCTATCAAAGGGCATAGTGCATCAATTCAGTGCACCATATGAGCCTCAACAAAATGGGGTGGCCGAACGTAAAAACAGGACATTGATTGAGGCTGCAAGGACTATGCTTTCGGATTCAAAGCTTCCTACCATGTTTTGGGGGGAGGCAGTGAATACCGCGTGCCATATTTTAAACCGAGTCCTTACAGTCAAATCTTTGAACAAAACATGTTATGAAAATTTGAATAAACGGCCACCTAATTTAACTGGCTTCGAACCGTTTGGGGTACCATGCACTTTATTACGTATAAAACATCAACCGAAGTTTGGTGAAAAGGCTGACGAAGGATATTTCCTAGGTTATGTGCCGAACTCACCAAACAAATGGGTTTTTAACAAAACAAATGGTACAGTGGAGATTGTGTATAACATTGAAGTCACAAGTTATACACATGAACCCCAAACAGGTCCGGAATGGATATTTGACTATGATAAATTATTTGAGTCATTTAACATTCCTTTGGATGATAATGCAGGTACAATCGAAAAGGACATGGCGACGTTGCATCTGTATGAAGATGGCCATACCTTTCCGAGGACTACGTTTGAATCCACATCCGAGCCTACTGCGACTGTAGATGGATCTCCAGAAGTTGCTGATCCAGAAGCGCCTACTACCGAGAACCAGACTCAAGCAACAAGTTCCAACTCTAAGGAAAATGTCCATGAGGAGGAAAATGTAGACACTGAGGCTGTTCCCCCATTAGGTGAAATAGGATCTAACTTAAGAGATAATCTAAGAGTTGACGAGATAGAGACCTCTAGGATTAACAAGAACCATCCTATAGATAGCATCATAGGAAATCCTAATGAGGGTGTGAGGACTAGGAGTAGTTTAAATAACAACACTGTGTTGTTGTCGATGATAAATGACTCCGAGGCATATCACACATGTCTCTATTCATGTTTCATATCGCAAGTAGAGCCTAAGAATGTGCAAATGGCACTTAAGGATAACTCCTGGGTTGAAGCGATGTAGGAAGAACTCTCGCAGTTTAGGAAACTAGAAGTATGTGAGTTAGTTCCATTACCTCTAGGGGAAGTTGCCATAGGAACCAAATGGGTTTTTAAGTGCAAAAGAGACGATCGGGGTATAGTCACGCGTAACAAAGCTAGGCTAGTTGTAAAGGGTTTCAACCAAGAGGAGGGAATCGATTATAATGAAGTGTTTACACCAGTAGCAAGGCTGGAAGCCATTAGGTTGTTTCTAGCTTTTGCCTCCTTCAAGGGCTTTAAGGTATATCAATTAGATGTTAAGAGTGCTTTCCTATATGGGAAAGTGAAGGAGTTGGTGTATGTAGAACAACCGCCCGGATTCACAGATCCAAAATATCCTGATAGAGTATATCGCTTAGATAAGGCTCTATATGGATTGCATCAGGCACCAAGGGCGTGGTATGAGACTCTATCCAACCATTTATTAGAGAATGAGTTTGAAAGGGGTAGGATAGATAGTACTCTGTTTGTTAAGAGGAAGGGAGAACATTTTATCTTGGTACAAGTGTACGTCGATGATATCATTTTTGGATCATCAGACGAACAGATGTGCAAAGATTTCGAGAAGGTGATGAAGTCGAAATTCGAGATGAGTGCTATGGGAGAGTTAAATTTCTTTTTGGGGTTACAAGTTGACCAGAATAAGGAAGGGATGTTTATCCATCAGACGAAGTATGTCTATGACATATTGGAGCGTTTCGGGATGGAAGGAACAAAATTGACTGCCCATTTCAGCACGCCGATTCAAGTGAATCACAATCTCGGACCGGGTACTGAAAGTGATACCGATGTGGATCCGACATTATATCGGGCCATGATTGGATCACTTATGTATTTAACTGCTTCAAGACCTGACATCATGTTTGCTGTGTGTATTTGTGCTAGGTTTCAAGCTAATCCGAAGGAGATGCATATGAAAGATGTGAAGCGGATTCTACGATACCTCAAGTCGAAACCGAAGCTGAGACTTTGGTATCACGCGGAGGGAGATCTAGAGTTGGAGGCGTTCACGGATTCTGACTACGGAGGATGCAGCTTGACGCGCAAATCAACAACTGGAGGTTGTCAGTTCCTAGGAGGGAGATTGGTATCCTGGCAATGCAAGAAACAAACATCGGTACCCGTGTCAACGTGCGAGGCCGAGTATGTTGTTGCTGGTAGTTGCTGCTCACAGGTTCTGTGGATACAACAACAATTGCGGGATTACGGTTTGGCTTACACTCAAACTCCAATTAGGATAAACAATCAATCTACAATTGCTATAACTAATAATCCAGTTAAACACAACAAAACAAAGCACATAGACATTAGGCATCATTTTATTCATGATTGTGCTGAAAAGAACTTAATCAAATTGGTAAAAGTGGCAACAGAAGATAATAATGCAGATTTATTTACCAAAGCGTTTGATAAGTCACGGTTTGAATATTTAATTCAACTAAATGGAATGCGCAACCCAGAGTAATTTGGCCTTAGTAGTAGTTTATTTCCTTTTATAGCTGTAGTATTTCTTTCTGTTTATAGTAAGTCTGCTAATTTAGGATAGTTACTATTATTAGTAAGTTTCTATTTCTAGTAAGTTAGTAGGTTATCTTATTTTATTGTTATTTCTTATGAAAAACAAAAGAAAAAAGAGAGAAAATTATAAAAATACAAAAAAAAGAAAATATCAGAAAAAGAGTTAAGTCTTAGAAGCATAGGTTCAAAGTGACGAAAATTAGCACAGTCGTTACAAACTCTAAGTATTTAGGCTTTCACACATAATGCAACTAAATTCTAAGGGTTATACTTTAGTTTAGTTTGATGTGTTGGTAGGCATAATACATATAGGGAGTCTCAAGGCAAATAAAAAATTCAAGGAAAAGTCAAACGTGTCGCTAACTTAGATGTATGACCAATCGGTCTTAATTTTTATGTACAAGACATACAAACTTTGAGTCTAAATAAGGTATGCAAACTTTCTGGGGATGTATGGCAACATCAAATACATCTTAAAATGGAAAGAATAGAAAAATCATATAAAATTGAGAGTCGAAAACATGTAACTTTGTTGTACGTAAGTACAGACCTGTTGCCTCTGTTTAGATTCGGGTTGGCAAGTTATGTCGCTTTGTTGTACGTCGGTACAGACCTGTCACCGCTGTCTTGCTAACTTTAAGAATAAACCTTAAGTCAAACTAAGACACTTTGTTGTATGAAAATACAGACCTGTGTCCGATGTTTGTCTTTTAAAGAAAGTTTGCAAATACCAACAAGTTAGAATCTTTGTCTGTGTGCCTTGATCATAAAAGTATGTCTATTTCTGGGTCACGTGAGATAATTTCATGATAAATAAAAATGCCAAGGGATATTCCGAAATGTAGAATGTTTAAAGGGGTAAATACCAACAATCGGCTAAATGAGTATGTCACGACAAACAATCAAAGGAATCAAAAATTCCTAAAGTGTGAAAGTTTAAGTACTGAAAGTGAGTATCTGACACCGCTATCTGATTGAACCTTTCTTAGACTATACTCATCAAAAATATTTTGTTTACTATTTAGCTTAGGTTGTAAATTTTAATAAGTATAGCTTAAGTCTCAGTTAAATTTTTTTTTGTCAAAATTTTAATCTTTCATTTTTACTTAGTTTTTATTTTATTTTATTTTATTTTACCTTAGTTTATTTTATTTGATTTTATTTTATTTTTTACTTAGGTTAAAGGTCAAAAATGACTGAGGGTGCATTCATAGTTGGATAAAATAAACACTGCGTGAAAAATCATGTGCTTAGGATAAAAGAGTTGGCATAGTTTATCTCGTTACACAATACCATAGAAAAGGTTGAAAAACTTGAAGTTACTTCAAAATTTTCAAAATTTTTCTAAGTGTTGGTGTCATTCGAGTTTAGGACAGACTCGAAACTGGGTTTTCGAATCTGTCAGTAGATTCGAGTCTGGCCATAGATTCGAAGGTAGGTGTTATAAATAGGTAACAGTTCTTGTCATTACTTCTATCTGTTTTCGAATCTACTTCCTCGAATCTATCTTGGCGACTTCGAATCTATTCCTCGAATCTACCGATTTCCTCAAAAACGACAATTTGTCGAGTTTCTTGCCTTAGTGTTCGATTCTACTGATACTTCTAGGTACAAACAACTTGGTTGTACAAGATTCATGTAGTTTTATACACCATTTTAGGCAAAATCATCGATTTTTGAAGGTTTATGGGTATAAATCGTGGTTTTCAAAATTACCAAGATTGGACCGATAAATAGTCAAATTAAATGCACATATCTGTGATTAGTAACTAGTAGGACTAATGAATGTAATTTTCTGAGTCCAAAAAGGTTAAAATCAAGAGATTTGGTGTTGAGTAGGGACGACGGTTCGAATCTGTTCCTGAGGTTTCTCGAGTCTGTCATTAAACTCGAGAAGGACACTAGATTCGATTCTGTCATCAAACTTGAAAAGGGGATTTATTCGAATATGTCTATTCGAATCTGCTACTTTATTTGCATTATTTAATTTAAATTTTATTAAACTTGTAGAAATTTAATTGTGTTGGATTTTGTACTTAATCAAGTTCAAAATAAAACAAATTTGAATTTAGGCAAGTTTATAGATTTTTATTAATTCTAATGGTTTATCTATTGTGCAGATATGGCGGTTCGAGTTTTTGTGCAGAAGCATAATATGGTTATTCCCCCCAACCATCATATCCCTGAGGCGCAGGGTTTTAGACAAATGTTGGATTTCCTAGTAGACTCTAGGATTGCATTTGCCTTATCCCATAATATTCAGATTGTAATTCCCTATGTTCGTCAATTTTATGACCGTCTTTAGGTAGACTGCACTGTCACTCCGACAGTGCTGAGGACAAGAATTGCAGGGCAACCGTTGGTGTTCTCTGCAGATATGCTGCGTCAAGTGTTGCAGCTAGGCTCTCAGGAAGAGGTATCTGGGCCTATCGATTTTCCTCTGAGTATTAGGCAAGCGGCCTTTCAGAGAATGGGTTACAGTCTAGATGTTACGAAGACCTCCTACATGAAAAGCGGGCTAATTGGCCAATGGAGATTTCTGGCTCATGTTTTCATGGTGTGTTTCGCAGCTACGAAAGCTGGTTTTGATTACATTGTATCGAAGATCCAGTCTGGGATGATCGCTTTACTATATAATCGCCCATTCAGCTTTTCTCAGATGTTTTTCTCAGAATTTGTCCATCAAATTTCGGCTCCGGAGCAGCAACAATTTCTGCTGTATCCTCGATTTATAATGATGCTAATCAGGCATTTCTTGCCGAATCTGCCACAGTTGAATGAGATTCAAAGCGTAGCTGTAATGGATAAGAGGATCTTTGTTGATTGTTCCTCGCACAGAGGAAAGTTGGCTGTTCCAGTTGAGCGTCCGTTGTTTGGAGCTATTTTGGATAGGAATTTTGAAGCCCCAGATGTTGCCAACTGGGCAGGGGAAGTTGAAGTTCAACCTAGACAACCTCCGCAACAACAACAACAACAACAACCACAGCCACCGCGTGCACAAAGGCGAAGACAAAGAACTTCTGCGAGTCAGACTCAGGCGTCTAGGCGTTCCACTAGTCAGCAGCCGGAGGTACAAGAAGCAGGGCCTTCAAATGTCCCAAGCAAAGCTGATCAGTTGTGCCAAACTCTAAATGAAATTTGGGAGGCAGGTCCTCATGCCAATGAAGATATAGCTGCAGCGTTGGTGGGAGAATTACTTGAGCCTCCAGAGGGAGAAGAAGATGTGCTGAGGGATGTCGAAGAATATGAACCAGAGCAGACTGGTAATGTCTTGTCATCATCAGCTACAGAATCAGAAGAGATGGAGGAGTTAGAGGTTGAAGCTCCAGAGTCAGTATCGACTGAACCAGCAGTACGAATATAGACTTATGGTTCGAGATTAGTGGTTATTAATGAAGAGACTTCAAGGAGGCGCGCATCAAGAGAATCTGATGACTCCGAATTTGAAGAGGAAGAAATTGCTCCTTTAGTGACAAGGCAACGGGCCAAGCATCACAGATTCATGAAAGGATCATCTTCAGCTGTCACACCCTGCTACCTCGGTTGGCAGCGAGACGTGACGAGTGCGGAAGCGTAACCATAATAATAACGAACGACCACTATATGGACGTTTTCGAAATATTACATCATTAAAATTTAAAAATGTAATAATGTTTTACAGAATGAAAGGAATGAAGTTCGCGTAATACAGAGATTCTAATACATAATTAATGCGTCCAAAAATAATGCAGTCAAATCTCCGTTAGTTTCGAAATATGCATGCGACTCCATGAAATGCGGAAGCTTGAAAGTTGGTGTATCCGAAGGCACACTTGCCTTAATTACCTGAAAATACATGCTAAAATACGTCAACAAAATTGTTGGTGAGTTCATAGGTTTACTCGAAAAGACCAGTTGTATGGACATTATCAGATGCGTTTGAATTTATAAAATCATAAATTCCATGAGATGTATTACATAAACCATCATGTCACCGAAACTTAATTAGAATGAGTTTGCCCCGAGCAGTATTCCCATACGTAATACCGTGAGTTGAATATATATGCACCCGCCGTTAGCTAAACCACTAACCCGAGTGGGGGACATGACTCCCAATAGATCTATCCACAATATATTCGCGCTTGCAAACAAATGCAACTAACGATTTCATGATATAAGGGCGGAGATCACATATGTAATACATAATAGAATCGAGAAGTTTTTGTGTCCATATAAAAACGAAGCATGTATTTCATCCCAAAACATAATAATGTGAAAAATGGGACTATGAAGACTCACCTTGTTGATTTTTGATGATGTTTTTGGATCTGAGTTGAACACTTGTTTGAATGGTTGAGACTCGTCCTAATATTTTTACGAGTTCGGGTCAATATCATCATAATACGTGTTTGAATATTTTATGTACTTGGGGGTGATGTATATAAATAATTTCGTAGGATTTCATATGTTGATACTGATTTGTAGTTACGTTCAAGTAATTTATTTAAAATTATAATTTGTTGTATTAATTCCGATTTACAAAAAAATGACTTTAAGTAGTTTATTTCCAAGGATATTTTGGTGCATGCATGCATGCATACGTACATATGTATTTATATATATATATATATACGAAAATGCATACATATATGTACGAGCATGTGCATCATTACGAAAGGGTATTCATACATTTTGCATGGAAAAATTTCACGAGTATTATGAAAACCGAGTTGTAAATAAAAAGTATTATATTTTAATTTTTTTCATGTTTTATAAATTTTTAAGGTGGGAAATAAAGTAAATAAGAAAAACTTACAAAAGTGGAAGAACACTTGAAATCAATATGGTTGGCCGATTTTTCTTTCTTTGAGAGAATAGGTATGTTGGTGTGTTTTTGTGAAATGGGTTTTGTCTTCTATTTATAGAAGAAAAAAAAGGTTATTAAAAATAATGATAAACTAATTGGTATTTAGTGAAATGATGAAAATAAAAGGTGTTTTCGGTTGAGTGTTGGACAAAAAGGTGTGGCCGATTTCATAATTGTTTGTTGCATGTTGTTTATTATTAAAATAATACAAAAGTACAAGCTAGTTGTCCTTTAAAGGACAACTTACTTTTTAGAGTGATAAGTAGTATGGGTTTTCATATTTTATATTAATAAAAGTACAAAAGTGTGCACGAAAAGGTGATAATAATAATTTCTGATATATATATATATATACATACTTAGAAAATTTTCTGGAATGTTAAACTCGATTCAAGTGTGAATCGAGTTTGTTGCAGTGTCAATCGAGTTTTATATCATTATACCCGAGTTTTATCACACTTTGATCGAGTTTTATGCCCTTGTCATTCGAGTTTCATATAGCTTTAGTCGAGTTTCATACAACATTGCCCGAGTTTCTTGCTTCTTTAATCGAGTTTCTTTGTTTAACTGTTCGAGTTTTATGTAGTTTTATTCGAGTTTTATGTTTCTTTGTTCGAGTTTCATCCGTTAGAAATCGAGATTTGTATCTTCATCATTCGAGTTTTATACTGCATCATCCGAGGAAATTGTTTCTTTATTCGAGTTTCATCAAAGTGTTATTCGAGTTTAGATCTTTACTAATCGAGTTTCATACAACACCATTCGAGTTTACACTTACACGATTCGAGTTTCATGTAATATCATTCGAGTTTATTTATTATATGATTCGAGATTCATATAACTTCATTCGAGTTTATTACTTCATTATTCGAGTTTTATATTAGTTTAATTTTTGAGTTTCATACCTTATTTTTAGGCCAGTTGTTACAGTCTCCACCTGTTGAAGGAATTTCGTCCCGAAATTAGCTCGTGTTCTCCTCTGCTTGGACTTTTGAGAACAGCTGGGGGTACTTCTCTCGGAATTGATCTTCGCGTTCCCAAGTAAACTCAGGACCTCGTTTAGAGTTCCATCGGACCTTTATTATTGGAATTCGACTGTGCTTGAGTTTCTTGACTTCTCGGTCCATTATTTCTACCGGTTGCTCAATGAAATTCAACTTATCGTCTATCTCCAGCTCGTCCATGGGTATCCCGAGTGATTCATCCGCCAGACATTTCTTAAGATTGGATACGTGGAAGGTATTATGAACGTTACTAAGCTCCGGGGGTAGATCGAGTCTGTAAGCTACCGGGCCAATTCTTCTGGTGATTTTGAATGGTCCGATATAACGAGGATTGAGTTTTCCTCGTTTTCCAAAACGGATTACGCCTTTCCAAGGCGAGACTTTCAGCATCACTTGATCTCCCTCTTGGAATTCCAAATCCTTCCGTCGGATGTCTGCATAACTCTTCTGTCGATCCCGCGCAATCTTCAATCGGTTCCGAATCTGGGCTATCTTCTCTGTAGTTTCCTGGATGATCTCAGGTCCAGTAATCTGACTATCCCCTACTTCAGCCCAACAAAGAGGTGATCGACACTTTCGTCCATAGAGTGCTTCGAATGGGGCGGTCTTAATGCTCGAGTGGTAACTGTTGTTATAAGAAAACTCGACTAATGGCAGGTGTCTGTCCCAACTTTTTCCAAAGTCGATGACACATGCCCTTAGCATATCTTCCAATGTTTGAATCGTTCTTTCACTCTGACCGTCCGTTTGCGGGTGATAGGCTGTACTCATATCCAGACGCGTTCCTAGTGCTTCTTGCAATGATTGCCAGAACGTTGACGTAAATCGGCTGTCTCTGTCTGATATAATGGATACTGGTACCCCATGCCTTGAGACGACCTCCTTAAGATAGGTTCGTGTTAACTTATCCATCTTGTCAGTCTCCTTGATTGGCAGGAAGTGTGCGGTCTTGGTCAGCCGATCCACGATCACCCAGATGGTGCCATAACCTCCAGAAGTCTTTGGCAACTTAGTGATAAAATCCATGGTGATATTTTCCCACTTCCATTGGGGTATCTCTGGCTGGACTAGCAATCCTGACGGCCTTTGATGCTCAGCCTTAACTTTTAAACATGTTAAGCACTTGCTGACATAAGTAGCAATGTCAGCTTTCATGTTTGGCCACCAGTATGATCCCTTCAAATCGTGATACATCTTGTCCGACCCTGGATGAATAGCATATCTTGTTTTGTGCCCTTCATCCATGACCAGTTTCCTTACGCCTCCAAACTTCGGTAACCAAATTCTGCCCATGAAGTATCGGCATCCATCTGACTTAATTTCAAACTGCTTATCCATGCCTCTCAATGCTTCATTCAGCAGATTATCCTCCTTGACTGCCTCTTCTTGTGCCTCTCGGACTTGAGAGTTTAGGTTTGACTGTATAGTCATGACCAAAGCTCGGACTCTCAATGGCTTAACCCGTTCCTTTCGGCTTAGGGCGTCAGCTACGACATTTGCTTTTCCTGGATGGTAGCGAATCTCGCAGTCATAGTCGCTAAGAAGTTCCACCCAACGTCGTTGCCTCATATTTAACTCTTTCTGATTCAGAATATGCTGGAGGCTTTTATGGTCCGTGAACACCGTGCACTTGGTTCCATACAAATAGTGCCTCCATATTTTGAGAGCAAACACCACTGCTCCCAGTTCCAGGTCATGAGTCGTATAGTTTACCTCGTGAATCTTGAGCTGTCGCGATGCATAAACGATGACCTTGTCCCTTTGCATGAGCACACAACCTAATCCGTTGTGCGAGGCATCACAGTAGACTATAAAATTTTCAGTCCCTTCGGGTAGGGACAGAATTGGTGCACTACACAACCTCTGCTTAAGCAGCTGAAACGCCTTTTCCTGCTCTTCACCCCAGACGTATTTCACATCCTTACGGGTCAACTCCGTTAAGGAACCCGCTATCTTCGAGAAGTTCTCAATGAATCGCCTATAATAACCGGCAAGTCCTAGAAATTGGCGGACTTCTGTGGGGGTTCTAGGGATTGCCCAGTTCTTTATGGCCTCGATCTTTGATGGGTCAACCTGAATTCCCTGACTGTTGATCACATGCCCAAGGAATTTTACTTCTCGCAACCAAAATTCACATTTTGAAAATTTGGCGTATAGCTGCTCTTTCTCTAACAACTCCAGGATCAACTTGAGATGTTGTTCATGCTCTTCTTTACTTCTAGAATAGATTAGGATATCGTCTATGAACACTATTACAAATTTATCCAGATATGGTTTACACACCCGATTCATGAGGTCCATAAATACGGCTGGTGCGTTGGTTAAACCGAATGGCATTACCTGGAATTCGTAATGTCCATAACGAGTTCTGAATGCCGTCTTGGGGATATCTTCTTCCCGAACTTTTACTTGATGATAACCGGAGCGCAGATCAATCTTTGAGTAGAAGCTAGATCCCTGTAGCTGGTCGAACAGGTCATCAATCCTAGGGAGAGGGTAGCGGTTCTTTACCGTTAACTTGTTTAGCTCTCGGTAGTCTATGCACATTCGGAAGGATCCGTCTTTCTTTTTAACGAACAATACCGGAGCTCCCCAAGGTGAGGAACTTGGTCGAATGAATCCTTTATCCATCAATTCTTGCAATTGACTGGATAGTTATTGCATCTCAGAAGGTGCGAGCCTATATGGGGCTCTTGCGACCGGTGCAGCTCCTGGCACTAAGTCGATTTGAAATTCTACTTGCCTAGCTGGAGGAAGTCCAGGCAAGTCTTCCGGGAATACCTTCGGGTAGTCACGTACTACTGGAATATCTTCAAGTCGTTTTTCCTTCGACTCTTTTTCTACGATCTGGACCAGCACTGCATGACAACCCTTCCTAAGACATTTTAATGTTCTTAGGCCGGATATGACATTCAATTGTCGGTTCTTCTTTTCCCCTTGGACCGTGAGGACTTTCTTCTTACTGAGTGGTATTCGCACCACTTTCTTACCACACAAAATCTCAGCCTGGTTATGTGACAACCAGTCCATACCAATCACCACATCAAAACTTCCGAGTTCTATAGGCATTAAGTCTATCTTAAAGGAGTGATCTGCTAGCTTTAGTGTGCATTCCTTAATGATACTACTTGCCTTTATTATTTTGCCATCCGCCAGTTCTATTGTATATGAGTTGTCTAACGGAAGAGTAGTAACATTCAACTGCTGGCTAAACTTATCAGATATAAAGCTCCTATCAGCCCCAGTATCAAAGAGTACGTAAGCGTAAATATCGTTTAGGAGAAACGTACCTGATACCACGTGGGGGTCCTGACGAGCGTCTCCCGCTCCCAACCCAAATGCTCTCCCTTGAGCTCCTCCTTCGTTCCTCAATTTCGGACACTCACTCTTGACGTGTCCCGTTGCGCCACATTCGAAACAGCCCCTCGGGTTGCTACCACTGGCACCCGGGGCTCCGGATCTACAATCTTTGGCCATATGGCCCAAACGTTTGCATTTTCCGCATTGGGTTGGACAGGGGCCAGGGTTGTGGTGGAAGGTGCATTTGGTGCAAAAAGGCTTGGTACCGGTATAGCCTCTCCTTGACTCAACTCCTGCTACATAGGCTTTAATGGTCTCGGGCTTCTTGGACTGTGAACCCGCGTTCTTCCCGGTCTTTTCTTCCCACTTTCTCTTGTGTTCCCCGGCTTTGGCTTCGTTCCTCCGGGATACTTGGTCCATAAGATTGTTGGCCATTCTGATGGCGTCCTGTATGGTGGATGGGTTGGAGGCTGTAACGTTTCCTTGTATTTGAGGAGCGAGTCCCCAAATATAGCGTTCAATCTTCTTGTATTCCGGAGTTACCATTTGCGGACATAGGATACTTAGTTCATGGAATCGGATGGTATATCCTGCAATGTCCGTTCCTTTCATTGATAGATTCCAGAACTCCGATTCCATTTTCTGGAGTTCGTTTCTCGGACAGTACTCATCCGTCATCATCTGTTTCAACGTGGACCACGTGAGCTGGTAGGCTTCGTCAATACCTACAGACTGGACGTAGGAATTCCACCATGTGAGTGCGCTATCTTGCAAGGTGTGAGTAGCAAATTTCACCTTTTCTCCTTCAGCGCACCCGCTGACACGATATACGGATTCTAACTTTTCAAACCAACGGATCAAACCGACTGCTCCTTCGGTTCCATTGAAATACCGGGTTTGCAACTTAAAAACCCTTTAATCCCACAACCTTTCGTGTGAGTTTCAGTTCCTCCCGTGGTGCGACTGGCACCACCATCCCCATTGGCTGTGCTATTCCGGTTTGCCTCGTAGGTAGCTATGGCGGCAGCCACCCTTTGTGCAACAAGCTCTTCAATGTCAGCGACATTCATTGCTCGTTTTGGCGGCATTATCTTGAAGTTTAAAGAGAATCATAGTGTAAGAAGTTGAATCTTAAAGATGCAGCATAATACTATAATCATCAAGCACGATCTCATAAATATCTTGGGAATTTTCATTAATCATTCGAAATTTTTCTTACATTGGGGGCGGGTTATTACCCGAAAATTTTATCCTACGCTATTACACGATATTTTTCCTACCAATACAAAGGAAATGGAAAAGTACTAGGTGTGGGAGTGATCAGGGGTCTCTCCCTTTTCCATTGAGTGGAGGCGCTGCGTCAGCTCTTCGATCCGGGCTTGGCTCTCGGCTAGTTGCTGCCGAAGCTCATTCAGTCCGTCCTGCTGTATAGCAAGGGCGTGCTGGTTGGCCCAATATATGTTGGAGTTTTGCAACTCCTCCCGCTCTAAACGAGCGGTCATCTCCCCGATATCCAGGTTAAGTGACCGAATCTGGTGGTCATGCCTGGTAGACCTTGCGATCAAAAGTGGTATGGTCTGATCGGCAGGCTCTAGGGTGAGCGATGAGACAGGTGCGGAGGATGGTCCTCCGATCTCGAAGTTTGGAGGAACTCCCTCCATCTGCCTCCATTCGCGGAGGGTCTCCGGTATCCAGGTCCATCGCCGGGCGTCTACCCGTCGGTGTGGAGTCGGGGGATTGGGCTGGGGAGTCGGGGCAGGAATAGTCTCCCTTCTTGGTATGTTTACCCGTTTCCGGGGTGTGTACAACATCTTTGGGCCGTTAGGGTAAGGCCTATACGGCTTATATGATGGTTCGGCCGGGTGGTACGGGACGCGAGCAGGGGCCGTCGGTGGTGAAGGATCCTCTTCCTCCATCGGCTCTTCTTCGGATTCCTCCATCGGATCTTCCGACGGGTCCTCCTCCTCCGAGGTTTCTTCATCTGGAAAGACTTCCGTGGCCGTGGGACTTGCGGGAGTGTATTCCTCCTCTGAGTCAAATAGAATGATAATTTCTGGATGGTTCATGGTTTCTGCTAACAAGGTTCATTTGTAATCTTTTAGTTAGTTACAAAAACATTCTTAAAATCAGAAATTTTTATGTGCAGTTATAGTCTAGGGTACTAATGCAACCTAGTTCACTATAACTATGGCTCTGATACCAATCTGTCACACCCTGCTACCTCGGTTGGCAGCGAGACGTGACGAGTGCGGAAGCGTAACCATAATTATAACGAACGACCACTATATGGACGTTTTCGAAATATTACATCATTAAAATTTAAAAATGTAATAATGTTTTACAGAATGAAAGGAATGAAGTTC
>JAANYP010001353.1:453221-609871 GCA_020465985.1 Centrapalus pauciflorus
TATGTACTTAGTTCAATTAATCCCTCATATCGTAAATCGATCGGATAATGATTTTCCGATTCATCGCACTGATGAATTTGATTCTAATTGAGTTGAATTTTCTAATAAACCTTGTTAATCACTTGATTAATTTCTAATGACCACTGATTAGACTATAATTGACTATTAAATGTGGATTAGGGTTTTGTTGCTAACCTGGTTCAGTGCCGGATGTTACACTCCTCATGGACGTTTTCCTCAGAGTTGGAACTTGATGCTTGAGTCTCATTCTCAGTGATAGGTGCTTCTTGATCAGCAACTTCTGGAGATCTATCTACAGTCGCAGTAGGCTCAGATGTGGATTCAAACGTAGTCCTCGGAAAGATATGGCCATCGTCATTCAGATGCAACGTCGCCATGTCCTTTTCGATTGTACCTGCATTATCATCCAAAGGAATGTTAAATGACTCAAATAACTTATCATAGTCAAATATCCATTCCGGACCAGTTTGGGGTTCATGTGTATAACTTGTGACTTCAATATTATACACAATCTCCACAGTACCACTCGTTTTGTTAAAAACACGTTTGTTTGGTGAGTTCGGCACGTAACCTAGGAAGTATCCTTCGTCAGCCTTTTCACCAAACTTCGGTTGATGTTTTGTTCGTAAAAGAGTGCATGGTACCCCAAACGGTTCGAATCCAGTTAAGTTAGGTGGCCGTTTATTCAAAATTTCATAGCATGTTTTGTTCAAAGATTTGACTGTAAGGACTCGGTTTAAAATATGGCACGCGGTATTCACTGCCTCCCCCCAAAACATGGTAGGAAGCTTTGAATCCGAAAGCATAGTCCTTGCAGCCTCAATCAATGTCCTATTTTTACGTTCGGCCACCCCATTTTGTTGAGGTTCATATGGTGCACTGAATTGATGCACTATGCCCTTTGATAGGCAATATACACCAATTACAGTGTTTTTGAATTCAGTCCCATTATCACTACGAATCTTTTTAACCCTTGTTCCGTAGGAATTCTCCACTTGGTCTAAGAACCCGATGAGCTTGGTAGCCGTCTCGTCCTTCGTACCTAAAAAGAAAACCCAAGAAAACCGTGAGTAATCGTGAGTGATAACTAAGCAGTACCAACTACCTCCGATACTCCTTTTGTTGATTGGGCCGAAAAGGTCCATGTGCAACAAATCGAATGTTGAGGTTATGGAGTTCTGCGTTTTGGACTTGTGTGTCTTCTTATGTTGTTTGCCCTTCATGCACGGTAGACACTTATCCTCGAACTGAAAGCTCTTCATAGGCACACCTTGCACCAGTCCATTCTTCGTTATGTAGTTCATCTTTCTTAGGTGCAAGTGAGCCATGCGTCTGTGCCACAGTACGGATTCCGTCTCCGAAGCTTTGGATAATAGACAAATTGGCCCCATCGAAGTCTCCAGCTTGTTCATATCCAGCATGTACAAGTCATTTTTCCTTGGCGCCCGCATCAATACCCATTCTTCAGGTATCTTGAATCCCGGCTTTAGCACTAACGCCTCAGTGTCAGTAAATAACACTGAGTTCTTCTTATCACAGATTTGAGATACACTAATGAGATTGTGAACCAGTTTATCAACGTGATAAACTTGGTCCAACTTGATTGTCCTATTAGTGACCACTCCGGTACCCGTGATATTTCCACCTTTGTTACCCGCGAATGATACGAATCCCCGATTCCCACCCTTGAAGTCTGTAAGTAGACCTCTTTCCCCTGTCATGTGCCTGGAGCATCCACTGTCGACGAACCACTTGTTGTTTGGACCTGTGGTAATCTCCTGCACATGAAAGAAAATAGGTTAGTTATCACGGGGCACCCAAGCCATAACTGAGTTGGTTATACCATTCTCGTCCACATACTTGAACTCTTTCAAATACCCATCTCGCCTTTCAGGTGACTTGGGCCTTTGAACTGGAGTCTGTTGTGGTGCCGAGTGATTTAAGTTCACTCTTTGCCTTGGAGTAGGCATTTGTTGTGGAGCTCTAGAATAGTTCCTATTATATGGCATTTCGGACTGTGATCCCTGAGATCTTACCGGTGCATACTGTCTAACTGGAGTATGAGACCTAACTGGAGTGTGTGACCTGCTAGGTGTTGTGCTCCTATAGACTTGTTGTGGTGCTGACCTAGATTGATTAATGACACGATTCGGTGAATTTGTCCTAATCACTTCCTTTGGTCCAACCTTTACCGGTGTGTTTTTCACAACTTGTTTGGGTGCGGCCTGCACAGTTTTCTCGGTACTTTGAGAACTACTGTTGCTCACCACACTGGTTGAGGGCTTAACAGGTGTTGGATTCACTATCTTAAGTGTAACATCGGCTTTCCTAAGTGGACAGTGAGAAGCAACGTGCCCCTTCTCGTGACATCTGAAGCAAGACATCTTATCTATGGACTTTTTGTGTGTTCCCTTAGATCTTGGTGTCTCACTAGTGTCTATTTCCTTTGGTACATCTATGGCGACTGGCTCATCGTCCTGATCAGCCCAGACAATTTTCTGTTTTCCTGCAGGTGTTTCACTGGAGGAAGACACAAATTTGACTTTCTTAACCTTGACGGTTGTGTCAGTCACCTTAGGTGTATTTTCTACTATAGGCTCTGGTGTCGGTGTAGGTAGGTCCTCTAAGTTTACTGATTTGTCAGTTTTCTCCTGAGGCTGAGGCACATAGTTTGCATTGAAAGGTGGAGGAATTTCGTGAAATCCTAGACTTACGGGCTTTTTAGACTGTCTTTGGGCATCTAAAACTTTCCCTAGGTTTAGACTCGAATTCCTAAACTTCTCCAACTTGCTATTTGCCTCTGCTACCTTTACCTTTGTTTCAGCTAGCTCTATGTCCTTGTCCTTGAGACTTTTGGTCAAGGCTTCTACGTGCTCATACATTAGCTCCATCCTAACACACTGTTCACTGAGTTTGTCTTTTAGAACTATTACGTCTTGAGCATCAGCCTTAAGTTTTTCTTTAAGATCTTGCTTGATATCGTTTAGGCTAGCGTTTTCAATTTTTAAGTTCTCATTTTGAGCAGTTATGGTTTTATGTGATTCTAAGATTAGATTTAACCTATCGTTAGAATTAACACACAACGCACATAATTCACGAAAAAGAGAGTAATTCAGACTAACCTTTGAGTTGTCAGATTCCACGTTGGCCATCTGAGCAGCAAACTCCAGAACTGTCTGATCATTCGCCTTCTCTACCCACATCGGACTGCTGTCCCTTGTGGTCTGCTCTTCCCCATCACACCCAGTTTCCGTGACTTCTGCCATAAAAGCCCGAGCATTCGATTCTGGATGTGAGCTCCAATCATACTTACCATCTAGCTGTCTGTCTGAAGTGACATTGGATACTAGACCCGCTAGATTGGCTTGTCCAGATGATGAACTTGGAAGGTATCGTTGTTGGGACTGATTTTGGAACTGTCCCTGATGCTGACTCTGCCCTTGGTATGTCTCCACCTTCGGTCTCTGTCACTCCCTGGCGAAGTGTCCCAGTCCTTGACAATTGTAGCATTTTACCTTGGACTTATCAAATCCTATTCCCTTGTTGTTCATCGTCAAATTCCTCCCAGTTCTTTTAATGAATCTCTTAACCCGTTGGGTTACCATGGCCAGTTGCCTTTTAAGATCCATTTCCTCAAGATCATCAGGGTCGACCTGATCGTAGTCTTCGTCCCAGAGAGCAGGATCATTAATCTTCCCCTGAACACAATTCCCGTGCGCGGCCACAAAAGAAGCAAGCAGATTCAGATGTTCTTCCGCTGATTTTGCGCTCATGGGCATCTTTGAATAGCTCTGAGATGTCAATGCCTGTTGTACTTGAGGTTGCGGTTCTTCCGATCTTCCTAATCCTAAGAACGCGCGATTCAATGTATCATCAGACTCTGCTGGTGACGACATTTCTCCAGTGAAAAACGCTGTAGCAGTCTTCGGTTCGGCTACCGCTGAAGGTTTTGTTGTCTTTGCAAAATACATTGCTGGATTCTGGACTTGTTCGTAATCAGTTTCGGCCTTCAGTAGCTCGAAGTGATATGCCCGCAACGTTCCCACAATATCATCCAGAGATTGAGTATAGTACTTGTCCTCGTTCAGCTTAATCATTGCCACATACATAGCCCATTTGGCTGGTAAGGCATCAAGAAGCTTGTTGTTCTTGTCGGTGTCAGTGAACTCAATCCCGTGACTTTCAAGTTCCGTCAACAGATGATAGAACCGGGTGATGATATCATCCAGCTGTTCATCCTTTAACGCCTTGAAAATTGCAAACTGTTGTTTTAACAGCTCTGTACGCTTTCTACGAACCCTAGGATTACCCTCACACCTCTTCTATAGCGACTCCCAAAGTTCTTTTGACGTCTTTTGAGTCCTAAATGTGTGCAGTATATCCTGAGGCAAAGCCATGCGAATTAGCGAGAAAGCTTTGTTTTCGGCTTCATACAATTTCTTATCATCCTCCTTCATCATTTGGTATGACAAGACTTTCTGACGGCCTTCAACTTCTGAAACTGGTGGAATATAACCTTCGTCAATACATACCCACATGCGCATGTCGTTAAAACGCACGAAATCGGTAAACCGATCTTTCCACCAGTAATAATCTTCGACTTTCATCAGCTTAGGCGGAGCGTTTGCCTTCCCGACCTCGTGGTCCATTTCTAGGAATTTTTGAAGATTTGACATCTTTTCGAAAGTAATTGAATTGACCTTAATTAATTTATTTCGAAACTAATGTGAATTAATTATTTCGAATCTAGGTAGATTCGAATGTAATCAGACTCCAATTTATTTGGGATTAAATTCGATTAAGTGTTATAATTCAATTAAACTCGAAATTATGTCAGATTCGAAAAGTCCTCAGATTCGAAGGTCAGACAAACTCGAAATACAGCAGATTCGGAACCCCTATTCGAAACTAAACTAAACTCGAATTAAACTCGAAGCTAACTAGACTCGAGATCCTATTCGAATGTAGCACAAACTCGAAACAGATTCGAAACCCTCTGTATCAGACTCGAAAGGAGCGGATTTTGGTTAGACTCGAGACTAAGTGTAACCCTAATTACCCCTATTAGATTCGAGCGCCGCAAACTCGAAAAATGGCTAACACTTTGATTTTTTAACGTTTTTCAGATTAAACCAGTATTTTTCTAACGAAAAATAATGGTTTCGATCAAAAACGTGAAAAACCACAAAGTATTTTCCGAATAAGAATTTGCTAAGCTTGAAAACACGATTTTGAGAGAAAAACCGTCCAACTAGCGTCAAGAAACCTAGAATGTATCTAGATGAAAACGAAGAACACCAAGAACACTCCGTACGCTCTGATACCACTTGTAAGGTCTACCACTACGAGATCTATCTAGACGCGGAGCCGTCAACGAGTGCGGAATCCTCGTTAACGGGTAGACGGAAACAACTCTCACACACGAAACACGGAGACTATCAGAGGCTGAACGAACGACACACGAACGATCCTACGAACTGATTCTCTCCGAAAAGGCACTAAAGCTGATGATAAACTCGAGATCGCTTAATGCTTAATCCTTCACGAATTCTGCAAAAAGTCTAATAATATCTCGAGTCTATCCCTAATTATAGACCCTGATTCGAGTCTGTTGTGGGCCAAACTCGAATCTGGCCCAAGGCCCATTCGAGTTTGTCCATAAAGACACTCTCGAATCTGGTCTCATTCGAATCTATGGCTACATTCGAATCTATCACAGATTCGAATGCTAAGCCTTAAATAATTCGAATCTAGCATTTCACATAAACAACTAAGTGTTGAAACTTATGTTATTAACTTATGCTTGAATTAATCTTTGAACTTTATGTTTGAACTTGTTGTAATATGTTACATCAAGTTCAAAGACACATTCAATAACTGACAAACATACATAAACATATATATCAAACACTAGGTAATTTCCAATACCTTGAATATTACTTAAACCAAAATGTTAGATCGCTTAGACTGCTATCGTCACACAGGGTGTACCAACATGAGCAGGCATGGTTTATTTATTGGATTCATTGAAATCTTTTTTATTTTATTAATATTCAAACTCTACTGGTTGATCTTGAATTAAGCTGCACAAACACTGTGAACCAACAATTGCAGTATGTGTTGTATTTCATTTTACGCATTTGTAGAATTTTCTTCTTATGGACGGATAAAATGTTGTCTTTCACTGTTTGATGATAACTTGTCTGCATTACAACGATTTGCTAGATATATATATATCTACTTAATTCATATGAATCCTTATTGTAGCTACCATTGTTCAAATGCTAGAGTTTAGAGTATTCAACGTCTCTAACGGAACCCAATTTATTAGAGGTTGGTTGCCATTGACTCCTGGTTCCTGTTTAACATGGTTTGGGTTTAGTGAAGAAGGTCAACTAAGTTCGTTTGATTCCATGGTATTCCAAACCAATTTGTGTATTTAAAAAACTTTTATATTATCACATGCAGCGCTAGTAAATTAAAGAAGAAAGAGGAAAACTACTGGGTTATTGTATTGAATTCGAGCAAGTTATTTTGCATTTTATGTAAATCCCTTGATATATACTTTTTACATATACTTTATATATACTTGTTAAAGCGACATGTTTATGCAGTGGGTTGTTGGAATTGAGTACAGAGAATTTGGGGGAACACATACTTTTTTGCTGGTTGAATGTTCTTATTGATTATTCACATATAGATCCATTAGCTCGATTGGTAAGAGCGCTCATATGGGAGGATGGTGGTTCGGTTCCATCTGGATCTCTGATTTTCGTTCTACAATTATGGTTCCACGATATACTAGTTTACTATTTATGTTTCTTTATTTAACAAAATGAATAACTTTGTTTTGGTTTGAATGAAATTGTAGTACTTGATTTAATATTTTTTGGGTAAATTATGATGGTAATTTTTTTGTTTTATCAATAAAATATTTAAATATTACAAAAGAATTTTTTTGCGTTTGAATTAAATTGTATTACTTTATTTAATATTTTTTGGGTAAATAATTATGATTGAAAATAATAAAATGGTTAATTATAGAACTCTCTGCTGAATTCTCTGTTGTATCAAACAAGAGACATGATTCTCTGTTACATTTCTCTGCTGAAATATCTGTTTTACCAAACAGATGAATCATTTCTCTTTATCCATACCAATTCTCTTTCTCAGCAATTCCATTCTCTGTTGTCAATTCTTTGCATTTCTATTCTCTGTACCAAACGTACCCTAAAACCCAAAACCCCAAACACTAAACCTTAAAACCTAAAACTTTAAACCCTAAACCCTAGATCCAAATCCTTAAACCCTTAATATCGTTTCCCTATACACTAAACCCAAATCCCTAAACCCTAAACACTAAACATTAAACATTAAAACCCTAAACCATAAACCCTAAATCCAAAACCTTAAACCCTAAACCCCAAACTATATACCCTAAAACCTAAAATCTAAATTGTAAACCCAAAACCCAAAACCTTAAACCTTAAACCCTAAAACACTAACCCTAAACCCTAAATCCCTAACCCCTAACCCTAACCTCAAACCACCCTAAACTGTAAACCCTAAACCGTGAACTTAAACCCTAAAACCTAAAACCGTAAACCCAAAACCAGAACCCGAAACCCTGAACCCTGAACCCTAAAACCCCAAACCCAAAACCCTGAACCATGAACCCTAAAACCTAAAACTTTAAACCCTATACCCTATAACCTAAATCCTAAACCTTAAACCCTAAAACCCTAATCCCTAAAACCGTATCCCCTAAACTCTAAGCACCCTAACCCCCAAAACCTTAAACCCTAATCACTAAACACTAAACCCTAAACTTTAAAACCTTAAACAAAACCCTGAAACCTAAACCTAAACCCGAAACCCTAAACCCTGCTAACCCTAAATGTTAAACCCTAAAACCTTAAACCATAAAGCCTAAACCGAAACCTTAAACCCCAAAACACTAAAACCATTACTCTAAACCCTCAAAACCCTAAACCCAAACCCTAAACCCTAACCCAAAACCCTAAAACCCTAAATCTTAAACCCTTAAACATTAAAACCTAGAACCAAAAATCCTAAACCCTAAAATCTTAAAACTTAAACCCTAAATTATATACCCTGTACCCTATGCCATATACCATAAACCCTATTCCTTTAACCCTAAACCTTAAACCCTAAAACCCTAAACCCTAAACCCTAAACCCTAAAACCCTAAACACTAAATCCTAAACCATAAACCCTACTTTCTAACGCTAAACCCAAAACCCTAAACTGTAAACCCTAAACCTAAACCCTATACCCTATACCCTCTAAACCTTATAAACCCTAAACCCAAAACCTAAAACCCTAAACCCAAACATAAAACCCTAAACCCTAAACTCTAAACTTAAACCTTATTCCCTAAAACCCTAAAACTCCGAAACTGTAACCCTAAACCCTAAAACCTAAAACTTTAAACCCTATATCCTATACCCAAAATCCTAAACCTTAAACCCACAACCTTGAACCCTAAAACCCTAAACCCATACCCTAAACCGTAAACCCAAAACTCCAAGCCCTAACCCTAAAACCCTAAACCCGATTTCTAAAGTTGGAACTGCTTTCTTGTTGGACTGATTTTTTATTACATCGAAGGGTGGTATATGGTCTAGTGGTTTCTGGTGTGATTTATGACAAATGTATAAATGGCTTTGTAGGTTTTTAAAAGGTTATAAGTTTGGTTTTGTTGGCTTTTTTGTAATCTGTACATGCTTTTTTCGAAGGCTGTTGTATTTCTTTGGTTTCCTATTGTTGTCAAAATGTATGGCTTAACTTGGAATTATTCTACTCGTTTGGTTGTGGGTTCGTGGGTCACTGCTGATGCTAAAGCTGGTCTCTGTTATTCTGATTTTGTGAATGAGAATTTTGAGGTTCATGGTTGTATAGGTTCAATACCTAATGTCTATTATATGGTCCATCATTACTTGGATTGTTCTTCTATGAGCTATTTACTTAATTATGGCAAGCTTATATATCTTACACTTATCTATATGTTGATGCTTCTAACTAAGGATTATGGCTTCACAATTTTCCTACTCAACGTTGTTGGTTCTAGTGTCGATTGGATGGTGATGATGTGGATTTTATCGGTTGATGTTCTGGATATGTCTATAAAGGATCTCCTCCTATTCAGCTTTTGTTTTGCTGATCTCTTCTTCATCATAATTATTTCCAAAGTATTTTGGTGTTGGGTCTTTTAAAAACTTGGATTTGTGCGATGTATTGGTTTTGGTTGTTTCTTTTTAGGTTTTTATTGTCTTGTATGGTGGATTGAGCATGTTCTAGCCTCTTCGTTCATTTTATTGTCTTTTTAGCTTCCTACTTTGCTACGCTTGGCTTCTAAATTTGTTTGCTAAGTCGTGATGTAGTGTATTTATTTCCTTTATTTATAAAATTTACCTTTTACAAAAAAATAAACCCTAAACCCTAAACCCTTAAACCCTAATCACTAAACCCTAAACCCTAAACACTAAACCTTAAAATCCTAAACCTTGAACCCTAAAACCTAAACCCGAAACCACTACAAATAAATGCCTTTAGCGACACAGGTCAGCGACATATTTAGCGACATTTTTTTTGTCAGTGACATCTTTAGTGACATCAAAGGAAGTGTTGCTATAAATGCGTCGCAGATTTTAGTGACATCAAAAGACACGTCGCTAAAATTTTTGACACCTTTAGCGACTTCTGGTAAAAGTTTCGCTATCTAGAGTTATGTCACCATTGGTGTCATTGTTTGTGTCACTAATCTTTAATTATGTCACTAGTTGTGTTGTAATCTGTGTCACTACTATCGCATGTTGCTACTAGTTGAATCACGATTTGTGTCGCTATTTTTAAATGATGTTGCTGGTTAAGTTATTGTTTATGTCACTATTTTTGGATGATGTCGCTACTTAAGTAGCTATATGTGTCACTGTTAATGAAGGTTGTTGCTAATGACATTACTGTTTGTGTCACTGTTCTTAAATAATGTTGTTATCTATGTCGCTATCATTGAATGTTGTCGCTAGTTGCATCACTATTTATGTTGCTATTGTTGAATGATGTCGCTAGTTGAGTTGTTGTATGTCACCATGTGTGTCGCTATTATTAAATGATGTCGCTAATTATGTTATTATTTGCATCACTATTATTGATTAATGTTTCAACGTGTGTCGCTATTTTTAAGTGGTGTCACTACTCATGTTACTATATTTGTCGCTATAATTAATTTATGTCACTATGTGTGTCGCTATTTAAGTCACTGTTTTTATATGATGTCGCTATTATTATTATTATTATTATTTTAATACTATTGCTATTTTTATCAAATTATCACAATTATATTTTATCAAAAACTAAAATTGAGAAAATCTATTTTTTATTTATTTCATCAAACTATATTATTAACAATTATTTAAAAAGTGGATTGTTTGTACTCAAAACAACAAAAACATTTTCTATCAACTACAGTATATATATATATGCTCTTCTAGGCCGATACTGGAGAACGTCTAGAAGTCTTTCGGTTGCCCTTTGCATCTCTTCAGTCACCGTGCGTCGTAAATTTTCCTCCAACTCATCAATTCTTTGTGCTTGTTCCAATTGTGTAGCCTTGATGATTTCTTGTTCTTCTTGTTGTCGTTGCACCATCTCTCGTATACTTTCCCATTCCGTATTACTAGAATTGTTGACAGAAGGTTCCTCATTGTTGTTGTGAAGAACAAAATCATCAACACTGGACCCCAATCCGTAGACTCTGCCATTTTTTGACCCGACAATGTCTAGCCATCTTGGTTATGAGGCGTCCACATTCCCGGATTGAGCATCGAGGTCTTCTGTACCATATTTATCCTTGTATCGTTCCTAACAATGAAAACAATTTACAAATTATAAAAAGTTACAAAATAAACCATAACACATTACAAATCAATCAGAGCAGAAGTATCATTCCAACATTTAAATATTAAATTACAACTAAAATTGAACTTAAGTAGTAGCAGCAGGCAATAAAATTAGTAAAAACACCAATCAAGTATAGAATAAGTTACTTACCCATGTGTCTTGTGCTTCATTGTCAACAAAGGTGCTGTCTTTTCTCTTATGGGTCCGTTCAAACAGTTCAAGGGCAGTAGGTACTCTCTTCAGTTCCTTTTGCTATATATGTATATGTGTATATATATATATATATATATATATATATATATATATATATATATATATATATATATATATATATATATATATATATATATATGTATATATATATGTATATATATATATATATGTGTATATATATATATATGTGTGTGTGTGTGTGTGTGTGTGTGTGTTAAAATACATATAAGCAAAATATTGAAGTACATAAGCAAACAGCAATATAAAAAAGTTTGTATACCAATCTTCTCTTGTGCTCAGCATTTGAAATTGAACCACCAATATGCAAACGCTTATTTGCAAGTCGCGCAACTTTCCCTTTGTTCGATTTTTCAAGAAATTCTGGTAATTCCCACTTCTTACGCAGTGCCAACCAAACATTAAGATTCATAAAGTCGGGCTTCTGTGTAGGAGATTGCTGTTTTATCCTGCACATATAGCTCCGAAAACTCTTTGATCCAACAATGTTGAACATGCGTCGAACTTCAAAGTCAATATTTGGATCCCATTTGTACTTTCCCTATTTGTTAAACAAATAATGAAAAAGACACTTTATAATATCTAAAGAGAATATTCATGAAAATCTATGAAGAGAATATTAATAAAAAAAACCTAGACTTCAAAAATATTCATGCATCAGTGCATCAATAATTGACTACTCAGATCAAATCTTTAACTTCAACCACAAAAATGAAGTCATGAAGTGTTAGGAAATATTCTAAGTATGTCAAGCTGTTAGTTAGATTTCTCAGACTGTTAGTAGATTTTCTGTGTAAGTACAAAGTTCAAGCTGTTAGTTGAAAAAGTTCGAGCTGCTAGTTCAAAAGTTCAAGCTGTCAGTGTTAAAGCTCAAGCTGCTCAACATATAGACTTCAAGCTGCTCAACAGCTCAGTAAACAGAAAGTGCTGATATTCAGGAAAAGATATATTTTGAAGATTCAAGCATATCTACTATCAGAGAAATCAGAGTTTTTCAAGGAAACAAATCAGAAAGCAATATATATACATAGAATAGGTTTTCTATTGTAAGTCTGCACGTACAAGTTTATTCAGTTGTAATTGTCTTTCTGATTAAGTTTTCATAAGTCTCTAAGGTTGTAAAAACCCTAAGAACAATTTGTGTTCTTCGTCTAATCAAACAGATTACAGGTGATTGTAATCATTGAGTTTGGCAATACAAATGACATTTGATTATTGATTGTGTTTATGTGATTATTTGTTTTTGAAAGTTTTTCTTAAAACAATTAAGTTTTATTCCGCAAACTTCTTAATTGGACTTTGATTCAATACAAGGTTATAGGTTTATACTCTGATTAATTCAAACCAGTTAATCTTAGGTAGTGATTTTGATCTTGACAAGTGGTATCAGAGACAGGTTTTTCTTTGTTTTCAAAGTCAGAAGCTTTCTTTTAAACTTTTTAAATTTCTGCAATGGAATTTGATAATAGCAGTAGTGGATTTGGGCAAGAACTCAAAGTGCCTATGCTCAAACCCACTGAGTTTGAGATGTGGAAACTCAGGATTCAACAGCACATTCAATTTATTAATTATGCCATATGGGAAGCTGTTGAATTTCCTCCTGTAGTTGATCCTGAACTTGATGCTGAGGGCAAACCCATAAAAACTCTTTCAAAAACTGAACTTGAAAGAAAGAGTAGAATGAATGAAGTGAAAGCTCTTACACTTCTTCAAATAGCCATTCCTAATGCTTATCAACACCAGTTGTAAAAAGTTGTACACTGCTCATTCTTTTTGGATTGCTTTAGAGAAAAGATTTGCTGGCAATGCTAGCACCAAGAGAAATCAAAAGGATCTTTTGAAACAGCAGTATGAGAACTTTTCTGGCGGCAAGAATGAAAACCTTACTCAAATTTTTGACAGGTTTAACAAACTGAGAGGTGAATTGGAGAGTGCCAAAGTCAGCTTGGATCAAGATGAAGTAAACAAAAAATTTCTTAGATCTCTTGGAGAAGAGTGGACAGTCTATGCTGCACAATGGAGAACCAAAGATACTCTTGATGAAATAGAGTTGGATGATCTTTACAACAGTCTGAGAGTGTTTGAAACTGAGATTGAAACTAAAAGGAAATCCTTTACTTATAATCATAACACTGCTCTACTGTCATCTGAAAAATCTAACTGTTGTGATTCCTTTTCAGGTGCAGATGCTACCTCTACTGAAGTTCATTATGATGCTTTTGTTGCCAGTGATGGACTGTTTGCTCTAAATGCTGAAACTTTAGAACAGATCCATCCAGATGATCTAGAGGAGATGGACTTGAAATGGCAGCATGCAATGTTGACTATGAAGGCTAAACGGTTTCTGAAGAGAACTGGCAGATCCAACTTTCAAGCGAGATCTGAAGGGAAACCAGCATTTGATAAATCCAAAGTTGAATGCTTTAAATGTCACAAGCTTGGTCACTTTGCCAGAGAATGCAGATCCCAAGGTCAATAGCCACCAAGACCCCAGCAAACCAATCAAGCTTCATCATCACAAGCACTTGTCTCTCAAGAAGACAATGTGTTTGACTGGAGTGATCAGACAGAGGAAGAATTTCAAAATCAAGCTCTAATGGCAGAAACATCAAATGTCACCTCCACTGAACTACCATCTGAGGTAAATGCTAAACTCTGCTCTCAAACATGCAAAAATATGGTTAAAAAGTACAGAGATCATAATGAGAGCATGTGCAAAACTCTAGCTAAGATGGAAGAGAGGAGATATGAATATATGCAGGCCATAGAAGATCTTGAAAAACAGATCAATGACTATAAGGATAATGAGATTCAAATGGGACATGATAGAACATATCATGAGTGGGAGAAAAAGGAGCTGAATAAGAAAATAGAGTCGCTAAATACAAAATTAGAGGAGGCTGATCAGAAGGTGTTAGAAGCTAATAAGAAACTAGAATCTGTCAATATAGATCTAGGAAACTTCAAATTGGCAAATCAAAAGCTGGAACACCTAATGGAAGTTCAATTCAATGATAGGGTAAAATCTCAGCTCAATCTTAAAGAAGGTATAGGATACAGAGCCACTCCACCTCCATACAACAACAAATACATTCATCCAATGAGTGAAGTTGCTGATAGGCTTGTTAATGAACCATTAGATGAGTCTATGACCACTGTAGATCCTGTCCTTGAAATCAGTCTTGAATCTAAAGAAGATCTCATTAAAAATGAAGACTGTGAGTGCAAAGAAGCTGAAAAAGGACACAAAACAATGAGTGTACCTATAGCAGCCCCAAAACCCAGTATGAAAGGAAAAGAGAAGATGAGTGTATGCCATGCTACTCCACAGGTTTCTATACCTTCTAACTGTAACACTACATCTTCCTCAAAAGGTAATAAAAGGGGTAAGACTGTTCCAATTTGCACATGCCAAAAGCATGGTGTCCAAAAGTTTCCCAAACAACAGCAATTAAGGGGAAATCAAAGGAACAAGAATCAGTTATGGTCTGATAAAACTGGTTCTAAAATCAAAATAGTCAAAAGATGTTTCCATTGTGGCAGGAAAAACCATTTGGCCAGACATTGCTTGTACAAACCATCTGTTGCAAAACAGACTGTGGTTCAGCCACAGGCATTTGTTAAAATTACTAAAAATCTTAAGGTCAAAACCCCTGTTGCACCAGTTCCAAAGAAAACAGTTGATCACAGGTTCTCCAAGGTCAATAAAAAACAGTCCACACACCAAAAACAAGTTTTAGCAAAACCAAAATCAAATTTTAAACAGATATGGTGTGTTAAAGGCAAAAACTCAGGTGAAACTGTTGATACAAATGTTGAAACTGCCAATCCTAAAGTTGAGACTGTTAGTGCAAATTCTGAAGTTGTTAGCACTACAGACTCAGTTCAGACTGCTAGGCTCAAAATTGGGACTGGTAATGGATCATCTGAGACTGTTATTGCAAAGGATGAACAAAACACCTGGATACCTCACGTGATAACTAAATACTTTCCACAGAATCCATCAGTGGATCTCACTAAGTATAAGAAGTTAAAGACAGTGTTTAGTTATGTCAATGCACAAGGACAACCCAAAACCAACTTGGTTTGGGTTTACTCCACTACTAACTAAGCTTTTATTTGTGCAGGGCAACCACAGGTCACAACATAAAACAAGATGTCATTTGGACAGTGGCTGCTCTAGGCACATGACATGCAATTCTGAATGCTTGTCGAATTTCAAAGGCTTTGAAGGAGGTTTTGTTGCATTTGGAGGAAATTCCAAGGGAGGTAAGGTCACAGGTAAAGGTACTGTCAAAGCAGGCAATATGCTTTTCAATGATGTTTTGTATGTTGAACAGCTGAAGTACAATTTATTAAGTGTGTCTCAAATCCATGATAAACAAAATATTGTTGTCTTCACAGCTTCTGAGTGCATTGTTCTTTCAAAGGATTTTAAAATACCTGAAAATCTTGTTTTACTTAGAACACCAAGAAAGGACAATGTCTACTGTTTGGACACAGATCTTTTATCCAAATCAAGTACTTTAAGCTGTTTAATATCCAAAGCATCATCTAATGAGTCTGCTCTTTGGCACAGAAGAATGTGTCACATGAACTTCAAATCCATGAATGTGCTGGTCAAAAAGAATTTGGTAAGAGGTTTACCACAAAAGGAGTTCATTTGTGATGATCATTGTGTAGCATGTCTTAAAGGCAAGCAACACAAATCTTCTCATAAGTCCAAAGAAGTAAATTCAATCTCATCTGCTCTTCATCTTATTCATATGAATCTCTTTGGTCCAACATCTGTTCTGAGTTTGAATAAAAGGGCTTACTGTTTAGTCATTGTTGATGATTTCTCCAGATTCACATGGGTATACTTTCTTAGGTCTAAAGATGAAACTGCTGAGCTAGTTAAATCTTTTATTCTTAAGATAGAAAACCAATCCAACTTAAAAGTTAAGGTGATTAGATTAGATAATGGGACTGAGTTTAAAAACCATATTCTAAACAGTTTCTGTGAGTCTAAATGCATTGCTAGGCAATATAGTGCACCAAGAACACCACAGCAAAATGGTGTAGCTGAAAGAAAGAACAGAACTTTAATTGAGGCTGCTAGAACCATGCTAGCTGATTCCAAACTGCCAATGACCTTTTGGGCAGAAGCAGTCAATACAGCTTGTTATGTTAGAATAGGGTTCAGGTTGTTCAATCACAAGGAAAAACTCCATATGAGTTATTCCATCATAGAGTCCCCTTAATAGCCTTTCTAAAGTCTTTTGGCTGTTCCTGCACCATTCTTCACACTAAGACTCACTTAGGAAAATTTGAAAGCAAGGCTGAAGAAGGTTTCTTTGTAGGATACTCCACACAAAGCAAAGCCTATAGAGTATATAACAGTGTGTCTAAAACCATTGAAGAAAGTGCTAATGTTGAATTTAATGAAAACACTGCAAATGTCAAAGGCACTGGTCCTGATTGGTTGTTTGATTTAGATTCACTAACTAATTCTCTGAGCTTTGTTGAGTATAATGCAGAAACTGGTGAAAACAGGGTTGAAGCTACCAACACAAATTCTCATGCTGGTAGCACAAATGATCAAGTTGTTGGTATAAAGATTCAGACTGTTGCAGATTCTGGTCAATGGGATGAGTATACAGTCATACCACTTCTATCTTGTGACCCATCAGGGGTACTGGATGAACAGCATGATTCAAATCCAAACTATGAAGTGCCAATCCCAAGTCCTGAGGGAACAACTCCATCACAAAGGGAAACAGTCCCAGATTCAAGTCAAGTTGTTCCTGAAGCTGAACCATCAAGTGGTCCTAATGGAGATGATACAAATCTAGGAACCTCTTTTCAGACAGACAGAGAGCCAACACTCAGAGTTCACAAGTATCTTCCTCTCAATCAGATAATGGGTGATCTACGCACTCCTGTGCAGACAACGACAATGGTTCACAAAGAGCCTACTGATGTTGAATCAGCAGTGCCAGAATTCAGTCTAGCTGCCTTTGAACATGCTTGTTTCATGTCACAGTTAGAACCAAAGAAGGCATCAGAGGCTTTGAAAGATCCATCTTGGATTGAGGCAATGCAGGAAGAACTACTACAATTCAAGATTCAGAATGTATGGACTCTGGTTGATCTTCCTAAAGGCAAGAGAGCAATTTATACACGATGGGTTTTCAGAAACAAGAAGGATGAGAGAGGGATAGTCATCATGAACAAAGCAAGATTGGTAGCACAGGGATACACTCAAGAAGAAGGAATAGACTATGATGATGTCTTTACTCCAGTGGCACGAATTGAAGCCATGAGACTGTTCCTAGCCTATGCAAGCTTCAAAGGATTTAAAGTATATCAAATGGATGTGAAGTCTGCTTTCCTATATGGCACAATTGAAGAAGAGGTCTATGTGTGTCAACCTCCTGCATTTGAGGACTACAAGTATCCAGACAGAGTCTACAAATTAGACAAAGCCCTCTATGGACTCCATCAAGCCCCTAGAGCATGGTATGACACTCTGTCATCATACCTTCTACAGAATGGATTCAAGAGAGGTACACTGAACAAAACTTTGTTCACAAAGTCCATCAAATCTGAGATTCTACTTGTTCAGATATACGTTGATGATATTATCTTTGGGTCAACCAATGACAGTCTGTGCAAGGAGTTTGAGGCATTGATGCACAAGAAGTTTCAAATGAGTTCAATGGGGGAACTCACTTTTTTTCTAGGATTGCAGGTTAAGCAAAAGCCTACAGGGCTATTTATAAGTCAATCAAAGTATGTTAAAGACATACTGGAAAAATTTGGTTATAAAGATACCAAAGTTGCAAGTACTCCAATGGACACTCACAAGCAGCTTGATGCAGACAAAGATGGAGTAGATGTGGACATTCACCTATACAGATCCTTGATAGGACCACTTATGTATCTAACATCCTCTAGACCTGATATAATGATCACTTATGTATCTAACATCCTCTAGACCTGATATAATGTTTGATGTGTGTGTTTGTGCCAGGTTTCAATGTGCTTCAAAGGACTCACATATGTTTGCTGTTAAGAGAATCTTTAGATATCTCAAAGGCCAACCACATTTGGGCCTCTAGTATCCTAAAGACTCTTCTCTTGAACTAACAGCCTATTCTGACAGTGATTATGGAGGATGCAACATTGACAGAAAGTCCACAACTAGTGCATGTCAGTATCTAGGAGCAAGATTGGTCTCTTGGCAGTGTAAAAAGCAAACAACTGTTTCCACCTCATCCACAGAAGCAGAATATGTAGCAGCTGCAAGCTGTTGCTCCCAAGTGATGTGGATTCAAAATCAACTGAGAGACTATGGTATGAATTTCCTATCCACTCCTATTTACATTGACAACTCAAGTGCAATTAGCATTGTACAAAATCCAGTGAAATTTCCTAAAACTAAGCATATTGACATCAGATTTCATTTTATAAGGGACTGTAATGAGAAGAAATTAATCCAAGTTACCAAAATTCATACTGATGATCAGTTAGCTGATCTATTTACAAACCATTTAATGTAGGAAGATTCACCTTCCTAGTATCAAATATTGGTATGGTTAATATGGATTAATTTGTTTTTTATCATTCTTTCTTATTTTATAAAAAATATATCTATTTCATATGCTTGTTTAAGGGGGAGCCACTGTTTCATTTAAATATGCTTACTTTTCAACTAACAACTTGAGTCTTTTCTCAAGCTGCTAGTTCATTTTCTCGGACTGCTAGTTGTTTCACTTGATCTGTCAAAGTGTGCAGGGTATTTTGGTAACTTTCATAAGTGTGTGCACGGGATTAGACATTTTCGAAACCTTTAAAGGTCCCAATTTCGTTCCATTGTAACTACCAGTTGCAAAATATCTTCCACGACCTTTCTTTTCTCTCTGAGCGATTCCCACACACATCTTTGAAACCCTAAATCACCGATTGATTGTCAATGGAGTTTGTCAAAGAACATAACTGTCTTCCCTACTCTCTCAAACACGCTGACCTTCAACCATTCCTCGACATGATGGACTTCCTTCGAAGTTCCCACATTCATCATGCTCTTACCATAAACCCCACAATATATATATATCTCATATAGAGAAATTTTGGAAACATGCATCTGTTCAAACCATCAATGGAGTCACTTCTTTGACCTCCAAGATTGATGGAACCACCATCACCATCACTGAGGATCTTATACGCCAACACTTGCATCTTCAAGATGCCACAGGTATAACCGACTTCTCTCTTACTGCCTTACATGAAGGCCTTTTGCTATAGGGTATAGGGGCCCTACTGATTCTTATACGTTCTTTAAAACTGATTTTGCCCCTAAGTGGAAATATCTGGTACATATTATACAGCAATGCATAAGCCCTAAAAGAACCGGTTGGTCAGAATTTTCTTCAAACATAGCCACTGCCTTAGTGTGTTTATCTACATGCCAACAGTTCAATTTTTCTAATATGATTTTTCATGGTATGCTAAGGCATCATGCCCTAAAACATGGGAAATTTTTTATGTATCCTAGATTTTTGGCTGAAATTATTGCAAGAACTTGCAGTAATTTCAATGTACATAAAAGGATTCATGTTTCTCATAGGCACTCTTTACCAACAATAAAACGTCTTCTAAAAACAAGTGCCAATTTTTTGTCTGTTGATGTCCCATTGCCCTCTGCAATGTTGGGCATCAATCCACTAAACAGAGGAGAAGGTCCTAAGCAGATTCAGCCTAACACCACTGCTTCACCCCCAGGACCCCAACGCACTCCTCATGATATAAATAATCCCTCTGATTTTTCTGTAAATCCCTCATCCCCACTCATATTATACAAAAGAATAAAGGGTTCAGGAGCTCCTTCCTCCTCAGCCCAAATACAAGAGCCAAATGTCTCTGTGCAGGAGGACACTCCTGCATAGAATATCCAAAGGGCACCCACTGAGGACTCTCCCATCCTTAATTTGGAGGTGGACATCTCAACAGAAGATGTCCATATGGGTATTGTGGCTGACACTACTGTTGTTTCTGCACAAGAGGCACAGGACAGTGTCAACATACTTAAGACCACACCCATGGCAACAGAGGGTGTGCAAGCACCTTCTGGAAGTCCCCAGAACCAAGAAAAGGGGGGCCCAGAAGCTTCAACTTCTGGAATTCCTGCCAGTGATAGATCACAAACACCACACTCTTTTGCTGATCTTGAGGCTAGTCTGCAACTTACGATTTTAACGGATCCTCAGCTGAAACCTGTTGTGACAGTATTTGAATATTACCAGTCTCTTATTGCTACACAGGGGGCACAAATCAGAGCACTTCAACAGACAGTATCAGCTCAGAATCAAAAAATGGATTACTTTCACAAAGGGTTCACCCTCTGTGGAAATAAAACCATTTAACTTGAGAAGATGATTCGAACCCTGATGGCAAAGGTTGTAGGTCCTCCTAACCAAACCAATGCATCCAAAAAGGGGGAGAATCAGGAGATCCCTATTTCAGTACAAGCAGCTCCAGCTCCTACTCCAACAGTTCAAGATTCTAGGCTAACAGTCTCAACAGCTACTCAAGCTGTTAGCCTAGAAACTCAAGCTGCCCCTATAAGAACAACAGGAGTTGTTATCCGAGAAGGCAGTCAAGCTCCTGTCAGTACAGTCCAAGCTACAACCTCTGCAACTAAGGATAAGGGCAAGGGCATTCTCATAGAATCTCCAAAGCACAAAGTTTCATCCAGAGAAGCCCAAGTTGCTCATGATGCTGAATTTGCCAGGCAGTTAGCAGAGGAACAAGATGAAATTCTGGACCAGCAAACCCATGCTCCAATGCAAGATGATGAAACCTTAGGTGATTACCTAAGAGGGTTTGTGGTTAAACAGAATGAGAAGAAAAGGAAAATGCCAACAGGGCATTCAAAGGCAGAGCACAGAAAGTTTTTGATCAATTTTTCCTATTCAGCTGGAATTCCAAAGAAGATGGCTCAGTCCATGAATACAGAGAGGCTGCAAGACATTCATGATAAAGAAATGGAAAAACGAAAAACAGCTAAAGTCTCCCATCAAGTCCAAAGCCAACAGGAATCAAGTCAAGCTGGTGGCAGTAATCCAGATCCACCTGTTCAAGCTGTTGCTTCTAATCCACACTCAGAAGTAATCTCTCAAGCAAAGCTTGATCAGGTAAAAAGGGTGCTATTTGAACATCAGCTTCAGAAAGTGATGGAGATTGAAAAGACCTTAGACCAGCATGACTTCTCAAAACCTCTTATTACATACTGGTATGCTAAGCCAATGGATAACATTGACTTAAGATATCATTTTGTAGTAAGAAGAGAAACTGGTCCTGAGGAAGAACATAAGAGTATGATGCACATTACACAAGGAATGACCAGAGATGAGCTTACAAGAATGCATAATGTTGGATCTGTAACTCAAGTCAGGTCCTCACTTCCACAGGTCAAGCAGGCTATAAAAGATCTAAAACGTATTTTTGATCCAGAGTCCGTAAGAAAAGATATAGAAGAGGCCAAGGAGATGAAGATTGCACAGGTTGATCTGTTTGTAAAATCAAAGACATACAGACTCTAATTTGCAAATGGATCCAGCATGTTCTTCAATTTTGAATTTTATGATCTTCCAAAGGCATGGCTAGTACAGATGATATAAGTGAGGATATATTGTGATAGAGAAGATCTGAAAAGAGAATTTTTGAAGGCAGTTAATCAGAAACTTTCACAATTGTAAGTTTTTGGATGCCTTAGTTTGTAGATAACAGTTTTACTTTGTTTTATTTCCTTATTTGTATAAAAACTTAAAGTCTTGTGTAAAGAATTTAAGTTTGGGGGAGATTGTCAGGAAATATTCTAAGTATGTCAAGCTGTTAGTTAGATTTCTCAGACTGTTAGTAGATTTTCTGTGTGAGTACAAAGTTCAAGCTGTTAGTTGAAAAAGTTCGAGCTGCTAGTTCAAAAGTTCAAGCTGCCAGTGCTAAAGCTCAAGCTGCTCAACAGATAGACTTCAAGCTGCTCAACAGCTCAATAAACAGAAAGTGCTGATATTCAGGAAAAGATATATTTTGAAGATTCAAGCATATCTACTATCAAAGAAATCAGAGTTTTCAAGGAAACAAATCAGAAAGCAATATATATACATAGAATAGGTTTTCTATTGTAAGTCTGCACGTACAAGTTTATTCAGTTGTAATTGTCTTTCTGATTAAGTTTTCATAAGCCTCTAAGGTTGTAAAAACCCTAAGAACAATTTGTGTTCTTCGTCTAATCAAACAGATTAGAGGTGATTGTAATCATTGAGTTTGGCAATACAAATGACATTTGATTATTGATTGTGTTTATGTGATTATTTGTTTTTGAAAGTTTTTCTTAAAACAATTAAGTGTTATTCCGCAAACTTCTTAATTGGACTTTGATTCAATACAAGGTTATTGGTTTATATTCTGATTAATTCAAACCAGTTATCTTAGGTAGTGATTTTGATCTTGACATGAAGCTTATTAATTTTTTCAGTACCAATTTACCACATTTACACATAATTAGGTTGAACATTCACTAAATGTCTATCATGAACAGGCAATGTAAGCAATGTGGGTGCCCTCAAAAGATGTCTTGATTGATGTCCACTGATTTGTTTTTATTTTCTACTTTCATTTTCCTATATATGGAAACTATTTTTAGATTGAAGTGACTTGAGTGAACAAATAAATTAACTTTTACTCCCTGATTCCCTCTTCTTCAACATCAAGACTTTAATTTGGGGATTTTGCAAAAAAATTGATCTTGCGACATTTTAAAGATCGAATCTTTTTCAAGAAAAATCCCAAAATATAATTACCTGGTGACACCTCTGTAAATGGAGCTTCTGCGAGTGGTTTCAACAGCAGCATTATGTTGGGAAATAGTTTAAGTATGCTCAAGCTGTTAGTTAGACTTCTCAGACTGTTAGTAGATTTTTTATGTAAATACAAAGTTCATGCTGCTAGTTGAAGAAACTCGAGCTGCCAGTGTAAAAGTTGAAGCTGCCAGAGCAAAACAACTCAAGCTGCTCAGTTCATGCTGTCAAGACATTCAAGCTGCTCAACAGTTTCATAAACAGAAAGTGCTGATTTTCAGGAAAGATATCTACACGAAGATTCCAGCATATCTACTATCAGAGAAGTCATAGTCCTTCAAGGAAACAATTCCAAAAAGCAATATAAATAGACAGAATATTGTATAGAAGAATATAGAAGTTTTCTGCATATTTTGAGTCTGTAATTGCTTTGTTGATTAAGTTTTCATAAGCCTCTAAGGTTGTAAAACCCTAAGAACAGTCTGTGTTCTTCGTCTAATCAAAACAGATTAGAGGTGATTGTAATCATTGAATTCAGCAATACAAACAGTCTTGATTACTTCTTATGTTTTATGCTTCATTGGTTCTGAAAGTTTTTGTTAAAATAATTAAGTGTTATTCCGCAAACTTCTTAATTAAACTTTGATTCAAAGCAAGATTATTGATTTATACTCTGATAAATTTCAAATCAGTTAATCTTGGTTATTCAGTTTTAGATCCTGACAAGTGGTATCAGAGCCACAGGTCGTTCTTTGTTTTTCAAAGTCGAAAACTTTCTTTCAAATTTTTAATCTTTTACAATGGAATTTGAAAATAGCAGCAGTGGATCTGGGCAAGGACTCAAAGTGCCTATGCTCAAGCCCACTGAGTTTGAGATGTGGAAACTCAGGATTCAACAGCATATTCAATTCATTGATTATGCCATATGGGAAGCTGTTGAATTCCCTCCTGTAGTTGATCCAGAACTTGATGCTGAGGGAAAACCAGTCAAAACCCCTCCAAAAACTGAACTTGAAAGGAAGGCTAGAATGAATGAAGTGAAAGCACTCACACTATTACAAATAGCCATTCCTAATGCTTATCAACATCAGTTCAAAAAGTTTTATACTGCTCACTCTCTTTGGAATGCCTTAGAGAAGAGGTTTGCTGGTAATGCCAGTACCAAGAGAAATCAAAAAGACCTCTTGAAAACAGCAGTATGAAAACTTTTCTGGTGGCAAGAATGAAAACCTCACTCAAATCTTTGACAGGTTCAACAAACTGATAAGTGAACTGGAAAGTGCAAAGGTCAATCTGGATCAAGATGAAGTCAACAGAAAGTTTCTCAGATCTCTTGGAGAAGAATGGACAGTCTATGCTTCACAGTGGAGAACAAAAGACACTCTTGATGAGATAGAATTGGATGATCTGTATAACAGTCTAAGAGTGTTTGAGACTGAGATTGATGCTAAAAAGAAATCCTTTTCTTATAATCACAACACTGCTCTTCTGTCTTCTGAAAAATCTAATAACTGTGATTCTTTTTCAGGTGGTGATGGCAATTCTGCTGAAACTCACTATGAGGCTTTTGTTGCCAATGATGGATTATTTGCTCTAAATGTTGAAGACTTGGAACAAATTCATCCAGATGATCTTGAAAAGATGGATTTAAAGTGGCAACATGCAATGCTGACCATGAGAGCCAAAAGATTTCTGAAAAGAACTGGTAGGACCAACTTTCAAACCAAGACAGAAGGCAAACCATCTTTTGATAAATCAAAAGTGAAATGCTATAAATGCCATAAGCTTGGTCACTTTGCCAGAGAATGTAGATCTCAAGGTCAACAGCCATCAAGGACTTCACAGCCCATCCAAGCGTCCTCATCAACAGCACTTGTCTCTCAAGAAGACAATGTGTTTGACTGGAGTGATCAGACAGAGGAAGAATTTCAAAATCAAGCACTTATGGCAGAAACATCAAATGTCTCCTCCACTGAACTACCTTCTGAGGTAAATTCTAAACTCTGCTCTCAATCATGCAAAAATATGGTTAAAAAGTACAGAGATCATAATGAGAGCATGTGCAAAACTCTAGCTAAGATGGAAGAAAGGAGATATGAATATATGCAAGCCATAGAAGATCTGGAAAAACAGATCAATGATTATAAGGATAATGAGATTCAAATGGGGTATGATAGAAACTATCATGAATGGGAGAAAAAGGAACTCAATAAGAAAATAGAATCTCTGAATAAAAAGGTAGAAGAAACTGAACAGAAGGTGTTAGAGGCTAATGAGAAACTGGAATCTGTTAACATAGATCTAGGTAACTTCAAGTTAGCAAATCAAAAGCTAGAACACCTAATGGAAGTTCAATTCAAAGATAGAGTCAAATCTCAGGTCAATCCCAAAGAAGGAATAGGATACAGAGCTACTCCACCTCCATATAATAACAAGTACATTCATCCAATGAGTGAAGTTGCTGATAGACTTGTCAATGAACCACTAGATGAGTCTATGACTATTGTAGATCCTATCCTTGATAACAGTCCTGAATTAAAAGAAGATAAGAGTCAAAATAGAGGCTGTGACACAAAGAGTGCACCCATAGAAGTCCAAGTTCCCAGTAAGAAAGGAAAAGATAAGATGAGTGTATGCAATGCTACTCCACAAGTTTCTGTACATTCTAACTGTAACACTGCATCTTCATCAAAAGGAACTAAAAGAGGTAAAACTGTTTCTATCTGCACATGCCAAAAGCATGGTGTTCAAAAGTTTCCTAAACAACAGCAGGTAAGAGGAAACCAGAGAAACAAGAACCAGAAATTGACAGAAAAGTCTGGTGTTCCAATTCAAACTGTCAAAAGATGCTTTCACTGTGGAAGGAAGAATCACTTAGCCAAGGATTGTTTTTACAAACCAGCTGTTGCAAAACAGACTGTGCATCACACAAAATTAAATCCTAATCAGGCAAAGCACTCAAAAGTAAAACCTTCCACAGCAGCTCCAAAGAGAACAGTTGATCACAGATTCTCAAAAGTTAATAAAAAACAGTCCACACATCAAAAACAAGTTTTGGCAAAGCCTAAATCAAGTTTTAAACAAATATGGTGTGTCAAGGACAAATCTGTTGCTCAAACTGCTAATGCAAAAGATCAGACTGCTAAGTCAAAATCTGATGCTGTTAGTGCAAAAACTGAAACTGTTAGCACTACAAACACAGCTCAAGCTGCTGGGCATCAAACTGGAGCTGCTAGTGAATCATCTGAGACTGTCAGAAGAAAAGATGATCAAAATAGTTGGATACCTCATATTATCACTAAATACTCTCCAAAGACTCCATCAGTAGATCTCACCAAATATAAGAAGTCAAAAACAGTTTTTAGTTATGTCAATGTACAAGGCCAACCCAAAACCAATTTGGTTTGGGTTTACTCCACTACTAACTAAGCTGTTATTTGTGCAGGGCAACCACAGGTCTCCTCATAGAACAAGATGGCATCTGGACAGTGGATGCTCTAGGCACATGACAGGCAATTCTGAATGCTTGTCAAATTTCAAAGGTTTTGATGGAGGTTTTGTTGCATTTGGAGGCAACTCAAAAGGAGTGACTATGGTGGTTGCAACATTGACAGGAAATCCACAACTGGTGGATGTCAATACTTAGGAGCAAGACTGGTCTCTTGGCAATGCAAAAAGCAAACAAGTGTCTCCACATCATCCACTGAAGCAGAATACGTAGCAGCTGCAAGCTGCTGCTCCCACATAATGTGGATTCAAAATCAGCTAAGAGACTATGGTATGAATTTCTTATCCACTCCTCTTTATATTGACAATTCAAGTGCAATTAGCATTGTGCAAAACCCAGTGAAATTCCCAAAAACCAAGCATATAGAAATCAGATTTCACTTCATCAGAGATTGTAATGAAAAGAAGTTAATCCAAGTTACCAAAATACATACAGATGATCAGCTAGCTGATCTATTTACAAAACCTTTTGATATGGGAAGGTTCACTTTCCTAATATCAAATATTGGTATGGTAAACATGGATTAATTGGTTTTCATTATTATCTACTCAGTATGCTAATTTAAGGGGGAGACACTGTTCCATTGAAAAGTTGCACAATTTTACACTAACAGCATGAGTATTTTCTCATGCTGCTAGTTCATTTTCTCGGACTGCTAGTTATTTTCACTTGATCTGTCAAAGTGTGCAGGGTATTTGGGTAATTTTCCAAATGTGTGCGCGGAACCCAACCTTTTCGAAACCTTTAAAGGTCCCGGTTTCGTTCAGTTGTAACTACCAGTTACATATTTTTCTTCCACGGCCTTCTGCTTTCTCACTGAACGAATCACACATTCTTCTTTCAAACCCTAAAACCATCGTTTGATCATCCATGGAGTTTGTCAAAGAACACAACTGCCTTCCATACTCTCTCAAACACTCTGAACTTCAGCCGTTCCATGATATGATGGATTTCCTCAGGCACTCCCATATCAACCATGCCCTCAATATCAATCCTACCATATACATATCGCATATTGAACAGTTCTGGAACCGTGCCACTTTTCAAACCATCAATGGAATTCCCACTATCCTATCCAAAATTGATGGCACTCCCATCACCATCACTGAGGAATCCATTCGGCACCATTTGCATCTTCAAGATGCCTCAGGTATAACAGACCTATCCCTTCAAGCTTTACATTTTGGTCTTCAAGACATTGATTATAGGGGCCCTCCTGATTCTTTTACTTTCTTAAAAGCCCATTTTTCTCCTAAATGGAAATTTCTTGTACATATTATTCAGCAGTGTATGAGCCCCAAAAGAACTGGTTGGTCAGAATTTTCTTCTAACATTGCCACTGCCTTAGTGTGCTTTTCAACAGGCCAACGGTTCAATTTTTCAAACATGATTTTTCAGGGGATGTTAAGGCATCATTCCCTAAAGAATGGGAAGTTTTTAATGTATCCAAGATTTTTGGCAGAAATCATTGCACACACCTGCACTACTTCTCATTTACATAAGAGGATACATATTTCCCATAGGCACTCACTATCTTCTATCAAAAGGCTGATAAAGCCAAGTGCCAATTTTGTCAGTGTAGATGTTCCATTGCCCTCTGCAATGATGAACATCATTTCAGGAAACAGAGGAGAGGGTCTTGAGCAGGCTCAGCCTAACATCACTGCTACACCCCCAAGACCCCAACCCACTCCTCAAGATACACAAACTCCCACCGATCCTTTTGTACAGCCAACACGCCCACTCAGAAATATATACAAAAGAAAAAGGGGACCAGGAGCTCCTTCCTCCTCTTCCCATCAGCAAGAGCCATATATCCCTGTGCAGGAGGATACTCCTGCACAGCATATCCAAAGGGAACCACTAGAGGAAACTCCCATCCTCACTCAGGAGGTGAACATCTCTTCAGAGATGGTTCATATGGGTTCTGTGGCTGGGACTACTGATGTCTCTGCACAAGAGGCACAGGAAAGTGCCAACATAGCTAAGACCACGCCCATGGCAACAGCAAGTGTGCAAACACAAGCTGGAAGTCCCCAGAACCAAGAACAGAGGGGCCCAAAGGTTTCTACTTCTGGTATTAATGTCGGTGATAGATCACAAGCACCACAGGTGTTTTCTGATCTTGAGACTAGTCTGCAACTCATGCTTTTGACGGATCCCAAGCTGAAACCTGTTGTAGCTATGTTGGAATACCAAATGTCCATCATTGCTGCACAGGGTGCACAAATAATGGCTCTAAAGCAATTAGAAATGGCTCAAAATCAGAGGATGGATTATCTTCATAAGGGGTTTACCCTTTGTGGAAATAAGCTCATTCAATTAGAGCGTTTGATTGAAACCCAAGAGGCAAAGGTTGTAGGTCCTCCTGACCAAACCAATGCTTCCAAAAAGGGGGAGAATCAGGAGGTTCCTAAATCAGTCCAAGCAGCTCCAACATCAACAACAGTCCAAGTAGCACCAACAGTCCCAGTTTCTAGGCTAGCAGTCCCAACAGCTTCTCAAGCTGTTAGCCTAGAAACTCAAGCTGCTCCTTCAAAAGTCACTAGAGTTGTAATCAGGGAAGGCATTCAAGCTCCATCGAGTACAGTCCAAGCAACATCTTCTGCTGCAAAAGACAAAGGCAAGGGCATTCTTATTGAGTCTCCAAAGCACAAATTCTCCTCCAAAGAAGCCCAGATTGCCTTTGATGCTGAAGTTGCCAAAAGGTTAGCAGAAGAACAGGATAAAGAATTAGATCAGCAAGCCCAGCCCCCAATAGATGATGATGAGACATTAGGTGATTACCTAAAGGGGTTTGTGGGCAAACAAGGTGAAAAGAAGAGAAAGATGCCAACAGGGCACACTAAAGCTGAGCACAGAAGATTTTTGATAAATTTTGCATTTGCAGCTGGAATTCCAAAGAAAATGGCTCAGTCCATGACAACTGAAAGGCTGCAAGAGATTCATGACAAGGAGATGGACAAAAGAAAGAGAACAAAAGTCTCTCCAGAAGCTCAACCATCCCAAAAAGTCCAAACATCAAAAGATCCAGTACCAACTGAAGCTGCTGCCAGTGCACCTGTTCCCACTGATCAAGCTGCTCTCTCTATTCCTTCATCGGTTAAAAGGGTGCTCTTTGAGCAACAACTACAAAAGGCTATGGAGATAGAGAAGCTGATTGATCAGCATGATTTTACAAAGCCTCTGATCAACTACTGGTTTGCTAAGTCACTGGATGACCGTGACTTGAGAATTAAGTTTGTGATAAGAAGAGAGTCTGGACCAGAAGAAGAATATGATACATTTTGGCAGATGGTTCAGAAGTTGACCAGAGAAGAGCTTATCAGAATGCACAATATTGGGTCTGTATCACAAGTTAGATCTGCTCTACCACAAGTGAAGCAAGTAATTAAAGATCTAAAATCAATTGTTGACCCTGAATCTGCAAGGATAGAAATAGAGGATGCTGTGAAGAAGGGGAAGAAGGTCAAGCAAGTTGATCTGTTTGTCAAGTCAAGGACATACAGAATCAAATTTTCAGATGGACCTGGTATATTCTTCAATCTCGAATTTTATGATTTACCAAAAGATATGCTACTTCAGATAAAATCTGTTAGGGTATCTTGTGATAAAGATGAGATGAAGAAAGAATTTTTGAAGGCTGTAGATCAGAAACTTGCACAGTTGTAAGTTTTTGAAAGCCTTGGTTTGTAAATAACAGTTTACTTATTCATTTCCATTTTTGTATAGAACTTAAAGTCTTGTGTAAAGAATTTAAGTTAGGGGGAGATTGTTGAGAAATAGTTTAAGTATGCTCAAGCTATTAGTTAGACTTCTCAGACTGTTAGTAGATTTTTTATGTAAATACAAAGTTCATGCTGCTAGTTGAAGAAACTCGAGCTGCCAGTGTAAAAGTTCAAGCTGCCAGAGCAAAACAACTCAAGCTGCTCAGTTCATGCTGTCAAGACATTCAAGCTGCTCAACAGTTTCATAAACAGAAAGTGCTGATTTTCAGGAAAGATATCTACACGAAGATTCCAGCATATCTACTATCAGAGAAGTCATAGTCCTTCAAGGAAACAAGTCCAAAAAGCAATATAAATAGACAGAATATTGTATAGAAGAATATAGAAGTTTTCTGCATATTTTGAGTCTGTAATTGCTTTATTGTTTAAGTTTTCTTAAGCCTCTAAGGTTGTAAAACCCTAAGAACAGTCTGTGTTCTTCGTCTAATCAAAACAGATTAGAGGTGATTGTAATCATTGAATTCAGCAATACAAACAGTCTTGATTACTTCTTATGTTTTATGCTTCATTGGTTCTGAAAGTTTTTGTTAAAATAATTAAGTGTTATTCCGCAAACTTCTTAATTAAACTTTGATTCAAAGCAAGATTATTGATTTATACTCTGATAAATTTCAAATCAGTTAATCTTGGTTATTCAGTTTTAGATCCTGACAAGAGTTGTCCGTCTAACCGTCAACGAGGATTCCGCACTCGTTCACGGATCCGCGTCTAGATAGATCTTGCAGTCGTAGACCTTACAAGTGGTATCAGAGCCTACGGAGTGTTCTTGGTGTTCTTCGTGTTCATCAGATACATTCTAGGTTTCTTGACGCTAGTTGGACGGTTTTGCTCTCAAAAACGTGTTTTCAAGCTTAGCAAATTCATATTCGGGAAACACTTTGTGGTTTTTCACGTTTTTGATCGAAATCATTATTTTTCGTTCGAAAAATAGTGATTTAATCTGTAAAACGTCAAAAAATCAAAGTGTTAGCCGTTTTTCGAGTTTGCGGCGCTCGAATCTATAGGGGTAATTAGGGTTTCACTTTAATCTCAAGTCTAACCTAAATACGCTCCTTTCGAGTCAATTTCAGAGATTTTCGAATCTACCTTGTTTCGAATCTGGTGCTTCATTCGAATAGGATCTCGAGTCTACATTAGTTTCGAGTTTATTTCGAGTCTAGTATTGTTTCGAATCTGTGTTTCGAATCTGCTGAAATTCGAGTTTGTTCCCCTTCGAATCTAAGGACCATCGACTCTAAGGATATCTCGAATCTGACATAATTTCGAATCTAATCGAATTTTAACACTTAATCGAATTTAATCCCAAAAGATTTACCCTTAATTAGTTTCGAATCTACCTAGATTCGAAAAAGTTAGTCTAAATCAGTTTCGAATTAAATTAATTAAGTTCAAATTCAATTTGTTTAGAAAAGATGTCAAATCTTCAGAAATTCCTTGAGATGGACCACGAAGTTGGGAAGGCAAATGCACCACCTAAGCTGATGAAAGTTGAGGACTATTACTGGTGGAAGGACCGCTTTACAGATTTTGTACGATTCAATGATATGCGCATGTGGGTGTGCATAGATGAAGGGTACATCCCGCCAGTATCTGAAGTTGAAGGCCGTCAAAAGGTCTTGTCATATCAGATGATGAAAGAAGATGACAAGAAATTATTTGAAGACGAAAACAAAGCTTTCTCCATAATCCGTATGGCTTTACCTCAAGATGTTTTGCACACATTTCGGACTCAAAGGACGTCGAAGGAACTTTGGGAGTCTCTCGAGAAAGGTGTGAGGGTAATCCTCGGGTGCGTAGAAAGCGTACAGAGCTGTTGAAACAACAGTTTGCGATTTTCAAGGTAATTAAGGATGAACAGTTGGATGATATTATCACGAGGTTCTATCATCTGATAACGGAACTTGAAAGTCATGGAATATGAGGTTCTATCATCTGGGAACAAAGTCATGGAATTGAGTATTCGGACACTGACAAGAACAAAAAGCTTCTTGATGCCCTACCAGCCAAATGGGCTATGTACGTGGCAATGATTAAGCTGAATGAGGACAAATACTATACTCAATCACTTGATGACATTGTGGGAACGTTGAGGGCATATCACTTCGAGTTGATTAAGGCTGAGACTGATTACGAGCAAGTCCAGAATCCGGCAATGTATTTTGGAAAGACATCTAAATCATCAGTGACAGCTGAACCGAAGAGTGCTACAGCGTTTTTCACCGGAGAAACGTCATCGCCAGCAGAGTCTGAAGACTCATTGAATCGCGCGTTCTTAGGATTGGGAAGATCGGAAGAACCGCAACCTCAAGTCCAACTGGCATCGACCAGTCAGAGTTATTCGAAGATGCCCATGAGCGCAAAGTCAGCGGAAGAGCATCTGAATCTACTTGCTTCGTTTGTGGCCGCTTATGGAAATTGCGTTCAGGGAAAGATAAACGATCCTGCTCTATGGGACGAATATTACGATCAGGTCGACCCTGATGACTTAGAGGAAATGGATCTTAAGTGGCAACTGGCCATGGTGACCCAGAGGGTTAAAAGATTCATTAAGAGAACTGGAAGGAATTTGCAGATGAATAACAAGGGGATCGGGTTTGATAAGTCCAAGGTGAAATGCTATAATTGTCAAGGACTAGGACACTTCGCCAGGGAGTGCCAGAGGCCAAAGGTAGAGACATAGCAGGGACAGAGCCAACATCAGGGACAATACCAAAATCAGTCCCAACAAAGATACCTTCCGAGTTCCTCAACTGGACAAGCCAATCTAGCTGGTCTATTATCGAACGTCACTTCGGATCGACAGCTAGATGGTACGTATGATTGGAGTTCACATCCTGAGTCCAATGCTAGAGCCTTCATGGCTGAAGTTACTGAAACTGGATGTGATGGGAAAGAGCAGACCACACGGGATAGCAGTCCGATGTGGGTAGAGAAGGCGAATGATCAGACAGTGCTGGAGTTTGCTGCTCAGATGGCCAACGTGGAATCTGATAACTCTAAGGTTAGTCTATCTTACTCTCTATTTCAAGAATTATGTGCTTTGTGTGCTACTTCTAATGATAGGTCAAATCTAGTCTTAGAATCACATAAAACCATATCTGCTCAAAATGAAAACTTAAAAATTGAAAATGCTAGTCTAAATGATATAAAGCAAGATTTAAAAGAAAAGCTTAAGGCTGATGCTCAAGACGTAGTAGTTCTAAAAGACAAACTCAGTGAGCAGTGTGTTAGGATAGAACTTATGTATGAGCACGTAGAGGCCTTGACAAAAAGTCTTAAGGACAAGGATATAGAGCTAGCAGAGACCAAGGTTAAGGTAGCAGAGGCAAATAGCAAGCTGGAAAAGTTTAGGAATTCGAGCCTAAATCTAGGGAAAGTCTTAGATGCCCAAAGACAGTCCAAGAAGCCAGTAGGTCTAGGTTTTCACGAAATTCCTCCACCGTTCAATGCGAACTATGTGCCTCAGCCTCAGGAAAAAACTGACAAGTCAGTAGACTTAGAGGACCTACCTGAACTGACACCTGAGCCTATAGTAGAAAATGCACCTAAGGTGGCTGACTCAACCGTCAAGGTCAAGAAAGTGAAATTTGTGTCTTCCTCCAGTGAAACACCTGCAGGAAAACAGAAAATTTCATGGGCTGACCAGGTCGACGAGTCAGACATCATAGCTGAACCAAAGGAAGTAGATACTAGTGAGACACCTAGATCTAAGGGAACCACCAAAAAGTCCATAGATAAGATGTCTTGCTTCAGATGTCACGAGAAAGGGCACGTTGCTTCTCACTGTCCACTTAGGAAAGCAGATGTTACCCCTAAGACAGTGAACCCAACACCTGTTAAGCCCTCACCCAGTGTGGCAAGCAGTAGTAGTTCTCAACCTATCGAGAAAACTGTGCAGGCCGCACCCAAACAAGTTGTGAAAAACACACCGGTTAAGGTTGGACCAAAGGAAGTGATTAGGACAAATTCACCGAATCGTGTCAATAATCAATCTAGGTCAGCACCTCAGCAAGTCTATAGGAGCACGACACCTAGCAGGTCACATACTCCAGTTAGGTCACACTCCAGTTAGACAATATGCACTGGTAAGAGCTCAAGGATCACAGTCAGAAATGGCATATAATAGAAATTATTCTAGAGCTCCACAACAAATGCCTACACCAAGGCAAAGAGTGAACTTAAATCACTCGGCACCACAACAGAATTCAGTTCAAAGGCCCAAGTCACATGAAAGGCGAGATGGGTACTTGAAAGAGTTCACGTATGTGGACGAGAATGGTATTACCAAGTCAGTCATGGCTTGGGTTCCCCGTGATAACTAACCTCTTTTCTTTCATGTGCAGGAGATAACTACAGGTCCAAACAACAAGTGGTTCGTCGACAGTGGTTGCTCCAGGCACATGACGGGGGAAAGAAGTCTTCTCACAGACTTCAAGGGGGGTAATAGGGGATTCGTATCATTCGCTGGTAACAAGGGTGGAAACATCACGGGTACCGGAGTGGTCACTAATGGGACAATAAAATTGGACCAAGTTTATCACGTTGATAAACTGGTTCATAATCTCATTAGTGTATCTCAAATCTGTGATAAGAAGAACTCGGTGTTATTTACTGACACTGAGGCGTTAGTGCTAAAGCCTGGATTCAAAATTCCTGAAGAATGGGTGTTGATGCGGGCGCCAAGGAAGAACGACTTGTACATGCTGGATATGAACAAGCCAGAGACTTCGATGGGGCCAATTTGTCTACTATCCAAAGCTTCGGAGACGGAATCCGTACTGTGGCACAGACGCATGGCTCACCTGCACCTGAGAAAGATGAATTACATAACGAAGCATGGACTGGTGCAGGGTGTGCCCATGAAAAGTTTTCAGTTCGAGGATAAGTGTCTACCTTGCATGAAGGGCAAACAGCACAAGAAGACACACAAGTCCAAGAAGCAGAATTCCATAGCCTCAACATTCGATCTGTTGCACATGGACCTTTTCGGCCCAATCAACAAAAGGAGTATCGGAGGTAGTTGGTACTGCTTAGTTATCACTGACGATTACTCACGTTTTTCTTGGGTTTTCTTTTTAGGTACGAAGGACGAGACGGCTGCAAGGCTCATCGGGTTCTTGGACCAAGTGGAGAACTCATACGGAACTAGGGTTAAACATATTCGTAGTGATAATGGAACTGAATTCAAAAACACTGTAATTGGTGTATATTGCCTATCAAAGGGCATAGTGCATCAATTCAGTGCACCATATGAACCTCAACAGAATGGGGTGGCCGAACGTAAAAATAGAACTTTGATTGAGGCTGCAAGGACTATGCTTTCGGATTCAAAGCTTCCTACCATGTTTTGGGGGGAGGCAGTGAATACCGCGTGCAACATTTTAAACCGAGTCCTTACAGTCAAATCATTGAACAAAACATGCTATGAAATTTTGAATAAACGGCCACCTAACTTAACTGGATTCGAACCGTTTGGAGTACCATGCACACTTTTAAGAACAAAACATCAACCGAAGTTTGGTGAAAAGGCTGACGAAGGATACTTCCTAGGTTATGTGCCAAACTCACCAAACAAACGGGTGTTTAACAAAACAACTGGTACTGTGGAGATTGTGTATAACATTGAAGTCACAAGTTATACACATGAACCCCAAACTGGTCCGGAATGGATATTTGACTATGATAAGTTATTTGAGTCATTTAACATTCCTTTGGATGATAATGCAGGTACAATCGAGAAGGACATGGCGACGTTGCATCTGAACGACGATGGCCAAATCTTTCCGAGGACCACGTTCGAATCTACATCCGAGCCTACTGCGACTGTAGATGGATCTCCAGAAGTTGCTGATCAGGAAGCACCTACAACTGAGAATCAGTCTCAAGCATCGAGTTCCAATTCTGAGGAAAACGTCCGTGAGGAGGAAAATGTAGAAGCTGAGCCTGTTCCCCCATTAGGTGAAATAGGATCCAACTTAGGAGATAATCTAAGGGTTGATGAAATAGAGACCTCTAGGATTAACAAGAACCATCCAATAGAAAGCATCATAGGAAATCCTAACGAGGGTGTGAAGACTCGGAGTAGTGTAAATAACAACACCGTGTTGTTGTCGATGATAAACGACTCCGAGGCATATCACACATGTCTTTATTCATGTTTCATATCGCAAGTAGAGCCTAAGAATGTGCAAATGGCACTTAAGGATAACTCCTGGGTTGAAGCGATGCAGGAAGAACTTTCACAGTTTAGGAAACTAGAAGTGTGGGAGTTAGTTCCGTTACCTCGAGGGGAGATTGCCATAGGAACCAAATGGGTTTTTAAGTGCAAAAGAGACGATCGGGGTATAGTCACGCGCAACAAAGCGAGATTAGTTGTAAAGGGTTTCAACCAAGAGGAAGGAATCGATTACAATGAAGTTTTTGCACCAGTAGCAAGGCTGGAAGCCATTAGGTTATTTCTAGCGTTTGCCTCCTTCAAGGGCTTTAAGGTATATCAATTAGACGTTAAGAGTGCTTTCCTGTATGGGAAAGTGAAGGAGTTGGTGTATGTAGAACAGTCGCCCGGATTTACAGATCCAAAATATCCTGATAGAGTATATCGCTTAGATAAGGCTCTTTATGGATTACATCAGGCACCTAGGGCGTGGTATGAGACTTTATCCAACCATCTTTTAGAAAACGGTTTTGAAAGGGGTAGGATAGATAGTACTCTATTTGTGAAGAGGAAGGGTGAACACTTTATCTTGGTACAAGTGTACGTCGATGATATCATTTTTGGATCATCAGACGAACAGATGTGCAAAGATTTCGAGAAGGTGATGAAGTCTAAGTTCGAGATGAGTGCTATGGGGGAGTTGAATTTCTTTTTAGGGTTACAAGTTGACTAAAAGAAGGAAGGGATGTTTATCCATCAAACTAAGTATGTCTATGACATATTAGAACGGTTTGGGATGGAGGGAACTAAGTTGACTGCCCACTTCAGCACGCCGATTCAAGTGAATCACAATCTCGGGCCGGGTACTGAAAGTGATACCGATGTGGATCCGATTTTATATCGGGCCATGATTGGGTCACTTATGTATTTAACTACTTCAAGACCTGACATAATGTTTGCTGTGTGTATTTGTGCTAGGTTTCAAGCGAATCCGAAGGAGATGCATATGAAGGCTGTGAAGCGGATTCTACGATACCTCAAGTCGAAACCGAAGTTGGGTCTTTGGTATCACGGGGAGGGAGATCTAGAGTTGGAAGAGTTCACGGATTCTGATTACGGAGGATGCAGCTTGACGCGCAAATCAACGACTGGAGGTTGTCAGTTCCTGGGAGGGAGATTGGTATCCTGGCAATGCAAGAAACAAACATCGGTAGCCATTTCAACGTGCGAGGCCGAGTATGTTGCTGCTGGTAGTTGCTGCTCACAGGTTCTGTGGATACAACAACAATTGCGGGATTATGGTTTGGCTTACACTCAAACTCCAATTAGGATAGATAACCAGTCTACTATTGCTATAACTAATAATCCGGTCAAACACAACAAAACAAAGCACATAGACATAAGGCATCATTTTATTCGTGATTGTGCTGAAAAGAACTTAATCAAACTGGTAAAAGTGGCAACAGAAGATAATAATGCAGATCTATTTACCAAAGCGTTTGATAAATCACGGTTTGAGTATTTAGTTCAACTGAATGGAATGCGCAACCCAGAGTAATTTGACCGTAGTAGTAGTAAGTTTATTTTATTTTAGAGTCTTAGTATTTCTTTCTTTATAGTAATCTGCTAATTTAGGAAAGTTTCTATTTTTAGTAAGTTTCTATTTTTAGTAAGTTAGTAGGTTAACTCATTTTACTGCTTTTCTTATGAAAAAAAAAAAGAGAGAAAATTACAAAAATACAAAAAAAAAAAGAGAATATCAGAAAAAGGAGTTAAGTCTTAGATACATAGGTTCAAAGTGATGAAAATTAGCACCGTCGTTACAGACTCTAAGTATTTAGGCTTTCACACATAATGCAACTAAATCCTAAGTGTTATACTTTATTTAGTTTGATGTGTTGGTAGGCATAATACATATAGGGAATCTCAAGGCTAATAAAATATTCTAGAAAAAGTCAAGCGTGTCATTAACTTAGATGTACGACCAATCGGTCTTAATTTTTATGTACAAGACATACAAACATTGAGTCTAAATGAGGTATGCAAACTTTCTGGGGATGTATGGCAACATCAAATACATCTGAAAATGGAAAGAATAGAAATATCATGTAAAACTAAGAGTCGAAAACATACAACTCTGTTGTACGTAAGTACAGACCTGTTGTCTCTGTTTAGATTCGGGTTAGCAGACATGTCGCTTTGTTGTACGTCAGTACAGACCTGTCACCACTATCTGCTAACTTTAAAAGAAAACCTTAAGTCGAACTAAGACACTCTGTTGTATGAAAATACAGACCTGTGTCCGATGTTTGTCTTTTAAAGAAAGTTTGCAAATACCAACAAGTTAGAATCTTTGTCTGTGTGCCTTGATCATAAAAGTATGTCTATGTCTGAGTCACGTAAGATAATTTCCTGATAAATAAAAGGGCCAAGGGATATTCCGAAATGTAGAATGTTTAAAGGGGTAAAATACCAACAATCGGCTAAATGGGTATGTCACGACAAACAATCAAAGGAATTCAAAAAATTCCTAAGTGTGAAAGTTTAAGTACTGAAAGTTAGTATCGGACATCGCTATCTGATTGAACCTCTCTTAGACTATACTCATAAAAAATATGTTGTTTAGTATTTAGCTTAGCTTGTAAATTCTTTAAGTTTAGCTTAAGTCTAGAATAAATTTTTTGGTTAAAATTTTATTTTATCTTTATTTTTATTTTTACCTTAGTTTATTTTATTTTAGTTTAGTTTCATTTTTACTTAGGTAAAAGGTCAAAAGTTACTGAGGGTACATTCAAAGTTGGATAAAATAAACAATGCGTGAACTATCTTGAGCTTAGGGTAAAAGAATTAGCATAGTTTATCTGGTTACACGATACCGTAGAAAAAAGTTGGAAAAGTTGAATTTATTTCAAAATTTTCGAAAATTTTTCTAAGTATTGGTGGTTTCGAATCTAAGACAGACTCGAAGCGGTAAGACTTCGAATCTGTCAATAGATTCGAGTCTATGTTTAGAATCGAGGGTTGGTGGTATAAATAGGTCAACAGTGAAGTCATTTAAGACCTTACTGTTTTCGAATCTATACACTCGAGTCTTCTGCGGCGATCTCGATTCTATTCTCGAATCTATCGTATTTCTCCTAAACGACATTTTGTCGAGTCTCTTACTTGGTGTTTCGATTCTACAGATACATCTAGGTATAATCAACCGGATTGTACAAGATTTGTGTAGTTTTATACACAATTTTAGGCTAAAACATCGAATTTTAAAGTTTTGTGGGTCGAAATAGGGTTTTTGCTAAATTACCAAGTTTGGACCTATAAAAGATCAAATTAAAAGCATAAATCAATGATTAGAACCTAGTTGAACTTATGTATGTGAATTACTAAGTTCAAAACGGTTAAAATCTTGGATTTTTGGTGAAAGAAGGACCGACGGGGCTTCGAGTCTATTCTTGGATTCGAATCTGTTCATGGGTTTCTCGAATCTGTCATTAGATTCGAGATGACCATGATATTCGAATCTGTCCATTAGACTCGAATAGGGACTTTTCGAATCTGTCCATTACACTCGAATATGGACACTTCGAATCTGTTACTTTCGAATCTGTACTTTATTTACTTTGTTTAATTTAAATTTTATTAAACTTGTGGAAATTTAATTGTGTTACATTTTGTATTTAATCAAGTACAAAATAAAACAAATTTGAATTTAAACAAGTTTATTGATTTTTAATGAGTCTAACAGTTTTGTTTATTGTGCAGATATGGCGGCTCGAGCTTTTGTCCCAAAGCATAATATGGTCCTTAATCCTGATAATAATATCCCTGAGGCGCAGGGTTTTCGCAAAGTTTTGGATTTCCTAGCTGAATCTAGGATTAGCTATGCGTTGTATCATAACATTCCAATAGTCATTTCGTATGTACGGCAGTTTTATGACCATTTACAGGTTGATTGTACTGTCACCCCGACAGTTCTAAGAACCAGAATCGCTGGACAGCCGTTAGTCTTCTCTGCAGACATGTTGCGTCAGGTTCTGCAGTTGGGATCTCAGGAACAAGAAGATGGGCCTATTGACTTCCCGTTAAGTATTAGGCAGACTGCGTTTCTGAGGATGGGATACAGTTTGGACGTTGCGAAGTCGTCGTATATGAAGAGTGGCCTGATTGGGCAATGGAGATTCTTGGTGCACGTATTCATGGTCTGTTTTGCGCCGAAGAAAGCTGGATTTGACTACATAGTGTCAAAGATCCAATCGGGGGTTATTGCACTGGTGTATAATCGGAAGTTCAGTTTCTCGCAAATGTTTTTCTCGGAGTTCGTCCATCAGCTTACAGCTCCAGAAAGGGAAAGATTTCTGCTGTATCCATAATTTGTTATGATGTTGATAAGGCACTTCTTGCCAAATTTGCCACAGTCAGATGACTCTCTGAGCGTTAATGTTATGGACAAACGCATTTTTGCTGACTGTTCCTCACATCGAGGAAAATTAGCTGTTCCGGTGGCGCGTCCATTGTTTGGCGCGATTGTGGATAGGGAATTTCACGCCCCGGGAGATGCCAACTGGGCAGGGGTCGTTGAGATTCAACCACAGCAACGTCAACAACAGCAACAGCCGCGTGCTCAGCCGCGTGATCCAAGACGACGACAGAGACCAGCCGCGAGTCAAATCCAGGCGTCAAGGCCTTCTACGAGCGACCAGCCCCAAGCACAAGAAGCAGAGACTTCAAGTGCAGTTCCCGAATCCGAGCAGATTGCTCAAACCCTGGAGGAAATATGGGCATATTGTCCCCATGCCAATGAAGATGTTGCAGCAGCGTTAGTGGGTGAGCTGCTTAGTCCCCCAGAAGATGAAGATGATGTATTTCGAGATGTAGAGGAATATGAGCCAGAAAGGGCAGATGAAGGCTTAACATCTTCAGAATCCGAATCAGAATCAAAGGAAGCTCCTGAACCACCAGCTGCAGATCCCGGAATTCAAATTGGAACCTATGGATCGAGGTTGATTGTGAATGAAGGAGGTTCGAGGAGGCGAGAGGACAGGGAATCTGAGGATTCAGATTTTGAAGAAGAGGAGGTTGCTCCGTTGGTGACGAGGCAAATGGTCAAACGTCACAGATTCATGCAGGCGACATCATCAGAGTCCGATGCACAACCTCAGCCTCAAACCCAAACCCAACCACAAGCCACCGCTCCACCATCACCGCCACCTCAGCATCATGAACCATATATTCCACCACCATTCATTCCATCTCCCATTCAGTCCATTCCATCTACCTCAACCGCATATACTGAAAATCAAAGATTCATGCAACTCAAAGGACGTGTTGACTTTCAGCATGTTCAAATCATATCCCTTACAAAAGCTGTCGGTGAGCTCCAGGAGCATAACTCAAATCTTGACAAGGAGAATGCAGAATTAAGGAAGATTGTGGAGACTGTAAGAGACGAAAACACAGAGCTAAAATCGTTTATTGCTGATCAGTCTTCAGAAATCAGATCAATGAGGTCCCTCCTTGAGCAACTTATGAAAAATCTACAAACTCAGGGGGAGACAAGTTGTAAGGATCAGGAGGTGCAGCGAAGAGATAATGATGATGAAGGCAATGATCCCGGTGCAGATAAAGAAAATGAGCCTGTAGATTTTCCTGCAGCTCAAGTTACACAAGTTCAGGGGGAGCCTAGTCGAGGTGAAGGAGAAATGGGAGAAGCTAGTTCATCAAAACAGCCTACAGACTTTGAAATCAGTGAGATGATTGAAGCGCTTATGGATCTCGATGATGATCCTCTAGATGTAGGTTTTGATAATGAAGATGAAGAAATGGAAGAAGGCGAGTTTGTGCCAGAAGAGATAGTGGATTGGCAGTCAGATGATGAGGTAGTCGCTGATGAGGATGATGAAGCTGATGAGATAGTTGTGCAGCAGAATCCTATTACTGATACCTACATGATTGATGGAAATAGAATTGTCAATGTAGATATAGTAAATGCTGCATTGAATCCTCAGCCATCGACAGAAGAACCTGCAAGAGAGCTAACTAATGAAGAAAAAAGAAAGCTATGGTTCAGGGCTGAAGAGAAGGAGTTAGCGATTAAGAGGACAATGAGAGTGCCGGGTACTGGGAAGCTGTCTGAGCGAATATTAAGCTGGTTCTTTGATAGAGATCTGCAGCTATTTGTAATTAAAAGGAAAGACGGGCTTCAGTACATGAGGCGAACATTAAAAGCATTCAACTCCCTGCCAAAGATCGAAATCACTGCGCTAGCATGGAAAGATTTGATAAACATTGGCAATGATCCCTATGCGAGCGTAATTGAAAGAATCATAAGAAAGGAGGGGAGATCAAGGAAATTCGAGCGTTTGAATCCAAGGGTCGGGAGAAGAGTAGAGGATCTGTCACGTATTGATCCTCTAACTGGACGACCTTGGATGAGGATTCACTATAAGCCACCTAGATGTCTTAGGAAGGTACCTCTCAAGCCGATGCCACAAAATATTTTGAAGAATCTGAAGTGGTGGTATGCTGACACGGAGACTGGGGAAGCGGTCATGGAAGACTTAGAAGAAAATGTTATTCTTAGAGTCTACGACCCTCTTCACCTGGTAAACCTCTCCAAAGATGATCTTCACATTTTGCATGCCTGTAAGATCTCTAGTGATACACATATGGACAGTGAAGCTAGTAAGTATGAAAATGTAGTCAAGGTATGTGTTGAGAAAGGTTTGTATGCTGGTAGTAGTTTAAATCAATAAATAAACAAAGTTCTTAAGTCAAATGTGTGAATTATTAGAAGCTATCGTCAAGGGGGAGTCTGTTGGTACATCCTGTGTGACGATAGCAGTCTAAGTGATCCTACATTGTGATTTTAGCAAGTGTGTGATATATATGTTTATATATGGTTGATATTTATTAGTGTTTGTATGTTTGAACTTGATGTAACGTATTACAAGAAGTTCAAACATAAAGTACAAAGATAAATTCAATCATAAGTAATAACGTAAGGTTCAACACTTAGTTGTTTATGTAAAAGGCTAGATTCGAATTATATATGGGTTGACATTCGAATCTGTGATAGATTCGAATGTAACCATAGATTCGAACGAAGGCTAGATTCGAGAGTGTCATTGTGGACAGACTCGAATGGGCCTTGGGCCAGATTCGAGTTTGGCCCACATCAGACTCGAATCAGGGTCTATAATTAGGGATAGACTCGAATCATTAGAGAGCTTTTAGCAGAATTCGTGAGGAATTAAGCAAAAGGCGATCTCGAGTTTATCAGCTAGGTGAGTGCCGTTTCGGAGAGAATTAGTTCGTAGGATCGTTCGTGTGTCGTTCGTTCAGCGTCTAATAGTCTCCGTGTTCCGTTGGTTGAGAGTTGTCCGTCTAACCGTCAACGAGGATTCCGCACTCGTTCACGGATCCGCGTCTAGATAGATCTTGCAGTCGTAGACCTTACAACTCCCATATCCATCATGCCCTCAATATCAATCCTACAATATACATATCTCATATTGAGCAGTTCTGGAACCGTGCCTCTGTACAAACTATCAATGGAGTTCCTTCTATAATATCCAAAATTGATGGCACTTCCATCACAGTGACTGAGGATTCCATTCGACATCATCTGCAGCTTCAAGATGCCACAGGTATAACAGACCTAACCCTTAATGCTTTACATACTGGTCTTCATGATATTGGATATAGGGGTCCTGCTGATTCATTTACTATCTTGAAAGCACACTTTTCCCCTAAATGGAAATATCTTGTGCATATTATTCAGCAGTGTATGAGCCCCAAAAGAACTGGTTGGTCAGAATTTTCCTCCAATATTGCCACTGCCTTAATGTGCTTTTCAAAGGGCCAACAGTTCAATTTTTCAAATATGATTTTTCAGGGGATGTTAAGGCATCATTCCCTAAAGAATGGGAAATTTTTTATGTATCCTAGATTTTTGGCAGAAATAATTGCACACACTTGCACCACTTCTCATTTACATAAGAGGATACATGTTTCCCATCGGCACTCACTATCTTCCATTAAAAGGCTTTTAAAACAAAGTGCCAATTTTTTGAGTATAAATGTTCCATTGCCTTCTGCAATGATCAACATCATTCCAAGAAACAGAGGAGAGGGTCCTGAGCAGGCTCAGCCTAACACTACTGCTTCACCCCCAGGACCCCAACCCCCTCCTCATGATACACAAATGCCTTCTGCTCCTATTAATCAGCCAAGATCCACACTTAAATATCTGTATAAAAGGAAAAGAGGTCCAGGAGCTCCTTCCTCCTCAACCCTCAGACAAGAGCCAAATAACCCTGTGCAGGAGGACACTTCTGCACAGAATATCCAAAGGGTACACATTGAGGACACTCCCATCCTCACTCAGGAGGTGGACATCTCACCAGAGATAGTCCATATGGGTTCTGTGGCTGGCACTACTGCTGTCTCTACACAAGAGGCACAGGACAGTGCCAACATCATTAAGACCACGCCCATGGCAACAGCAAGTGTGCAAACACCAGCTGGAAGTCCCCAGAACCAAGAACAGAGGGGCCCAGATGTTTCTACTTCTGGTATTCATGCCAGTGATAGATCACAAGCACCACATATGCTTGCTGATCTTGAGGCTAGTCTGCAACTTATGCTTTTAACGGATCCTAAGATGAAACCTGTTGTAGCTATGTTGGAATACCAAAAGTCCATCATTGCTACACAGGAAGCACAAATTATTGCACTAAAGCAGGTAGAAGCGGCTCAAAATCAGAGAATGGATTATCTCCATAAAGGTTTACTCTCTGTGGAAATAAGATCATGCAATTAGAGCGATTGATTCAAACCCAAGTGGCAAAGGTTGTAGGTCCTCCTGACCAAACCAATGCTTCCAAAAAGGGGGAGAATCAGGAGTTTCCTAAAGCAGTCCAAGCAGCTCCAACAAAATCAGTCCAAGCAGCTCCAACAGTTCAACCATCTAGGCTAACAGTCCCAACAGCTTCTCAAGCTGTTAGCCTAGAAACTCAAGCTGCTTCTTCAAGACCAACTGGAGTCGTTATAAAAGAGACAACTCAGGCTCCCAGCAGTTCAGTCCAAGCAACATCTTCTGCTACAAAAGATAAGGGCAAGGGTATTCTTATTGAGTCTCCAAAGCACAAATTTTCTTCCAGAGAAGCCCAGATTGCCTTTGATGCTGAAATTGCCAGAAAATTAGCAGAAGAACAGGATCAAGAGTTAGACCACCAATCCCAGCCCCCAATGGAAGATGATGAAACCCTAGGTGATTACCTAAAAGGGTTTGTGGTCAAGCAAGGGGAAAAGAAGAGGAAGATGCCAATAGGGCACTCTAAGGCTGAGCATAGAAGATTTCTAATCAATTTTGCCTTTGCAGCTGGTATCCCAAAGAAAATGGCTCAGTCCGTGAGCACAGAAAGGCTACAAGATATCCATGGCAAAGAGATGGACAAAAGAAAGAAAGACAAAGTCTCCCAAGAAGTCCAAATATCCCAAGAACCAGTTCAAACTGGTACAAGTGTTGTTCAAACTGCTTCCAGTGCCCCTGCTCCTACTGTTCAAGCAGCTGCTTCAATTCCTATATCAGAGTCATTGTCTCAAGCAAAGCTGGATCAGGTTAAGAAGGTGTTGTTTGAGCAACAACTACAAAAGGCGATGGAGTTAGAGAAATTAATAGACCAGCATGACTTTACAAAACCTCTTATTAATTACTGGTATGCTAAGCCAATGGACAATATTGACTTAAGATTTCAATTTGTAATAAGAAGGGAATCTGGTCCAGAAGAAGAGTATGACAGCACCATGCATATGGCTCAAAGAATGACTAGAGATGAGCTCACAAGAATGCACAATATTAGGTCTGTGACACAAGTAAGATCGGCTCTACCACAAGTAAAGGAAGTCATCAAGGATCTGAAGAGCATTGTTGATCCTGAGTCTATAAGGAAAGATATAGAGGATGCAAACAAAAAGGGAATGAAGATCAAGCAAGTTGATCTGTTTGTCAAATAAAGGACTTACAGAATCAAATTTACAGATGGATCTGGTATGTTCTTCAATTTTAAATTCTATGATCTACCAAAAGCTATGATACTTCAGATAAAATCTGTTAAGATATCTTGTGATAGAGAAGAGATGAAGAAAGAGTTTTTGAAGGCTGTAAATCAGAAACTTGCACAGTTGTAAGTTTTTGAAAGCCTTGGTTTGTAAATAACAGTTTACTTGTTTATTTCCTTATCTGTATAGAACTTAAAGTCTTGTACAAAGAATTTAAGTTAGGGGGAGATTGTTGGGAAATAGTCTAAGTAAGTTCAAGCTGTTAGTTAGACTTCTCAAACTGTTAGTAGAATTTATATGTAAATACAAAGTTCATGCTGTTAGTTGAAGAATCTCGAGCTGCCAGTGTAAAAGTTCAAGCTGCCAGAGTAAATCAACTCAAGCTGCTCTGTTCAAGCTGTCAAGTGATTCAAGCTGCTCAACAGTTTCATAAACAGAAAGTGCTGATATTCATGAAAAGATATCTACACGAAGATTCCAGCATATCCACTATCAGAGAAGTCATAGTCCTTCAAGGAAACAAATGAAGAAGCAATATAAATACATAGAATAGGTCTTTCTATTGTACAGGAGTTTTCTGCATATTCAAGTTTTGTAATTGCTTTTTGTTTAAGTTTTCATAAGCCTCTAAGGTTGTAAAACCCTAAGAGCAATTAGTGTTCTTCGTCTAATCAAACAGATTAGAGGTGATTGTAATCATTGAAGTCAGCAATACAAGCAGTTTTGGTTATTACTTATGTTTATTTGATATTGATTCTAAAAGCTTTTGTTTAAAATAATTAAGTGTTATTCCGCAAACTTCTTGATTAAACTTTGAATTCAAAGCAAGATTATTGATTTATACTCTGATAAATTCAAATCAGTTAGTCTTGGTTAATTAGTTTCAGATCCTGACAGTCGATTCTGGGGAGAGGATATTTGTTTTTGATCATTTGCTTGTTCGGCTCTCGGTAATCGATGCACATCCCAAAGGATCCGTCTTTCTTTTTGACTAATAAGACCGGAGCTTCCCAAGTTGAGGAACTTAGTCGGATGAATCAGTTCTTGCAGCTGATTGGATAATTCTTGCATCCCTGACGATGCCAATCGGTAGGGTGCTCGTGCGACAGGTACAGCTCCAGGCACCAAGTCAATTTGAAATTCTACTTGCCTAGTTGGTGGAAGTCCAGACAAGTCTTCAGGAAAGACTTTTGGGTAGTCACGAACTACCGGGATTTCTTCAAGTCGCTTCTCTTTCGACTCCTTTTCCACTAGTTGAACTAGTACTGCTTGACAACCTCTTCGAACGCACTTCAACGTTCTTAAACCAGAGATGATGTTCAACTGACGATTCTTTCCTTCTCCTTGGACTGTAAGGACTTCTTCTTCTTAAGTGGTATTCTTACGACCTTCTTACCACATAAGATTTCGACATGGTTTTCTGACAACCAATCCATACCAATAACTACGTCTAACCTTTCTAGTTCAATAGGCTTCAAGTTTATCTTAAAGGGATGATCTGCCAATTTTAGTGTGCACTCCTTAATTATACTATTTGCTTCAATCAACTTTCCGTCCGCTAATTCTACGGCATAAGCATTTTCTAATGGGGAAAGAGTGGCATTCAATTGTTCACTAAATTTAGCAGATATAAAACTCCTATCAGACCCAGTATCAAACAACACAAAAGCATACATATCATTACGAAAGAATGTACCCGTTACTACATTGGGATCTTGACGAGCGTCGCCTGCTCCTAATACAAAAGCTCGGCCTTGAGCTCCACCATTGTTCCTTAACATGGGACAATCCTTCTTGAAGTGCCCAGCTACCCCACATTCGAAGCAGCTCCTTTGCGTGCCGCTGCTGCCTCCATTGGTGTTATACTTACAATATTGGGTCAGATGACCGAGCTTCTTACACTTCCCGCAAGGGGTTGGACAGGGACCTACGTGAGTGCGATGGCAGAATATGAGCGTAAAATGCAAATTTGCGTTCTTTGATAGGTGACGAACCGGATGTGTTTAACCGATCCCTAAATGATATAAGGGACTTAATAACTCCCCATATATGATATTATGTATGTATAAAGGTTTTTATGTCTTAAATCACCCAACATTACAAGTTTATAAATTAAACTCACTTAAAACATCAAGTTTACACACACACACACACACATATATATATATATATATATATATATATATATATATATATATATATATATATATATATATATATATATATATATATATATATATATATAAGTTTCCAGCTTTTTAAAGGTTTTTCGGCCTACTTTGAGGCTATTTTTGACGAAGTTCCAAAACGATTTTGGCTTTGGTTTTCTTAGACATCCAACTACTATATACAAAGAATTTTTAAAGTCAAGAACGGCCATTTTTTGAGGTGTTTAGGTTAGGAAAAAAGCTCGTTAAAAACCGTATGTTGGCCATTTTTGAGCCGTCAAACTTTCGGGTTCTCAAATAAACTCTGGGGGTTCTGAACTCAATATTAAATTATGAAAACCTCCAGATTTTTAGTTAAGACATAGATCTAACTTTTGAGACAAGAATCAACTCATTTCGTTAAGTTATGATTTTTCAAAGTCGACGTAACATTTCTGCCGAAAATCTGGATTTTATAAACTTGAAACAACTTATGATTCTTGTTGTTTATTCAAAAACTACTTGTATAAAAGGTTATAAAACACATTTATACAACTTGTTTTCATAATATTTACACTTACATGATGTGTTTATATATTTATAAACACATTTGAAGAAAACAACTTCAAAACAAAACTAGAGATTTATAAACTTGAGTTTTTATGAAACTTGTTGTTGTTGGTGATTATATATATTATGAAAGACTTATATAAACATAAATTTAAGAGGTAATAAGTTAGTATATACTTACTTTGAAGTGTTAGGAGAATGAAAAAGAGTAGAAGTTGGTTGAAACTCTTGAAAAAGTTGCACCAAGAACACTTGAATTTCTTGAAGAACAAAGAAAAACACAATTTTTGGTTGTGTATATGACTAGGGCCGGATTTTTGGGAGAGAAAGAAGAGAGTTTTTGGTGTTGTGAAGGTGTGGAAATGAATGAGGATTTGGTCTCTATTTATAGATGAATAAATGTGGTGAAATGATGAAAGGGATGGAAGTTGTGTGCACTTTTAAACAAAATGATTATGTTTAAAGTAGAAATGAGTTTTGTAATAAAATATTAAAGTCAACCTTTAGTATTTGTACTACAGGTGGCCGACATATAGGTGGTATTTCTCATGTAATTTTTTTTTGTATAAATGTATTTAGAATGTATTCTTGTATTTCCCTTTTTTTTGTAAATTCATAAATACTTTTGGATGCATTGTTTTAATGAATTGTTTTAGTCTTGCATAATTAATGTTAAGTAAGTGTATTAGTATATGATTAGTGTCACTAATCATAATTTAATGATATACTTAGTTGAATTAATCCATCATATCGCAATTCGATCGGATTAATAAATTTGCCGATCCATCGCACCGATGAAATTGATTCTAATTGAGTTGAATTTCCTTATGAACATTGTTAATCACTTTGATTAATTGTTAACAACCACTGATTAGGTTATAATTGGCTAGTAAATACTGTTTAGGTCCTAGTTGCTAACCTGGTTTAGTGTCGGATGTTATAGTAAGTCTGAAGGTGCTGTAGTACATTGAATTTGTAAGGTCTATAAGTGATATGAACTGGTGTGGGTACATATTGGACAACTTGAAGACATGCAAGGACGGGTGGAAGCAAGATGGAAGTACATTCTTTTCTGGACCATTGACACTGCTGATGGTATGTGTTTATCATAAGCATACTAACATTTATTATGCATACATTCTGCATCAAAAGATTAAAAACTGATGCATTTGTATAAAAATTATTGCAGCTAATATATGTTGATAGAGTAACATGTCCAAAGTTAAAAGTTGGTAAAGATAAGTTAGTTATAGTATTATGTTCGTGGGATACAGAAAAGTTGAAGGAACGTGAAAGAAAGGAGATTGGGTGCGGAGGCTTTGGAATGGGGAAGGCATACAAGATGGTTGCGGTTGGAAGCACACGTGTTGCTGAAAGTATTGGTCCAGAGAAGACTGAAGATGATGGAAATGTGTCTGGTGACGTTGGTGGTTCTGATGAGGACATTAGGTTGGATCAGTTACTTTTGGATATAAAAGGTAGCAAGAAATTGAAGAAGAGTGGTCCGAGCAAAACAGAGATTAAACCTATTGGATGCGATGCAAGACCAGGTAACAAGCATATGACAAAAAACCTGCATCATTGTGCACATCAATATTTGGTACTTATGTTTTATGGTTATGTTATATATTTACATTAATCAAACGTGATAGCACTGGCGATGGATGTTGATGATACGTTGGAAGTGCCTGTTGAACTTGACACCCAGGCTGAGGAAAACATAGACTGCCTTCTTAAGCTTATCGATGAGAGTCTTAGCAAAGATGCACCAAAGAGTATGATTGGTGCAAAAGATAAACATCCATGTTATATTATGGGAATTTATATGCATGTTTGTCAGATTTGTATTTAAATAGAAATTGGACAGTTATGGTAGATGCATTCCCGGTGTTGTCTGAACCACTTGTTGTCTGAACCAGCAAGTGTTGATGGATCGATGATGGATCCTGTTAGGCACAAAAAGGCCTCAGTCAAACCTGCTATACATCTTAGGGGTAGACTTTTAATCAAACCTGTTTGATGCACTTGAAGGTATAATTTAAGGCCTGTTTATGCCTTATTGAAACCTGAAAAGTGATTCGCAATATCATCCAAAACAGTTTACGCTGTTGCATTCGTTGCAACATAGGCAAATTGTCCAAGATGTTCTGTCTGCTGAACAGGCTGAACAAACACTGTCTACGTTGCTCTGTTCTGTTGAGCAGCTTGGACAGATTCTAAGTGTTCTGTTCTTTGTGAACAGAACCTGTTCTTTGTGAACAGGCTAAACACTTTATGAAATATGTTTCCAAGTCCTCATGTATCATTTTTGGCTACAAGATCAGTTTACAAGTCAAAGACAAAGTGGAAAACAGAAACTGCACTGCCTGCCTATGCTGTTCTGTTACATGAAGACAAACAGATATCTGAAAAGGGTGATAGACCTTTTCTTATATCAAAATGGCCTTAGCAAAAGAAGAAAGATGCAAAGTTGACATTCCTCTTTTGGTTAAAGCCTTATGCAACAGTGACAAAAAGAAAAAGACAAAGATTCTGCCATATGAAGACAAATCTGCTTTATCAGAATGTGCAGAAAAGGTGTCTTGTCTTTTTGGAAAGACATCCCACTATCTCATCTGTCCAATGAAGAAGTTTTACTGAGATTCTCAGTGAGAGTATAAAAGAAAGCTTCTAAGGATTATGAGAATATCAAGAGTGTGAAATCAGATCGTGCATTGAAGTGTGTTTTTCCATGCATGCAAGTCTGCTTGAATATAACAGTACATGTGTCTAAGCTGTTCTTATTCAAGTTGTCCATCTGTGTCTTGTAAAATCAGTTAGTGTAGTCATTGTATTTAGTCTGTGTGTGTCTTAGATTAGTTGTACAACTGTTGTATCTTTCATCACAGCTTGAACCTTTCGGTAGTCAAGCTTGTTTGTAATTAACACTCGTTGATAATACAAACATTGAGAAAGAGGGTTGAGTTTTTAAATAGCTGTATTCACCCCCCCTCTACAGCTTAGAATAATACACTAGGGAAACCTTTTGGGACCTAAAACTGGTATCAGAGCAGATAGAGTGTGTGTCAACTCTAGATCTCTCATTCTCCCTACTTTCCCATAGACAACAGTGCTACAAGTTCCTCCTCTTACTATGACAATGGGTCAATGGCCAAACCCCCCAAGTTCAATCATCAGAACTTCTCTGGTTGGAAGTGTAGAATGATGCTCTATTTTGAGAATTTGGATGTACAACTGCCAGAGATAGTAGTGGAAGGTCCCTATGTGCCAACTTCTGTTACTACTATCACTCCTGCTGTTGAAGGAGCTGCCCCTGAAATCAGAACCTTTGAGAAGGCCAAAGCTCAATGGTCTGTTGAAGACAAAAGACTGGTTGCTCTGGATGCAAAAGCCAGGAATAACCTGGTCATCTCTCTTCCTGATGATGTGTTCAAACAGGTTGATAAGATGAAGACTGCAAAGGAGATGTGGGATACTTTGTGTACCGTTTATGATGGTCCCACAATCACACTGGATAACAGGATTAACAGTCTTGTTAGGCAGTATGAACTCTTCTTTGCAAAACCAAAGGAGTCACTCATAGAAACCTATACCAGGTTTACTGCTCTCATTCATGATCTCAAAGATGTTGGGATCACAAAGGACAACCTGACTTTGGTGAACAAGTTCTTGAACATCCTGCCTGAAGAGTGGAACTACTTTTCTACCATCTTGAGAAATTCAAGTACCATCAAAGGTATGGATCTTGTAAATTATATGGATCTTTACTGAATGATGAGCAGTCAAGGCAACAGAAAAGAAATGCTGCAGTGGAACTCAAATGCTGTAAAAAAGAAGGCATTTGATAAATCTAAGGCTGAGTGCTTCAAATGTGGCAAGACTGGCCATATAGCTGCTGACTGTGTGTCAAAAGCTGTTGGTCAGTCATCCAAACCATTTGAGACTAACAGGGACGATGGCTACAGGGTTAAGTACCTTATGGCCATGGCTAAGCTGAAAAAGTTGGAAAATTCAGTGGCTTCCAACAAGCAAAAGGGACTCATGGCTGAGACGTGTGATTGGGAGGAGTCTGATTCATCCTCAGATGAAGAAGACAACAACTGTCTGATGGCCAACACTGATGTCCCATCAACTAGCAACTTCAAAGAGGATCTGGCTGAAGCTGAAGCCTTCAGCAGCTTAGTGAACTGAGATCCTATAATGATGTACAAGGTACAAAACTTTATGGCTAACAGTTCTGATGAAAAAGTAAAAAAGTTTGAATATATGCTTGTTGATTTAAAAGCTGCTGTTGAGAAGCACAATGTTTTACTGTCTGAAATCTCTAAGCTTAAAAATGATCTTGACATAAAATACATTAAACTGGACAGTTTCCATAAGTTGGAAACTGAGCTTGATGAATTAAAACACATCAACTCCATTTTTCTGGAGGAAAAGAGAGAGACAGATGTAAAACATGCAAAGCTTCAAAAGATAGTTGACTCTTGGTGCCAATCTGCACAAAACGTCAGCCATTGCATTAGTCAACAGATCCCTGCACAAATCAAAGCCTATCTTGGAGGGGATCTTGATAAAGCAGCTTCTATTGTTGAGATAAATAATCTGAAAGATGACTTATCCACTTTAGCGAGCTTCCCAGCACTTTCATCTAGAAAGTAAATGGTAAGCTAGTCTCAACAAACAGGTTTGTCAGGCCTCAAAATACTGACAGCTTCTGTGAAAAAGCTCCAAAAGCTGATGATGGAATATGTTCTCCATCTAATCAGCCTGCTAAGTGCTCTGCTGATTCACACAAGCAAAAGAAAGGAAAACATGCTCAAACTTCATCTGTGGACACTAAACCTGTTGACAAAACAGGCTCAGGGTCCAAAGCTGATGGTAAGAGACCTGTTAATCCTCTTGATGCTAATCATTTTGAGAAAAAGTTTTCAAAAGGTAAGCAGCCTGCTTGCAACAAGGGTAAGTCCCATGGTGGAAGCAAATCTGTTGTGGTTTCAAATAGGTTTTTAAATCATAGTGGAAAATTGATAAAAATGAAGGTAAGTCTTTCAGAACCAAATGCAGTGATCATGTTGGTAGGCAACATCAATCACATCTTAGTAAGGGCAAAGACAAAGCCATTGCTCAACCTGAGAAATTTGGGAATAAGTTTTTCAAACCTGTGGAAGGTCAAAAACCAATCAAGCTTGCTGTGTTTGATATCTGTCCTCCCAAAAAGAGGAATGAAGAAACACGCAAAGCTGTTGCTATTGTGCATTCCACCCAAACTGTTGATTCATCCAAAAATAGTAATAAGTTTGCTAAACCTGCTGACAGAATCAACAAAAACAATTTAGAATATGTTTATGGAAGTTCTTCTTCCAAAAAGGCTAGAAAGAGAAAATACTATAAGTGTGGGAAGAAGACACACATGGCCAAAGACTGTCCTGAAACTGAGGACATGAGGCCTGTTGACTCTGCTAGTTCCATCATTGCAAAAACAAGTAGTGTTGGAAGTAACATAGTCAATGAGAATGGTATCCAAATTGATACTATTTTGTAGGTCCCGAAAGGTTACCCAAGTATATAGCCTTAAGCTGTAGAGGGGAGGGGGGTGAATACAGCAATTTAAAAACTACACACAATTTTCTCAATGTTTGTATGTATTATCAACAAATGTTAATTACAAACAAGCTTGGATGCGGAAATGTTCAAGCTGAGATGACAGATACAACAGTATGTTTAACTAGCCTAAGACAGACTTAAACTAGTTACAATGAATACACTCACTAAGAATCACTCACTGTGTTTACAAGACTCTGAGGAACAGCTTGAACAAGAACAGCTTAGACACTGAGTACTGTTATATTCAAGCAGACTTGCATTCATGAAAGACTTACTTTGAATGCACGTTCACTCTTGGTTTCAGCACTTAGCTTTTTGGCTTAATCTTTCAATCCTTGGAAGTTTCTTTTTATACTCACTCAGAGGATCTAAGTGAAGCTTCTTCATTGGACGGAATGAAAAAGGCAAAGTCTTGTTGAAAAGACGACATAACCTTTTCTGCACATTCTGAAAAGCAGACTTGTCTTCATGTGGGCAGAACTTTTGTCTTTTCACTTTGTCTACTGTTGCATTGCCTTTAACTAAATAAGGAATGTCAACTTTGTGTTTTTCTTCCTTTGTAAAGGCCTATTTTGATATAAGAAAAAGGTCTGTTACCCTTTTTCAAATATCCTTTTGTCTTCATGTAACAGAACAGCTTGGGCAAGGCTGAGCAGTTCTGATTTCCACTTTGTCTTCGACTTTGTAAACTGATCTTGTAGTAAAAAACATTACATGAGGACTTGGAAACATATTCCATAAAGTGTTTAGCCTGTTCACAAAGAACAAGTTCTGTTCACAAAGAACAGAACACTTGTAAACTGCCCAAGCTGCTCACCAGTGTAGAGCAGGGTAGACAGTTTATGTCCAGCCTGTTCAGTAGACTGAACAGCTTGGGCAAAACTGCCTTTGTTGCAACACATGCAACACATAGAACAGCTTCAGGCTGATATTTCAAATCATTTTCAGGTTTCAATAAGGCATATAACAGGCCTTAAATTCTACCTTCAAAAGCATCAACAGGTTTGATTAATAATCTCCCCCTCAGATGCAGAACAGGTTTGACTGAGGCCTTTTTGTGCCTAACAATCTCCCCCTATTTGCAATAACCAGTCTAAGCTGGCCTTATCAAAAATCACTATATATTTTTACATTACATTTGTTGAAATAAAATTACAACATCAACATAAAGTAAAAGATCAGCTTATATATACACTGATTTTTGATTACATAGAACAACACATGTTCTTACAAAAGTACAACTGATATACTGATGTATATTACAACTAATGCAAAATAGAAAATTACAACTTATGTAAATAAAGTACAACTAATGTACATCAGATTTTGGACTGTTTCTGTTGGGAGCAAATAATGGTAAGCCTGTCCAACTGATGGACAGCTTCCATTCTTCACCTACCCTGATTGGTAGATGGACATCACTGTATTGGATGTGGTAGTCCTTATTCAAACATTCTTTCAAGTTCCTCCCTTGTTTCTTCCAGATCTTGAATTTCAACTCTGAGAAACATGAAGTTTGGATCTTGAAGCTCACCTTCGTCATAAAAACCTCTCAGCTCATCCCAGATGGCTGCTCTCCATTTGCTGGACTGTCTGAAGGAGTTGGCAATTCTGAAGGCTGCAAGCTGCTTAAGACCAACTTTGTGTAGGTCTGAAGCTCTCTGAAAACACTTTTTCTGGGTTACGGGATCTACAAAAAATGCCCCTAACTCAGGCTCTTCAATTACCTTGCCTTCTTCAAACTCCACTCCTTTGGGCAGGCTGTGATTAACTCCTTTGATTTCCACAGCATAGTCTCCTTGTTCAATCATCATAAGGAGTTCTTCCAGCTCAGAGTCTTTCCTTGTCCTCCTGGCCTTTATTTTTGGTTGTGTCACATAGACACCTTCACTGACTTCTTTGGAGATCAGGCCAAGATTCTTCACTCTCTCCATCAGCTTCTTGACATATGCTCTGACAGTCTTTGCAGTTTCTGACTTAGACTCGCTCAGAGCAACTGCCAGCTCAATCCATCCTCTGTACCCCATTTGTGCAACATCAGTGAAGTCATATGTTTCTAGTTCTGGGCCTGTTGCACCCATTCTGGTTATTTTCAACTTCCAATGACTGCCTTTTCTTGATATGGGCACAGCTTTGACAATTGCTTCCTTGGCAAGCCTTCTATTAGCAACATCCTGAAATTTTCTTCTTGCCAGGTTGTCAAAGTGGAACTGAGCTCTTGCAGAAGACACTGAGGTTTTGGTCACTGAGACCAGAGCACCTTTTTCTTTTTCTGCTTCATTCTCTCCTGCTGATCCCTTAGCAGCTTCCATTAATTTCTTTTGCACTTCAAGAGAGGACATTTTGATTTTCTTTGCCTCATGAAGTGCAAGAGACTTAGTAGCTTTGGCAGATTCCTCTTCTTTCCTTAAAGCTTCCAGGGCTTGAAGCTGTTCTTCTCTAAACTCAAAGTATTTGTGCATAGGAAGACCCATTTCTTTGGCCCTGGCTTTGTGAAATTGAATCTCTGCTGCTTTCTGTTGTTGGGGATTAGTTGCTGCTTTTTCTTTTCCTTTAGCTACTATAGTGACAGCAGCTTCAGGACTTTCCTCCTCCTCCTCTTCTTCTTCTAAAATCAGATGCCTCCTTCTGCTGCTTGGCCTGTCCTTAGGAATAGATTCCTCCCCCTTAGACTGAGCAGGGTTTGGGGTTTCAGCCTGAATAGGCTGAGCAGTTTGGGAAGCACCTTCCATTGTACTTGTTGCAGATGGTCCTGCTGGTTGACCAGTGAGTATTGCAGGTACTGATTTCTCCTTAGGAGAAGAAGTTTTCTCCCCCTTAGACTTAGTCTTCGAGGCAGATGACTTCTCCCCCTTTGAAGGAGATGGACCAGCACCTTCAACACCTGGTCTTCCTGAAGACACAAAGTCAGCAGGCTTGCCAGCAGTTTTGGCAGCAGGCTTGGGGCCAACCAGGCTATTCACTAAGAAAGCCAGGTTGTCCTTCACCTCTGCAAGCTGTGAAAGACAGGTTTGAAGAGAAGAGGATTGGGTATCAGCAAGGGAGATTAGCTTGACAATGTTTTCCCTATCAGAAGCTGTGAACAGCAAACTTTGAAGCTGTGCAAGATGGAGTTCATGAGAATCTTGCACATCAGCAAGGTTTGATGACACAGAATTGGATAGGGAGCCAATGAGTGTGTTCAAGCTGGCCAGAGTGGCAGGAAGTGTAGAATTGTAAGAAGTTAGGAGAGATGACAGCTGTTGAGAAATAGCTGTCATTGAGGACACAGAGTCCTGTTGTAGTGAAAGAACTGAGGAGAGGGAGGTAGACACAGTTTGCAGCTGTGCAGTGAGTGCAAGTAGCTGTGGAGAATTATCAGTTTGTGGAGTGGTAGGGAAGGAATCTTTGAACAAAACAAAGAATCCCTTAAGCTGTTCTGACACAGAGTCCGAGATAACAGAGGGTAGAGAAGACATAGAGGTTTCTAAAGAACTAACTTTGTTGGTCAGCAGAGAAAGCTGATCCTTCAAAGGAAGGTCTTTAGGAGATGGAGGTGTATGGGTGGACTGTTTAGATTGGGTTGATGGAGAAGAAGATGATGAGGCTGGTGTATGAGGATGTGATGGAGAGGGAAGAGGAACATTTGAGAGAAGCTCCATAGCCTGGGCAAAAGTAATGTGGCCCAGCTTGGAGGGGTCAAAGGGTCCCTCAGCAGCGGCTGTAGCTGCATCATCAGGAGAAGGGGTTGATGTTGGGGGCCTTTCAGATGCTGCTTGTGTTGCAACACCTTCATGAAGGCCAGTGGGTGTTCCCTCTGCAGTGCGTTGGTGTAAAAGCACCTCATCATGGGGAGATGGGATATGCATTTCAACATCAGCAGTGGTGAAACCTGCTGATGGAGTTTGCATAGGAGCAGCCTCACCAAAGGGATGGTATGATCCCTGAGGTTCATCAGCTTGGGTTGTTGGTCCCTCAGCAGTTGTTTGGTGTAGAGCAGCTGTATCATGGGGAGCAGAAGTTTGAGGCTGATCTGCTGATTGGTCTATATCAGCAGTGTGGGCACCTCGTGCAGACTCAGGGTGTAAAGAAGTTTGGAGTGGGGACAGTGTGAACACAGTGTGGAGTGGAGAGGACTCCTGTCTTTCAATATCCTCAGCCTGTTGGGAGGCTGGAATAGTTGAGGTGGTTACCTCCTTTTGTACAACTGGTTCCTGTTGGGAGAAACCAGAGGGTTTAGGCTGACTCTGGGTGGACTCAGGTTGGAGTGAAGCAGGCTCCAATTATGCTGAACCTTCTCCAAAAATAGGAGAGGCAGTAGGGGTGGCTTCTCTTACAACTGAACCCTGTTGAGAGGGAACAGAGGAGCTGGTTGTTTGGGCTGATTTTCTTTTGCGGTGGTATAGGATGAATGAAGTGGGTGATTGAGGAGAGGGGAAAGGATCTGTTTGGACAGGGTGTGAGACTGGGTTAGGAACAGTTGGGTTGGCCTGTTCCATGGTCTCAGGTGCCACAGAGGCACCAGCCACAAAGGCTTCAGGGTCAACAGATGACCCAGGGTGAGGAGTCTGCTCCCCCTCAGCCACAGAGGCTAAGGGAGCAGACTCAGACTGAGCTGTTTTGGCCTTCTTTTGCATAGGCCCAGCTTCAGTGATGTCCAAGGACCTTTTAACAAGCTTGGCCCTTGCTTTGGATTTTCTTTTGGGAGCAGCTTCTAGATCCACCCTCACAGCAGAGGGTCCTTCCACCAATCCTAACAGCCTCCTCATTGGTGTTGATAGAGGAGGTTCATTTGGAAGAACAGCAGTATAGAAAACTCTATTCCCTATTACAGGGAAGGCAGCAGTATGAAGTAGGGGCTGAGAGTTATACTGATGCTCACCACAAATGTGTCTGAATATCAGGCTCAGAAACCTTGGGTATCGAACATCAGCTAGTCTTGTCTCCTGCTGCACCAGGTTCCTCAAATTCAGAAAGATCCACTTCGCCATGTCCATTGTAGTTCCATCCACCAGCTGTAGGACTATTGGGATTTCATCACGGCTCAGTTGGTCAAATGAACCAACTTTGCTGCTGAAGCTCATCATCACTGAGGCAAACAGGAAGCTGTAGGTAGGAGACAGATGCTTCCTGAACAGCATAGCACCAACTTTGGGTTCTGGTACACCACAGAAGCGTAGCAGATTGCCCATTTGTTCATTCTCAGGCTGAGGCATGTCATATGAACCAGCAACGGGCAGATGAAGAACTTCCCTGAGAAGATCAATAGTGATCTCAATGGTCTGAGTCCCATTGAGAATAGTCCCTTTGATGACTTTGGTGTTGGGGTTGTAGGAACAAGTATACCAAAACTCGTACACCATCTCCTGGTACAGGATACCAGGAGAAGCAGTCATGGCATAGTTCAACGGATGAACTGTCAAAAACTCCACTATTTGGTCATAACCTTTCCCCACATAGTTTTTGGGGATTGTTTTGTTTGCATTGTAGTTAGTGGGTTTGAGGGTTAGCATTGTGGTGACTGATGAATGTTTCTGCACATCATCACCAACAAATACTGGTAGGAAGGGGTTGTTTCTGGGAGCCATTTGGAGAGTATTGAGAGTAGCAGAAGCATAAGACACTTAGTCGATTTTTTTAGGGTTCTTAGGAGATTTATGATAGTAGTGAGGAAGACGAAGATGAAACAGTATGAGGTATTTATAGGATTTGAATGTGAGAGAGTATGAGAGAGAAACATTTGGGCGGTTTGATTTGAAAAAGTCGTTAACGGAAAACGGATCGGTTGTCCATGTCACACCGGTTGTCAGACCACTTCATCCCTTTTTAATCACTAACACACGTAACCCACATTATCCGCAGTAATTAAGTTAAATAAATACAGAAATTAAGTAACTTAATTTTGAAGAAAGGTAATTAAAAAAAACTGATGGTCTAAGCTGTTGGTCAAACCTGTGATGAGCAGGGTCATCACAAGCTGTTCATTCTTCATGCTGTTCCCTCAACCTGTTTAGCCATGTAGCAACATGTTGTGTCCAATAGCTGATCAGGTTACAAGACAATGTCTTGTAAATCAGTGTGAGGGAATGAGCAGAGTGAAGAATGGACCATCAGAGCAGGCTGGACGAGTAAACTGTTTTTGTTCAGCCTGTTGTATGTTCAAGCTGTTCAAGGATTTCAGAAAAATGGCTAAGTATAAAACATGCATAGCCTGTTCTGACTAAGCTGTTTTGAGAAACTTGAGCAGAGTGAAACATACAAAGTCTTAGACCTTTAAGGACACTAAGTCACTTTTGTTTAACATGCCCAGCTTGCTGACAAGGTAATTAAACCTGGTTTCATCAAGAGGGTTGGTGAAAAAGTCTGCAAGCTGTTCATTTGTGGAAACAAAACTTACCTCCACATTACCTTTCTGAATGTGATCCCTGATGAAGTGATGTCTGACTTCAATATGCTTTGTTCTTGAATGAAATACTGGATTGTTGGAGATTGCTATGGCACTTGTGTTGTCACACAGAATAGGAGTTTTCCTATACACAAGCCCATAGTCTTCAAGCTGATGCTGCATCCACAGAATCTGCCCACAGCAGCTTCCAGCAGCAATATACTCAGCTTCAGCAGTAGAAGTAGACACTGAGTTCTGCTTCTTGCTACACCAACTTATCAACTTTCCACCAAGGAGTTGACATCCACCTGTTGTGCTTTTCCTATCTAGCCTGCAGCCTGCAAAATCAGAATCTGAATAACCTGTTAGTTCAAGACTTGAGTCTTTGGGATACCAAAGACCCAAACCTGATGTGCCTTTCAGGTATCTGAAGATTCTTTTAACAGCAGCTAGATGAGATTCCTTTGGATCAGCTTGGAACCTAGCACACAAACAGGTGGCAAACATAATATCAGGTCTACTAGCATTTAAGTATAGCAAGCTCCCAATCATACCTCTGTAAGCTGTTACTGAAACAGCTTTGCCACTGGCATCAGCATCCAATTTTACATTGGTTGCCATTGGGGTTTTAATAGGAGAACTTTGATCAAATTTAAACTTTTTCAATAGATCTAAAGTATACTTTCTTAGATTTATGAAAATTCTAGTTGAGGTTTGTTTAACCTGTAATCCTAAAAAGAAAGTAAGTTCTCCCATCATACTCATTTCATATTTGGATTTCATGAGTAATGAGAAATTCTTGCATAACTGCTCATTGGTAGAACCAAATATTATATCATCCACATAAATATGAACAAGCATGATATCAGATTTCACCTTCTTTATGAACAGTGTGGTATCCACTTTACCTCTGGAATACCCATTGCTCATAAGGAATTCAGTAAGAGTGTCATACCAGGCTCTAGGGGCTTGTTTGAGACCATAGAGTGCTTTGTCCAACTTAAAGACAAAACCTTGATGTTGTTCATTTTCAAAACCTGGAGGCTGCTTGACATAAACTTCTTCTTGCAGCTTCCCATTCAAAAATGCACTCTTCACATCCATTTGAAAAACCTTAATGCTCTTATGGGCAGCGTAGGCTAGATACAAACGAATTGCTTCTAGCATGGCCACAGGAGCAAATGTTTCATCATAGTCAATTCCTTCTTCCTGTCTATAACCCTGAGCGACCAGTCTTGCCTTATTTCTAATGACATGACCTTGCTCATCCATTTTATTCCTGAAAACCCATTTAGTGCCAATTATAGTTTTACCTTTAGGAGCAGGGACCAGCTTCCATACCTTGTTTCTCTCAAACTGATTGAGTTCTTCTTGCATGGTAGTGATGCAATTGGCATCTTTTAGTGCTTCATCCACTTTCTTTGGCTCCATTAGTGAAACAAAACTAGAGAACATACAGAAGTTCCCTAAGCTGTCCCACCTTGTTTGTACCGCTTTGTTGATGTCACGAATTATTTGATCATTGGGATGACATCTGATCCACTTAGGATCATTCTTCAATGATGATTCTTCTGAGTTATCAGCAGCTTCAGCAGGTCCTGTTGAACAGCTCTCAAGATTTTCAGACACACTGTTGTCTTGAGCCTGTTCACTTGTTGTACATGACTGACCACTGTTGAACATATCAGCAGAGGAACTAGGAAAATCAGCATTGATAGGTTCAGGACATGCAGTTGTGATTAAGTCAGTACACTTATTCACACAGGGTGTATTGACATAATCATCATCATGCCCATTATGATTAGCAGGTTCTACACTGGGTGTAGTGAAAGCTTTTGAGTCCTCTTCATTGTTTGAATGCATAAGATCATCAAAGTTTAGTTCTCCTGGAACTGATTCAGGAACAGCTTTGGTGGAGTCATTCTTGGACTCTTCAAAGGTGACATTTATAGATTCATCTATCACCTTTCTTTTGTTGTTATACACTCTGTAGGCTTTGGAGATAGCAGAGTAGCCAACAAACACACCTTCATCAGCTTTTGGTTCAAATTTTGCTAGTTGGTCCCTTTGATTCAGAATGAAGCAGGGACAACCAAACACATGGAAGTAACTGACATTTGGCTTCCTCCCTTTGAGCAGCTCATAGGAGGTTTTGTTGAACCTTTTTACCACTAAGGATCTGTTTTGGGTGAAGCAGGCAGTGTTAACAGCTTCAGCCCAAAATGATGAAGGTAAACCGAATGCACACAACATGGTTCTAGCAGCTTCAATGAGAATTCTGTTTCTTCTTTCAGCAACTCCATTTTGTTGTGGAGTTCTTACAGCTGAAAAGTTTTGAGTGATTCCTTTCTCTTCACAGAAGTCCTCAAGAGTACTGTTTCTGAATTCAGTACCATGATCACTTCTAAGCTGCTTCACTTGGGCAGAGTTCAACATTTCCATCTTTTTCACAAATCCAATAATTTCTCTAGCAGCCTCTCCTTTGCTCTTCAAGAAGATAACCCATGTGTACCTGGAGAACTCATCAACCATTACTAGAGTATATCTTCTTCCTCCTAGACTTGGGACATTAACAGGTCCAAACAAGTCCATGTGGATTAAGAAGAGAGGAGTATCAATAGAAAAATTATGTTTGTATTTAAATGATGATTTCCTCTGCTTGCCTTTCTCACAAGCTGTGCATAGTTTATCCTTAACAAAGGTCATAGAAGGCAATCCTGTCACCAACTCTTTCTTACAGAGTTTATTGATGTTCTTGAAGTTCAGGTGTGACAGCCTTTTGTGCCATAACCAGTTTAAGTCTGCATTTGTTCTTGTGAGAAAACAGGTTTCAGTTGTGGGATCAGCAGATTGCATGTCCACAACATATACACCTTTCTTTCGTTGAGCACACATCACAACTTTGCCTTGGGGATCCAATATGTAACCCAGGTGCTCATCAAAGTTAACCTTATAGCCAGCATCACACAGTTGACTTATGCTAACAAGGTTATGTTTTAGTCCAACCACATAGGCTACTCTTTTGAACACTGCAGCACCAGCTTTAAGAGTTCCATATCCCTTAGTGGATCCCTGTACATTGTCACCAAATGTGACTTTTGGCCCTTTTTCAGGCCTGAGATCACTCAGCAGATTATTACAACCTGTCATGTGACCTGAGCAGCCACTGTCCAAGTACCAAACCTGGGATGGTTGTTTTTCCTGCAGAGTGAAAAGAAGAATATTAGTCATTTTTAGGGGAACTCATCACTGAGATGAGTTCTCCTACTTCATCAACATTTGTTGATGGACTTGTGATATCAACACTAATATTTCCTATTTGAATGGTATCAGTTTGGATACCACTCTCATTGACTGAGATGTTTCCAACACTGTTTGTGTTAGCAGTGAGGGAACCATCAGAGTCAGCAGGCCTCATGTCCTCAGTTTCAGGACAGTCTTTGGCCAGATGTGTCTTCATTCCACATTTATAACATTTTCTTCTTTTAGCATTTTTGGAAGAAGACGTTTTAGAAACACATTCTGAGTTATTTCTATTGATTTCATCAGCAGTTTTAGCAAACTTATTACTTTTTGATGAATCAACAGCTTGAGTGGAAAGTTCAATAGTCACAGCTTTGCCTGTCTCTTCTTTCCTCTTTTTAGGAGGACAAATGTCAAAGATAGGAAGCTTAATTGGCTTTTGAACTTCCACAGGTTTAAGAAACCTGTTCCCATCTCTCTCAGGCTGAGCAATGGCTTTGCCTTTGCTCTTCCTGAGATGTGATTGATGTTGCCTATCAACATAATCATTATTTCTGGTTTTGAAAGATTTATTCTTATTTAAAACCAGTTGACCACTATGATAAGAAAACTTATTTGAAATCATAGCGTGTTTGCCTTCAGCCTGAGACTTACTCTTTTTAGAGGCGGACTGCTTACCTTTTGAAAACTTATTTTCAAAATGTTCAGCATTAAAAGGATTAGTATGTCTTTTTACATCAGCTTTAGACCCAAAACCTGTTTTGTCAACAGGTTTGGTGTCCACAACTGCAGTTTGGACATGCTTTCCTTTCTTTTGCTTGTGTGAATCAGTAGAGCACGTAGCAAGCTTATTTGATGGAAAACTTATTTCATCAGCAGCTTTTGAGCTAGGTTCACACGAGCTGTCAGTGTTTTGAGGCCTGACAAACCTGTTGGTTGAGATTAATTTACCATTCACTTTTTGAATAAAAGTGTTTGGAAGCTCACCAAGAGTAGACAAGTCTTCTTTTAAATTATTAACCTTAACAATGGAAGCTGCTGTGTCAAGATCCCCTCCAAGATAGGCTTGGATTTGTGCAGGGATCTGCTGACTTATGCAGTGGCTGACTTTTTGTGCAGATTGGCACCAAGAGTCAACTATCTTTTGAAGCTTAGCATGTTTTATATCTGTTTCTCTCTTTTCTTCCAGTAAAATGGAATTGATGTGTTTTAATTCATCAAGCTCAGCTTCCAACTTATGGAAGCTGTCCAGTATACTAGATTTTGTTTCAATATCAGTTTTAAGTTTAGAGATTTCAGATAATAAAACAGCATGCTACTCAACAGCAGCTTTCAGATCAACAAGCATATATTCAAACATTTTAACTTTTTCCTCAGAACTGTAATCCATAAAATTTTGTACCTTATACATCATTGTAGGGTTCTAGTTTTCCAAGTTGCTAAAAGCTTCAGCTTCAGCCAGATCCTGTTTGAAGTTGCTTGTTGATGGGACATCTTTGTTGGCCATCAGACAGTTATTGTCTTCTTCATCAGATGATGAATCGGACTCCTCCCAGTCACAAGTCTCTGCCATAAGTCCCTTTTGCCGGTTGGAAGCCACTGAGTTTTCCAACTTTCTCAGCTTAGCCATAGCCATGAGGTACTTAGCCCTATAGCCATCATCCCTGTTTCTCTTGTGTGGTTTGGATGACTGACCAACAGCTTTAGACACACAGTCAGCTGCTATATGGCCGGTTTTGCCACATTTGAAGCACTCAGCTTTGGTCTTGTCAAATGCTTTCTCTTTGACAGCATTTGAACTTCCTTGCAGCATATTACTTCCAAACCTTTTCTTGTTGAACCTTTTGACAAGCATGGCTATCATTTGCTCATCATCCAGTTCAGCAATATCTGCATTGTCTTCCTCATCAGACATTTCCTTCTTATCATCAGCCTGTTGATCAGGTTGAGTGAACACATCACTCACTTGATTTACAGGTTGTCTCACACTGGCCACAAAGGCTGCACTTTTCTTAGATATTTCCAAAGCATTTCTCTTCTGTTGCCTTGACAGCTCATCATTCAGTAAGGATCCATATAGGTTAACAAGATCCATACTTCTGATGGTACCTGAATTCCTTAAAATTGTAGAAAAATAATTCCATTATTCAGGCAGGACATCTAAGAACTTGTTTACCAGAGTCAAGCCGTCCTTGGTGATCCCAACAGCTTTGAGATCATTTACGAGAGCAGCATACCTGGTATAGGTTTCAGTGAGAGTCTCCTTTGGTTTTGCAGAGAATAGTTCATACTGTCTAACAAGATTATTAATCCTGTTGTCAAGTGTGATTGTGGGTCCATCATAGACAGTACACAAAGTATCCCACATCTCCTTTGCAGTCTTCATCTTCTCAACCTGTTTGAACACATCATCAGGTAGAGAAATGACCAGATTGTTTCTGGCCTTTGCATCAAGAGCCACCAGTCTTTTGTCTTCATCAGACCATTGAGCTTTTGCTTTCTCAAATGTTCTGATTTCAGGAGCAGCTCCTTCAACAGCAGGAGTTATAGTTGTAACAGAGGTTGGTACATAGGGACCCTCCATTACAATCTCTGGTAGTTGCACATCCAGATTCTCTAAGTAGAGCATCACTCTGCACTTCCAACCAGAAAAGTTCTGATGATTGAACTTTGGAGGTTTGCCCATTGAGCCATTGTCATAGTATGAGGAACTTGCAGCACTGTTGTCCATGGAAACTTTGAGAGAATGAGAGATCTAGAATGACACACACTCTAGCCTGCTCTGATACCAGTTGTAGGTCCCGAAAGGTTACCTAGCTATATAGCCTTAAGCTGTAGAGGGGGGGTGAATACAGCAATTTGAAAACTACACACAATTTTCTCAATGTTTGTATGTATTATCAACAAATGTTAATTACAAACGAGCTTGAATGCGGAAATGTTCAAGCTGAGATGACAGATACAACAGTATGTTTAACTAGCCAAAGACAGACTTAAACTAGTTACAATGAATACACTCACTAAGAATCACTCACTGTGTTTATAAGACTCTGAGGAACAACTTGAACAAGAACAGCTTAGACACCGAGTACTATTTTATTCAAGCAGACTTGCATGCATGAAAGACTTACTTTGAATGCACGTTCACTCTTCGTTTCAGCACTTAGCTTTTTGGCTTAATCTTTCAATCCTTGGAAGTTTCTTTTTATACTCACTTAGAGGATCTTAGTGAAGCTTCTTCATTGGACGGAATGAAAAAGGCAAAGTCTTGTTGAAAAGACAACATAACCTTTTCTGCACATTCTGAAAAGCAGACTTGTCTTCATGTGGGCAGAACTTTTGTCTTTTGACTTTGTCTACTGTTGCATTGCCTTTAACTAAATAAGGAATGTCAACTTTGTGTTTTTCTTCCTTTGTAAAGGCCTATTTTGATATAAGAAAATGGTCTGTCACCCTTTTTCAAATATCCTTTTGTCTTCATGTAACAGAACAGCTTGGGTAGGCTGAGCAGTTCTGATTTCCACTTTGTCTTCGACTTTGTAAACTGATCTTGTAGTAAAAAAACATTACATGAGGACTTGGAAACATATTCCATAAAGTGTTTAGCCTGTTCACAAAGAACAGAACACTTGTAAACTGCCCAAGCTGCTCACCAGTGTAGAGCAGCGTAGACAGTTTATGTCCAGCCTGTTCAGCAGACTGAACAGCTTGGGCAAAACTGCCTTTGTTGCAACACATGCAACACATATAACAGCTTCAGGTTGATATTGCGAATCATTTTCAGGTTTCAATAAGGCATATAACAGGCCTTAAATTCAACCTTCAAAAGCATCAACAGGTTTGATTAATAATCTCCCCCTCAGATGCAGAACAGGTTTGACTGAGGCCTTTTTGTGCCTAACATATTCAAATAGGAAATATTAGTGTGGATATCACCAGTCCATCAACAAATGTTGATGAAGTAGGAGAACTCATCCCTATGATGAGTTCCCCTAAAAATAACTAATATTTTCTCATGACACTCTGCAGGACAAACAACCATCCCAGGTTTGGTACTTGGACAGTGGCTGCTCAGGAAATATGACAGGTTGCAAGGACCTGCTGAGTGATCTCAGGCCTGAAAAAGGGCCAAAAGTCACATTTAGTGACAATGTACAGGGATCCACAGAAGGTCATGGAACTCTTCAAGCTGGTGCTGCATTTATCAAAAGGGTAGCCTATGTGGTTTGGCTGAAACATAATCTTGTTAGCATAAGTCAACTGTGTGATGCTGGCTACAAGGTTAACTTTGATGAGCACCTGGGTTACATACTGGATCCCCAAGGCAAAGTTGTGTTGTGTGCTCAATGAAAGAAAGGTGTATATGTTGTGGACATGAAGTCTGCTGATCCCACAACTGAAACCTGCTTTATCTCAAGAAGCAATGCAAACCTGAATTGGTTATGGCACAAAAGGCTATCAAACCTTGAACTTCAAGAATGTCAACAAACTCCGTTAGAAAGAGTTGGTAACAAGTTTACCTTCTATAACCTTTGTCAAGGATAAACTCTGCAAAGCTTGTGAGAAAGGCAAGTAGAGAAACTCTTCTTTTAAATCCAAGCATAATTTTTTTTATTGATACTCCTCTCTTCTTAATCCACATGGACTTTTTTGGACCAGTTAGTGTCCCAAGTCTAGGAGGAAGAAGATACACTCTAGTAATGGTTGATGAGTTCTCTAGGTTTACATGGGTGATCTTTTTGAAGAGCAAAGGAGAGGCTGCTAGAGAAATCATTGGATTTATCAAGAAGATGGAAATGCTGAACTCTTCTCAAGTAAAGCAGCTTAGAAGTGAGCATGGTACTGAGTTCAGAAACAGTACTCTTGAGGACTTCTGTGAAGAAAGAGGAATCTCACAAAACTTGTCAGCAGTAAGAACTTCACAACAAAATGGAGTTGCTGAAAGGAGAAACAGAACCCTCATTGAAGCTGCTAGAACCATGCTGTGTGCATCTGGTTTACCTTCATCATTCTGGGCTGAAGCTATCAACACTGCCTGCTTTACCCAAAATAGATCCTTGGTGGTGAAAAGGTTCAACAAGACTCCCTGTGAGCTACTCAAAGGAAGGAGGCCAAACATTTGCTATTTCCATGTGTTTGGATGTCCTTGCTTCATTCTGAATCAAAGGGACCAACTGGCAAAGTTTGAACCCAAAGCTGATGAAGGTGTGTTTGTTGGATATTCTGCTATCTCCAAAGCCTACAGAGTATACAACAACAAGAGAAAGGTGATAGATGAATCTATTAATGTCACCTTTGAAGAGTCTAGGAGTGCCTCCACCAAAGCTGTTCCTGAATCAGTTTCAGGATAATTCAGCTTTGATGATCTTATGCATTCTAACAGTAAAAAAGGACTCAAAAGATTCCACTACATCCAGAGTGGAACCTGCTAATCATGATGGGCATGATGATGATTATGTTGATACACCCTGTGTGAATAAGTGTACTGACTTAATTACAACTTCATGTCCTGAACCAATCAATGCTGATTTTCCTGGATCCTCTGCTGATATGTTCAACAATGGAGTGCTCAACAAGTGAGCAGGCTCAAGATATTAGTGTGTCTGAAAATCTTGAGAGCTGCTCATCATAACCTGTTGAAGATGAAAACAAAATAGAGAATCCTCATTGAAGCAAGATCCTAAGTGGATCAGGTGTCACTCAAATGATCAAATAACTGGTGATATCAACAAAGGGGTGCAAACAAGATGGGACAGCTTAGGAAACTTTTGTATGTTTTCTAGCTTTGTGTCCCTGATGGAGCCTAAGAAAGTGGGTGAAGCACTTAAATATGCCAATTGGATCACTGCCATGCAAGAAGAAATCAATCAGTTTAAGAGAAACAAAGTATGGAAGCTGGTCGCTGCTCCTAAAGGAAAAACAATAATTGGCACCAAATGGGTTTTCAGGAACAAGATGGATGAGCAAGGTTATGTCATTAGAAATAAGGCAAGACTAGTTGCTCAAGGGTATAGACAGGAGGAAGGCATCGACTATGATGAAACATTTGCTCCTGTGGCCAGGCTAGAGGCAATTCGTTTGTTTCTAGCCTACGCTGCTCATAAGAGCATAAAGGTATTTCAAATGGATGTGAAGAGTGCATTTTTGAATGGTAAGCTGCAAAAAGAAGTATATGTCAAGCAGCCTCCATGTTTTGAAAATGAACATCATCTAGGTTTTGTCTATAAGTTGGACAAAGCTCTCTATGGTCTAAAACAAGCCCCTAGAGCCTGGTATGACAGTCTTACTGATTTCCTTATGAGCAATGGGTATTCCAGAGGTAAAGTGGATACCACACTGTTCATAAAGAAGGTGAAGTTTGATATTATGCTTGTTCAAATTTATGTGGATGACATAATATTTGGTTCTACTAATGAGCAGTTATGCAAGAATTTTTCATTACTCATGAAATCAAAATATGAAATGAGTATGATGGGAGAACTTACTTTCTTTTTAGGATTGCAGGTTAAACAAACCTCAAATGGTATTTTCATAAATCAAAGAAAGTATACTTAGATCTTTTTAAAAAGTCTAAATTTGATCAAAGTTCTCCTATCAAAACCCCAATGGCAACCATTGTAAAGTTGGATGCAGATGCCAGTGGCAAAGCTGTTTTAGTAACAGCTTACATAGGCATGATTGGGAGCTTGCTGTATTTAACTGCTAGTAGACCTGATATTATGTTTGCTACCTGTTTATGTGCTAGGTTTCAAGCTGATATTATTTAACTACTTCTACTGCTGAAGCTGAGTACATTGCTGCTGGAAGCTGCTATGGGCAGATTCTATGGATGCAACATCAGCTTGAAGACTATGGACTTGTATATAGGAAGACTCCTATTCTGTGTGATAATACAAGTGCCATAGCTATCTCCAACAATCTAGTATTTCATTCCAGAACAAAGCATATAGAGGTCAGACATCACTTCATAAGGGTTCACATCCAGAAAGGTAATGTGGAGGTAAGTTTCATTTCCACAGATGAACAGCTTGCAGACATTTTCACCGAGCCTCTTGATGAAACATGTTTAATTATCTTGTCAGCAAGCTGAGCATGTTAAATAAAAGTGACTAAGTGTCCTAAATGTTCTAAGTTATTTTATGTCTCACACTGCTCAAGTTTCTCCGAACATCTTAGGCAGAACAGGCTATGCATGTTCTACACTTAGCCAATTTCTGAAAACTTGAACAGCTTGAGCGTATAACAGGTTTGACAACATCAGTGTTCACCTCAAACCTGGTTTGTTGATCAAATCTCCAACCTGCTCACTCTCTCAAATATATCACACAAGACATTGTCTTGTAACCTGGTCAGCTATTGAACACAACCTGTTCTTTCATAGCTAAACAGGTTGAATGCACAGCTTGAAGAGTGAACAGCTTGTGATGATCCTGCTTATCACAGGTTTGACTAACAGCTTTCAGTTTTAATTACCTTTCTTCACAATTAAGTTACTTAATTTTAGTTTATATTTAACTTAATGTGAAGACCACCCCTTACGGGGCGGTGCTCACGAGTCTAGGTCCATCATCATGCAATAGGATACAAATCATAACTAAGATAGAGTAATTAATTGCGTAATTACAAATTACAGTACAAACATATTAGGATAAGTTTAATACAGTTTACAGTTTTCTAATTAAACTTATAAATGACACAAGTCTAATCTAATTCATGTCATCATATAATCAAGATAATCTACCCAAAACCACCACAATTGTCATCTTCCAATCAGTACCAAAAAGGGTTTGCTGAGTAGAGGTCTATGAGAACTCCTGTCTTGATCTTGTAAGACCTAAGTACTAGGTCCAACAGACTTCCCTTTATCTTTTCCTGTAAAAATGGTAAGTAGCAACTGTAAGCAATGCTTAGTGAGTAAATAGATTTTCAAATTAACATGCATCGTCAAGCGGATCATAAGTTCTAGCGTGATATGTCTTGGCTGCCGCTACAGCCCTCATGATTGAGACATAGAAGTCATAGAGTCGGATGATGTTCAAGCCACGCTCACGCTTAAATCGTGGGGATCAGCCACATACTGGGCTAGCTACCAGTAAATCAACATGGCGGAACATCGGAGGGTCATTACCAAGTTCAATAGAACTGGTGAAATAGCCAGGTCTAGAACAATAGACCGACAAGGCTAATCAAGTTGAATCATTTTGCTAATTATTTTTGTTAATTTATGCGTTGTCCATGTATTTTATTCAATATATTCGAATTTAAGGAGGGGGTTCGAATTTATGTATTAAATTCGAACATATATAACCAAATTCGAAATCATAGCTTCGAACATAGTGCTAAATTCGAATCATATGCTTAAATTCGAATGCATGATTAAATTCGAATCCTGTATTTCGAATTTAAGGTCAAAATCGAACCCTCATTCGAATTTAAGGTCAAAATCGAACCCTCATTCGAATTTAAGATCAAAATCGAACCCTTGGTTCGATTTTAGCTACAATCGAGTTTGTTCTTGGCATCTTGAATTTGTTCATATTTTACAGCTTTTAAACATGCATTTCTAAGTCTAAAATCAGGAATATGTTAAGTAATAAGTCCAGGTTCGATCTTATTATACATATTCTAACAAAATCGAGTTAAAACTCAAGCTAAATAATCTTTAAATCGAATCAATAGACGAGAGTATGAGATTTTCTTCAAAACCGAAAACAAAGAAATCAGAAAACAATGATTCTTACCTCAAATTCGTACTAAATCACGCATGCAACTGTAGATTCTTGTAGTACTCTACGAGACCTTTTCAATGACATATAGATTTCGATATTTGGCCGGTCGGTTTGAGAGAAAAACTAGAGAGAAGGTTAATTTTTAGAGAGAGAGTAGAGAGAGAAAGAGATTTTTCTTAATTGTGTTATAATGAACCATTAATTGGGTTCATAAACGTCATCTAGTTATATTTGCAATTTAACCCACTATTACTTTTGTATCTTACATCTCTTTTATTTAATTATCTTTAATAATTTATTAAATCATAATTAAATATTAATATAATTTAATTAAATATTTCATAACTTAATTAAATTACAATTCAAATTATGTAATAAAATTACATTATTGGTTCAAAATACTGAAATTATGACTGGACCAAAAGTTAGGTTGTTACAGAATGGGCTCCACCACGCACAAACTTCGTCCCCGAAGTTAGCTATGTTCGAACAGACTGGGATAAGTAGCTTTCATAACATCTTCAGATTCCCAAGACTGATGCGAACCCTTGTGGTGTTTCCACTGGACGAGCACCATCTGTATATCTTTATTTCTAAGCTTTTTTGTCTTCGAATCCAGAATACATTCTGGCTCTTTAACCACGCGAAGCTTCTCATCAATTTGCAGATTAACATGTGGTATCTGCACTTCTCTTTCATCTGCTAGGCTCTTTCTCAAGTGACTAACATGAAATACAGGATGTATTCCAGCTAAGTCAGTTGGCAGTTCAAGACGGTAAGATTGATTCCCTACCTTTTCAACAATCTTAAACGGACCAATGAATCTTGGAGCTAGCTTGTTTCTCTTTATGAATTGCACCACGTTCTTCATTGGGGATACTTTTAGCATCACCCAGTCGTTAACTGCAAAACTGATAGATCTGTGTCGATTATCATAATATGACTTCTGCCTGCTCTGAGCTTCAAGGATATTCCTTCGGACAAGTTGAATCTTTTCATGAGTCAACTGTAGAAGGGCAGGACCCGCTATAGGCGATTCACCTGTTTCGCGCCAACAGGTGGGAGTTCTGCACTTTCTTCCATATAATGCTTCAAAAGGAGCCATCTTGATCGTTGAATGATAACTGTTATTATATGAGAATTCGACCAAAGGCAAGTGGTCATCCCAGTTACCACCTAGATCAAGAACACAGGCACGAAGCATATCTTCAAGAGTTAAGATAGTACGTTCACTTTGGCCATCTGCACTTGGGTGATAAGCTGTACTCATTGAGATTCAAGTACCCATCCCGTCTTGCAGTGCTTTCCAAAATCTTGAAGTGAAACGACTATCACGATCAGAGACGATAGATTTCGGCACACCATGCCAAGAAATAACCTCAGTGATGTACATCTGTGCCAATCTATCCAGAGAGTATGTTTCTTTCATCGGTATGAAATGAGCTGACTTTGTTAATCGGTCCACGACTACCTAGATGGAGTCGTGCTGTCTCTTGGTCTTTGGCAGTTTCGTGATAAAACCATGGTTATATGCTCCCACTTCCACTCGGGAACTGGCAGTGGTTGCGTATCCCCGAAGGGTTTCTGGTGTTCTGCCTTAACCATTTGACAGACTCGGCAGCTTTCAACATATTGACCGATGTCCTTTTTCATTCCTGGCCACCAGTAGTCAGCTTTTAGATCAAAATACATCTTTGAGCTGCCCAATGAATAGATAATTTGGACTTGTGGGCTTCAGATAGAAGAGTGTTGCGAATTGAACCACACTTAGGAATCCATATCCGGTTTCCCTTGAGACACTGAAGTCCCAAATGGTTCAGAGATAAGAATTGTAATTGCCCTTTAAGATTTTCAGAATGGAGATTCTCTTCTTTCAGTGCTTCAACTTGGGCAGATTTGATGTCTTCGATAAGATCGGAAGAGAATACAACAGGAGTCAGGGCATAACAACACTTTTCCAGATATACTTTCCTACTCAAAGCATCCGCGACAACATTAGCTTTGCCGGGATGATATAGGATCTCGCAATCATAGTCCTTGATAAGTTCCAAGGACCGACGCTGTTTCATATTCAGATCCTTTTGAGTAAAGAGATGTTTGAGACTCTTATGATCGGTGTAAAGCTGACACCAAGTCCCATAAAGATAGTGACGCCATATTTTTCAGTGCAAAGGTAACGGCAGCCAACTCAAGATCATGAGTTGGTGCACTTTTCTCGTAGTCTTTCAATTGCCTTGAAGCGTAGGCAATAACTTTTCCCCTTTGCATGAGGACACATCCTAAGCCAGTACTAGATACATCGCTATAAACAACGAAATCATCATTGCCTTCTGGTAAGGCTAGGATCGGCACTTGAATCAGTTTCTGCTGCAGAGTTTCAAATGCCTCTTGCTGTTTATCAGTCCATACGAGAGGCGTATTCTTTTGTGTTAGCATCGTGGGTGACATAGCAATCTTTGAGAAGTCTTGAATGAATCGCCGATAGTAACCGGCCAATCCAAGGAAACTTCTGATTTCGGAGGCATTGCGAGGTGTTTGCCATTTGTGAACAGCCTCGACTTTAGAAGGATCAACAGAAATACCTTCGCCAGATACAACATGGCCAAGGAATTGGATCTATAAAGAAGGCAAAGTAGAATTTCAAATTTCGTTTGAAACAAAGAACGCTTAAGAAGTAACTCAAGACAATATAAGGTTATACCTGTCTGAGCCAGAATTCACACTTAGAAAATTTTGCGTAGAGTCTTTCTTTTCTCAATAACTCTAGCAATTGTCGCAGATGATTAACATGATCAGCCTCCGTCTTGGAGTAAATCAAGATATCGTCTATGAATACGATAACCGACTTATCCAGCATTGGTCTGCACACACGATTCATGAGATCCATGAACGCCGCTGGTGCATTTGTTAGACCGAAAGGCATTACGAGAAATTCGTAATGACCGTATCTTGTTCGGAAGGCTGTCTTTGGAATATCCTCATCTCTTACTTTCAGCTGATGATACCCAGAACAAAGATCAATTTTAGAGAAGTAGCTGGCTCCTTGTAGCTGATCGAATAAATCATCGATTCTGGGTAGAGAATATTTGTTCTTTATAGTGACTTTGTTCAGCTCCTGATAATCGATGCACATTCAAAAAGTTCTGTCTTTCTTCTTAACGAATAGGACAGGTGCACCCCACGGAGATGAACTCGGTCGGATAAATCCCTTTTCTAACAGATCTTGCAGTTGCTTTGACATTTCCTGCATTTCTGCAGGCGCAAGTCTGTAAGGAGCTTTAGCGATGGGAGCCGCACCAGGAACTAAGTAAATGCCGAACTCAACTTGACGTTCCGGTGGCACTCCAGAAATATCATCCGGGAATACGTCTGGGAATTCACAGACGATCAGAATATCAGATATGGATTTCTTATTGGCTTCAGAAGCGGATTCAGACGAGACATAGCATAGATACGATTCGTTACCCTCAGATAGATATTTATGCGCTTTGTCAACTGATATGAAACAATGTGCACCTTTTCGCTTCTCGCCTTCGATTTCTAACACTCGGCCGTCTGAAGATTTGATCCTGATGATTCGACGGTTGCAGACGATCCTAGCCTCGTTATTCATTAACCAATCCATGCCGATGATGACGTCGAACTCTTTCAACAGAATCGGGATAAGATCGAGGTTGAATACAATGTTATCAACGAGTAGAGTGCAGTTACGGTAAACAAAATCAGCCATAACATAATTGTTACAGGCTGTCTCAATATCAAGTATCACAGGGAGTTTTGATGGAGTTTTGGACAGTCTTCGAGCAAAAGCAGTAGATATAAAGGAATGACTAGCACCGGAATCGAATAGTACGCGAGCAGGGATTGAGTTAAGCATGAACGTACCGGTAACTACGACAGGAGTTTCTTTTGCTTCCTCGGCTGTTATATGAAAAGCTCGAGTCCTTGCAGTTGGAGTTGCGGCTGAACTTTTCATTGTAGATCCTCCAGCTGACGATTGTGACTGACCTCGTTGCCCACTACGACACTGATACATGAAGTGTCCACGCTTTCCGCATTTTGCACATCCAAGTCCTCGCTGAGGACATTCTTCGCTGCTGTGGCCAATTCTGTTGCAAGCAAAGCATGTGACGTCGTCTAGGTTACACTATCCCATGTGTCACCTTCTCCATCTTTTACAAAATCGGGGCTCGTTTGTGAGAGAATAGGCTTCGACCTTCTGTGGTGAACTGTACCGCTGAGATTGCTGAGGTTGTGACTTATTTGGCTTAAAGAATCTGCCAAATCTCTGTTTCTTCGGAGGAGAAGGACATGTCGGGTTCGCTGATGGAGCATAGAGCTGATCACCATACTCTAGATATCCCCTCTCGATCTGTGTGGCTGCTTCAACCATTTCCAGATAGGACTTATACTTTATCGCGCTCATTGGGTGTCGGTATCTCGGGTTAAGCCCTCCGCGAAATCGATTCATCTTTCTTTCTTCAGTAGCTACTTAATACGAGGAGTAGCCGCAGAGTCGCGAGAATTCATGTTCATATTCGTCAACAGTCTTGGTTCCTTGAGTTAGCTGCGTCAGTTGAACTTCCATCTTGTCTCGCTGATCAATAGGGCAATACTTCGCGTTGAACATGTCTAAGAACTGTTCCCACTCTAAAGTCTGTATTACTTCCTCGCCATAAATGCTTCTCTGTGTTTTCCACCAAGCACAGGCAGCACCAACAAACAGCGCAGATGCATAACTCACCTTCTTTGATTCTAAGCAGTCAGAGATTCTAAAGATCTCTTCAGTATGGCTGATCCAATCCATCGCCTGAATTGGATTCACTGTACCCTCAAAGTTCAGGGTTTGAGTTATCAGAATCAGAGTTATTATTCTGGACTTGCTTTTCTTTTCTCTTATTCTTTTTATCATCACGTCTCTTAGCTTCGGCCTCATCTCTGGCCTGAAAGTGTTCTTGCATAATCTTATTTTGTTGTTCAGAGTGTTGGGCTAATAGTTGTTGCATCATTTCAGACATTTGTTGTGGGGTCATGTTGTTAGGAATGTCACCTGAACCTGACATCTTTACTGAAAATTAAAATCAATTAACTATCAGTATATAGACTTAGATCTATACCCTTTTCCCATCCTAACAGTCTGTACATCCTATCTCAGTTCAAACCACCTAAATGATTGATACATATGTATTGCTTCAGTTTGAGACCAAGTATTACTCACGTAATACTTGATTCACTCAAACTATGGGTTCTGATACCATCCTGTGAAGACCACCCCTTACGGGGCGGTGCTCACGAGTCTAGGTCCCACATCATACAATACGATATCAATCATAACTAAGATAGAGTAATTAATTGCGGAATTATAAATTACATTACAAACATATTAGGATAAGTTTAATACAGTTTACATTTTTAAATTAAACTTATAAAGGGCACAAGTCTAATCTAAATCATGTCATCATATAATCAAGATGATCTACCCAAAACCACCCCAATTGTCATCTTCCAATCAGTACCAAAAAGGGTTTGCTGAGTAGAGGTCTACGAGAACTCCTGTCTTGATCTTGTAAGACCTAAGTACTAGGTCCAACAGACTTCCCTTTATCTTTTCCTGTAAAAATGGTAACTAGCAACTTTAAGCAATGCTTAGTGAGTAAATAGATTTTCAAATTAACATGCATCGTCAAGCGGATCATAAGTTCTAGCGTGATATGTCTTGGCTGCCGCTACAGCCCTCATGATTGAGACATAGAAGTCATAGAGTCGGATGATGTTCAAGCCACCCTCACGTTTAAATCGTGGGGATCAGCCACATACTGGGCTAGCTACCAGTAAATCAACATGGCAGAACATTGGAAGGTCATTACCAAGTTCAATAGAACTGGTGAAATAGCCAGGTCTAGAACAATAGACCGACAAGGCTAATCAAGCTGAATCAATATGTCAATGTATATGCAATGATGAAGCATACGTTATCAAAGTCATGATAGCAATAATCTCAACGCAATATCAGAAAAGAACTGTAAATGCAATATTATATGAAGTGATAAATCAAATAGCTATCATGATCCACTGGGCAACACCGAACCATGGTGAGCACAGGTCACAATCCAGCTGATAATAAGAATGTGAAATCAATCTAGCATCGACAATATGTCTCAACCGGAAATTCTAGCATGTTAAATCTAAAAATCTATAACTCACAGTTTGGGGTCTTTATCAAGCAGATATAAAATCCACCACCTGAGTTATCTCAGGATTTATCTTTAAATCTTTTGTCAATCTGATCTCCTGTCAATTCAAATCTTTAACCCGCTTTTAAATCTTTAAATCAATGTTCAGAAATTAACTGAACCTGTCCAGAATTATCATATCAATATCATGTCAATATCATCATCTTTTATCTTTAAAATCTTTATTTTATCTGATTCTGAAAACTGATCATTCATAAATATTTCTTTCATTCATATTCTTTGTTTCATTAAATTCTCAAAAGATAAGTATATATATATATATTAATATATATAATCATTTTGCTAATTATTTTGTTAATTTATGCGTTGTCCATGTATTATATTCAATATATTCGAATTTAAGGAGGGGGTTCGAATTTATGTATTAAATTCGAACATATAAAACCAAATTCGAAATCATAGCTTCGAACATAGTGCTAAATTCGAATCATATGCTTAAATTCGAATGCATGATTAAATTCGAATCCTGTATTTCGAATTTAAGGTCAAAATCGAACCCTCATTCAAATTTAAGTTCAAAATCGAACCCTTGGTTCGATTTTAGCTATAATCGAGTTTGTTCTTGGCATCTCGAATTTGTTCATATTTTACAGCTTTTAAACATGCATTTCTAAGTCTAAAATCATGAATATGTTAAGTAATAAGTCCAAGTTCGATCTTATTATACATATTCTAACAAAATTGAGTTAAAACTCAAGCTAAATAACCTTTAAATCGAATCAATAGACGAGAGTATGAGATTTTCTTCAAAACCGAAAACGAAGAAATCAGTAAACAACGATTCTTACCTCAAATTCGTACTAAATCACGCATGCAACTGTAGATTATTGTAGTACTCTTCGAGACCTTTCCAATGACATATAGAATTCGATATTTGGCCGGTCGGTTTGAGAGAAAAATTAGAGAGAAGGTTAATTTTTAGAGAGAGAGTAGAGAGAGAAAGAGATTTTTCTTAATTGTGTTATAATGAACCATTAATTGGGTTTATATACGTCATCTAGTTATATTTGCAATTTAACCCACTATTACTTTTGTATCTTACATCTCTTTTATTTAATTATCTTTAATAATTTATTAAATCATAATTTAAATATTTATATAATTTAATTAAATATTTCATAACTTAATTAAATTACAATTCAAATAATGTAATAAAATTACATTATTGGTTCAAAATATTGAAATTATGACAGGACCAAAAGTTAGGTTGTTACACTTAATTACTGCGGATAATGTGTGTTTTACGTGTGTTACTGATTAAAAAGGGCTCAAGTGGTCTGACAACTGTTCTGACATGGACAACTGTTCCGTTTTCTGTTAACAAACATTTCAAATCAACCGCCCAAAGTTTTTCTCTCTCATACCCACTCACATTCGAATCCTTTAAATACCCCCTACTGTTCCATCTTCATCTTCCTCACTACTTCCATAACTTCCAAAGAACCCTAAACCTCGACTAAGTGTCCTGTGCTACTACTCTCACTAATTTCCAAATGGCTCACCGAAACAACCCCTTTCTTCCAGTTATCGTAGGTAACGATGTGCACAAACACTCGTCTGTTACCACGATGCTGACTCTGAAACCTACCAACTACCTTGCAAACCTAACCATCCGTAAAAATTATGTGGGAAAAGGGTATGAAGGCATGGTAGAGTTTTTGAAGGTTCACCCACTGAACTATGCAATGACTGCATCTCCTGGTGTCCTGTAACAGGAGATGGTTTATGAATTTTGGTATACCTGTTCTTATGACCCTGCTACCAAAATCATTAGGGGAACCATACTCAATGGGACTCAGACCATTGAGATCACCACTCGTCTGATCAGGGAAGCTCTTCGTCTCCCTGTGGCTGAAACCTATGATCAGCTACAGCCTCAAGATGAACAGATGAGAAATCTGCTACACTTCTGTGGCGTAGCAGAACCCAAAGTTGGAGCTACTCTGTTTAGGAAGGATGTGTCTCCAACTTACAGCTTTCTGTTTGCCTCAAAGGTCATGTGCTTCAGCAGTAAAGTTGGTTCATTTGACCAACTCAGCCGTGATGGAATTCCAATAGTCCTACAGCTTGTGGATGGGACTACAATCAACATGGCAAGATGGATTTTCATGAACCTGAGAAACCTGGTGCAGCAGGAAACACGTCCAGCTGCTGTTCGATATCCCAGGTTTTTAAGTCTTATTTTCAAGCATATCTGTGGTGAACAACTCTATAACTCTCAGCCTCTACTACGTACTACTTCATTCCCTGTAATAGGGAATAGAGTTTTCTATACTCCTGTTCTCCCAAATGAACCTCCTCCAACACCAATGAGGAGGTTGCTAGGATTGGTGGAAGGACCCTCTGCTGTGAGGGTGGATCCAGAGACTGCTCCCAATGGAAAATCCAAATCTAGGGTCAAATTTGTTAAAAGGACCCTGGAAATGACTGAAGTTGAGCCTGTCCGCAAGAAGGCTAAAACAGTCAAGTCAAAGTCTGCAGGAGCAAACTTCTCACCCTGGTTCATTTGTTGAACCTGAAGCCTCTGTGGCTTGTGCCTCTCTGGCACCTGCGACTATGGAACAGGCCAACCCAACTATTTCTGACCCAGTCTCAAAACCAGTCCAAACAGAACCCCTCATCTCTTCTCCACAACATCCATCATCCACCTCATCTCGCAAACATACCAACGCAAATCCATTTCCAGAAAGAAATCCACAGCCCAAACCAGCCCCTCTGTTCCCTCTCAACAGGGTTCAGTTGAAAAAGAAGGACACCCTGCTGCCTCTCCTATTTTGGGAGAAGGTTCAGCACATTTGGAGCAGGCTTCACTCCAACAAGCATCTACCTAGAGTCAGCCTAGGCCCTCTGGTTCCTCTCAACAGGAACCAGTTGTACAAAAGGAGATTACCACATCAACTATTCCAGCCTCCCAACAGGCTGAGAATATTGAAAGACAGGATTTCACTCCACTCCATATTGAGTCCACACAGTCTCCTCCCCATATTTCTTCACACCCTGAGTCTGCAAAGGTGCCAAACCTGCTGGATTAGACCATCCGGTAGATCAGCCTCCAACTTCTGCTCCTTATGATACAACTGTTCTACACCAAACAGTTGCTGAAGGACCAACACCCCAAGCTGATGAACCTCAGGGAATATACCATCCCTCTGGTGAAGCTGCACCTCATTTGCAAACTCTATCAGCAGGTTTCACCACTACTGATGTTGAAATGCACATTCCATCTCCCAATGATGAGGTACTTTTACACCAAGGTGCTGCAGAGGGAACAACCCCTGGCCTTCATGAAGGTGTTGCAACACAAGCAGCATCTGAAAGGCTACAATCCTCCACCCCTTCTCCTGATGAAGCAGCTACAGCCACTGCTGAGGGACCCATTGACCCCTCTAAGCTGGGCCAGATTATTTTTGCTCTGGCTATGGAGCTTCTGTCTAAAGTCACCCTTCCCTCTCCATCACATCCCCAAACACCTGACTCATCATCATCATCTCATTCATCCCCATACACTCAATCCGAATAGTCTACCCACAATCCTCCTTCCCCCAAAGATCTTCCTTTAAAGGATCAGCTTTCTTTGCTGACCAACAAAGTTGGATCTTTGGAAAAATCGACTGCTCTACCATCCATCATATTAGACTCTGTGTCTACACAGCTTCAGGGATTCTTTGATTTGTTCAAGAATTCCTTTCCATCCACTCCCCAAGCTGACCACTCCTCACAGCTGCTTGCACTTACTGCACAGCTGCAAAATATCTCCACTTCCCTCTCCTCAATTCTTTCTCACCAACAGGACTCTGTGTCGTAAATGACAGCCAGATCACAACAGCTGTCCACTCTCCTCACTTCTTGCACTACCACTGTAACAACCTAATTTTTGATCTAGTCGTAAATTCAGTAATATTTTGAACCGATAATGTAATAATGTTACATTATTTGAATTATAATTTAATTAAGTTATGAAATATTTAATTAAATTATATAAATATTTAAAGTTATGATTTGAAAATTATTAAAGATAATTAAATAAAAGAGATATAATATACAAAAATGAAAGTGAGTTAACTAGCAAATATAACTAGATGAAGTATATAAACGTGAATTTTATTTCAAAAACTCAGATTCTCTCTCTCTCTCTCTCTACTCTCTCTCTCTAAACTTTTTCTCTCTACTCTCTCTCTAAATTTTCTCCCAAATCGACCGTCCGATTATCAAGATATATATATCGTTAGAAAGATCTCGGAGAATACTACACGAATCTACTATCTCCTGCGAGATTTCATATGAATTTGAGGTAAGAATCGATATTTTTACGTTTTTATATATATTTCGGTTTTTCGAATTTATTAGTTTTATGAAATTTAAAGCTATTTTTATGGAGTTTAACTAGAATTTGTATAATATAATCGAACATAGGTTTGTTACGTAACATATTCGTGATTTTAGGCCTAAAAATGTATGTTTTAAAGCTGTAAATGTGAACAAATTCGAGAATGCCAAGAACAAACTCGAAAGTACATAGATCAAACTCGAAATTTAATTAAATTCGAAATATATTCGAATTTAATCATTAGATTCGAAGATACATTTTTGAATTTAATAACTAGATTCGAAGATACATAATTCGAATTTGGCCATGTATTTCGAATATGTCCATAGATTCGAATAGGAATTCAAAATTAGCTAGGATTTCAATTTTGACTATTAAATTCAAAGAGGTGGTTGAATCTGACATTAAAATTCAAAAACAAGGACTCTGACTTTAGTTTTATAAATTTGAATCTAAGTTTGGCTATATATATATATATATATATATATGTATATATATATTTCGAATTAAACCACAATTACATAATCGACTTTGTTACTTTCGAATTTATTATTATGTTCGAATTTAAGTATTAAATTCGAACCACACTCCTTAAAATTCGAATATAATGAATAAAACATTTGGACGACACATAAATTGACAAGATAATTAGCAAAATATATATATATTAATATATATAATTTATTGATCCTTTGAGAATTTAATATAAACGAAAGAAAAATAGATGAATGATCAGTTATCAGAATCAGATAAAATAAAGATTTTAAAGATAAAAGACGATGATATTAATATGATTTGATATGATAATTCTGGACAGGTTCAGAGAAATTCTGAACAAAGATTTAGAGATTTATAAAGTGGGTCAAAGATTTGATTTGACAGAGAACAGATTGAGATAAAATCCTGAGATAACTCAGGTGGCAGATTTTATATCTGTTTGATAAAGACCCAACACTGTGAGTTATAGATATTCAGATTTAACATGATTGATTTCCGGTTGAGACAAATTGTTGATGTTAGTTTGATTGACATTCATATTATCAGCTGGATTGTGACCTGTGCACACCATGGATGGGTGTTGCCCAGTGGATCATGATAGCTATTTGATCAACATTTCTTATGTTATTGCATGTATAATTCATTTCTGATACTGCTTTGAGACTACTGCTATCATGACGTTGACTACTTATGCTTCATCATTGAATAGACTTGTTATATTGATTCAGCTTGATTAGCCTTGATTGGTCTATTGTTCTAGACCTGGCTATTTCACCAGTTCAAATGAACTTGGTAATGACCTCTGATGTTCCGCCACGTTGATTTACTGGTAGCTAGCCCAGTATGTGGCTGATCCCCACGATTTAAGCGTGAGCGTGGCCTGAGCATCATCCGACTCTATGACTTCTATGTCTCAATCATGAGGGCTGTAGCGGCAGCCAAGACATATCACGCTAGACTGATGATCCGCTTGACATGTATGTTGATTTGAAAATCTATTTACTCACTAAGCCTTGCTTACAGTTGCTACTTAACATTTTTACAGGAAAAGACAAAGGAAAGTCACCTGTCGGACCTAGTTCTTAGGTCTTACACGCTCAAGACAGAAGTTTCATAGACCTCTACTCAGCGACCTCATTTTGGTACTAATTGGATGACGATATTATGGTGATCTGGGTAGATTTATTTTGATTATATGATTACATGAATTAGATTAGACTTGTGCCCTTTATAAGTTTAATTTAAAAACTTAATCTGCATTAAACTTAAATCTAAATAGCTTGTACTGTAATTTAATTTCCGCATTTAAAATTACTCTATCTTAGTTATGGTTGATATCGTATTGCATGATATGGGACCTAGACTCTGAGGACTGCCCCGGAAGGGGAGGTCTTCACAGGATGGTATCAGAGCCCATAGTTTGAGTGAATCAAGTATTACGTGAGTATACTTGGTCTCAAACTGAAGCAATACATATGTATCAATCATTTAGGTGGTTTGAACTGAGATAGGATGTACAGACTATTAGGATGGGAAAAAGGGTACATAGATCTAAGTCTATAAACTGATAGTTGATTGATCTTAATTTTCAGCTAAGATGTCAGGATCAGGATCAGGTGACATACCAAACATGACCCCACAACAAATGTTCGAAATGATGCAACAATTGTTAGCCCAACATTCTGAGCAACAAAACAAAGTAATGCAAGAACAGTTTCAGGCCAGAGATGAGGCCGAAGCAAAAAGACGTGAAGATAAGAAAAATAAGAGAAAAGATAAACAAGTCCAGAATGACGAATCTGATTCTGATAACATAAATCCTGAAACCCAAATCGAGCAGCCTAAAGGCTGTAAGTTCAAGGACTTCAAAGCGAGCGGTGCCCTGAATTTTGAGGGTACAGTGAATCCAATTCAGGCGACGGATTGGATCAGTCATACCGAAGAGATCTTTAGAATCTCTGATTGTTTAGATTCAAAGAAAGTGAGCTATGCGTCTGCGTTATTTGTTGGAGCTGCTCGTGCATGGTGGAAGACCCAGAGAAGTATCTGTGGTGAAGAAATTATTCAGACTTTAGAGTGGAACCAGTTCCTAGATATGTTCAACGCAAAGTATTGCCCGATCGATCAACAAGATAAAATGGAAGTCCAACTAATGCAGCTGACCCAAGGAACCAAGACAGTTGACGAATACGAACACGAAATCTCTCGGCTTTGCGGTTACTCCTCATATCAAGTAGCTACCGAAGAAAGGAAGATGAATAGATTCCGCGGAGGACTCAATCCGAGATACCGACATCCGATGAGTGCGATAAAATATAAGAGTTACCTGGAAATGGCATAGGCGGCAAGACAGATCGAGAGAGGATATCTAGAGTATGGCGATCAGCTTTACGCTCCATCAGCGAATCCGACATGTCCATCTCCTCCGAAGAAACAGCGATTTGGCAGATTCTTTAAGCCAAATAAGTCTCAGTCCCAGCAATCTCAGCAGTATAGTTCACAGCCGAAAGCCCAAGCGTATTCACTGACAAACGAGCCACGATTCTGCAGGAGATGCAGAAAGTCACATATGGGGCTATGTAACCCAGATGACGTCACATGTTTTGCTTGCAATAGAATTGGTCACAGCAGCGAGGAATGCCCACATCAGGGACGTGGATGTGCAAAATACAGGAAAAGAGGAGACTTTATGTATCAGTGTCGAAGCGGGCAACGAGGACAGTCACAGTCGTCAGCGGGAGGATCTACGATGAAGAGTTCAGCTACTACTCCGACCGCAAGGACTCGAGCTTTTCAAATAACAGCTGAGGAAGCAAAAGAAACACCTGACGTAGTTACCGGTACGTTCATGCTTAACTCAATCCCTGCTCGTGTATTATTCGATTCTGGTGCTAGTCGTTCTTTCATATCAACATCTTTTGCTCAAAGATTATATAAGTCCCCATCAAAGCTTCCCGTAGTACTTGACATTGAGACAGCCAGTAACAACTATGTAATGGCTGATTCTGTATATCGAAACTGCACTCTACTCGTCGATAACATCGTATTCAACCTTGATCTCATTCCTATTCCGTTGAAAGAGTTCGACGTCATTATCGGCATGGACTGGCTAATGAATAACGAGGCTACGATCGTATGCAACCGCCAAATTATCAGAATTAAGTCTTCAGACGGCCGAGTATTGGAAATCAAAGGCGAAAAGCGAAAAGGTGCTCACTGCTTCATTTCTGTTGAAAAAGCGCATAAGTACCTATCTAAGGGTCACGAATCGTATTTATGCTATGTCTCATCTGAATCTAACTTTGAAGCCCAAAAGAAATCTTTATCTGATTTTCCAATCGTCGGTGAGTTCCCAGACGTATTCCCTGACGACATTTCTGGAGTGCCACCGGAACGTCAAGTCGAGTTCGGTATTGACTTGGTTCCTGGTGCGGCTCCTATTGCTAAAGCTCCTTACAGACTTGCACCTGCAGAAATGCAGGAAATGTCAAAATAGTTGCAAGAGCTGTTAGAGAAGGGTTTTATCCGACCGAGTTCATCTCCGTGGGGTGCACCTGTCTTATTCGTTAAGAAGAAAGACAAAACTTTTCGAATGTGCATTGATTACCGCGAGTTGAACAAAGTCACAATAAAGAATAAATATCCTTTGCCCAGGATCGATGATCTGTTTGATCAGCTACAAGGAGCCAGCTACTTCTCTAAAATCGATCTTCGTTCTGGGTATCATCAATTAAAAGTCAGAGATGAGGATATTCCGAAGACAGCCTTCCGAACAAGATACGGTCATTACGAATTTCTCGTTATGCCGTTTGGTTTAACAAATGCACCAGCGGCGTTCATGGACCTCGTGAATCGCGTGTGCAGACCAATGTTGGATAAGTCAGTTATCGTATTCATAGACGATATTCTGATTTACTCCAAAACGGAGGCTGATCATTCTATTCATTTACGGCAATTGCTAGAGTTACTGAGAAAAGAAAGACTCTATGCAAAATTTTCTAAGTGCGAATTCTGGCTCAGACAGGTATAACTTTACATTGTCTTGAGCTACTCCTTAAGCGTTCTTTGATTGAACAAAACTTGAAATTCTACTTTGTTGCTTTTATAGATTCAATTCCTTGGCCATGTTGTTTCTGGCAAAGGTATTTCCGTTGATCCGTCTAAAGTCGAGGCCGTTCAACAATGGCAAACGCCTCGCAATGCCTCCGAAATAAGAAGTTTCCTTGGATTGGCCAGTTATTATCGGCGATTCATAAAGGACTTCTCGAAGATTGTTGTGCCACTTACGATGCTAACACGAAAGAATACACCTTTCGTATGGGCCGATAAACAGCAAGAGGCATTTGAAACTCTAAAGCAGAAACTAATTCAAGCGCCGATCCTAGCCTTACCAGAAGGCAATGATGATTTTGTCGTTTACAGCGACGCATCTGGTACTGGCTTAGGATGTGTTCTAATGCAAAGGGGAAAAGTCATTGCCTATGCTTCAAGGCAATTGAAAGACTACGAGAAAAGTGCACCAACTCATGATCTTGAGTTGGCTGCCGTTACCTTTGCTCTGAAGATCTGGCGTCACTATCTATATGGGACTCGGTGTCAGCTTTACACCGATCATAAGAGTCTCAAGCATCTCTTTACTCAAAAGGATCTAAACATGAAACATCGACGGTCCTTGGAGCTTATCAAGGACTATGATTGCGAAATCCTATATCATCCCGGCAAAGCTAATGTTGTCGTGGATGCTTTGAGTAGAAAAGTTTATCCAGAAAAATGCTGCTATGCCCTAACTCCGGTTATATTCTCTTCTGGTCTTATTGAAGACATCAAATCTGCTCAAGCTGAAGCACTGAAAGAAGAGAATCTCTGTTTTGAAAATCTTAAAGGGCAGCTACAATTTCTAACTCTGAATCATTTGGGACTTCATTGTCTCAAGGGAAACCGAATCTGGATTCCTAAATATGGTTCTATCCGCAAAACTCTTCTATCTGAAGCCCATCAGTCCAAGTTATCTGTTCATCCTGGCAGCTCAAAGATGTATTTTGATCTGAAAGCTGACTACTGGTGGCCAGGAATGAAGAAAGACATCGGTCGATATGTTGAAAGCTGCAGAATCTGTCAGATGGTTAAGGCAGAACACCAGAAACCCTTCGGGGATATGCAACCACTGCCAGTTCCTGAGTGGAAGTGGGAGCATATAACTATGGATTTCATCACGAAGCTGCCGAAAACCAAGAGACAGCACGACTCTATCTGGGTAGTCGTGGACAGATTAACGAAGTCAGCTCATTTCATACCGATGAAAGAGACGTACTCTCTTGATAGATTGGCACAGATACACATCACAGAAGTAATTTCTCGACATGGTGTGCCGAAATCTATCGTATCCTGATCGTGATAGTCGTTTCACATCTAGATTCTGGCAAGCTCTACAAGATGGGATGGGTACTCGGATCTCTATGAGTACTTCTTATCATCCTAATGCCGATGGCCAGAGTGAGCGTACTATCTTAACTCTCGAAGATATGCTTCGTGCCTGCATTCTTGATCTAGGTGGTAACTAGGATGACCAATTGCCTTTGGTCGAATTCTCGTATAATAACAGTTATCATTCAACGATCAAGATGGCTCCTTTTGAAGCTTTGTACGGAAGAAAGTGCAGAACTCCTACCTGTTGGCGCGAAACAGGAGAATCGCCAATAGCGGGTCCTGCCCTTCTACAGTTGACTCACGAGAAGATTCAACTCATTAGAAGAAACATACTCGAAGCTCAAAGCAGGCAGAAGTCATATTATGACAATCAACACAGATCAATAAGCGTTGCGGTTAACGATTGGGTGATGCTGAAAGTATCCCCAATGAAGAATGTGGTGAGATTCATAAAGAGAAACAAGCTAGCTCCAAGATTCATCGGTCCGTTCAAGATTGTCGAAAAGATAGGAAATCAATCTTATCGTCTTGAACTGCCGGCGGACTTATCTGAATACATCCTGTATTCCATGTCAGTCATCTGAGAAAGAGTCTAGCAGACGAAAGAGAAGTTCAAATACCACATGTTAACTTGCAAATTGATGAAAAGCTTAGAGTGGTTGAAGAGCCAGAACGTATTCTGGACTCGAAGACCAAGAAGCTTAGAAATAAAGAGATACAGATGGTGCTCGTCCAGTGGAAACACCACAAAGGTTCGCATCAGTCTTGGGAATCCAGAGATGTCATGAAAGCAACATATCCCAGTCTGTTCGAACATAGCTAACTTCGAGGACGAAGTTTGTGCGTGGTGGAGCCCATTCTGTAACAACCTAACTTTTGATCTAGAAGTAAATTCAGTAATATTTTGAACCGATAATGTAATAATGTTACATTATTTGAATTTTAATTTAATTAAGTTATGAAATATTTAATTAAATTATATAAATATTTAAAGTTATGATTTAAAAATTATTAAAGATAATTAAATAAAAGAGATATAATATACAAAAATTAAAGTGGGTTAACTAGCAAATATAACTAGATGAAGTATATAAACGTGAATTTTATTTCAAAAACTCAGATTCTCTCTCTCTCTACTCTCTCTCTCTAAACTTTTTCTCTCTACTCTCTTTCTACCTTCTCTCTAAATTTTCTCCCAAATCGACCGTCTGATTATCAAGATATATATATCGTTAGAAAGATCTCGGAGAATACTACACGAATCTACTATCTTCTGCGAGATTTCATACGAATTTGAGGTAAGAATCGATATTTTTACGTTTTTATATATATTTCGGTTTTTCGAATTTATTAGTTTTATGAAATTTAAACCTATTTTTATGGAGTTTAACTAGAATTTGTATAATATAATCGAACATACGTTTGTTACGTAACATATTCGTGATTTTAGGCCTAAAAATGTATGTTTTAAAGCTGTAAATATGAACAAATTCGAGAATGCCAAGAACAAACTCGAAAGTACATAGATCAAACTCGAAATTTAATTAAATTCGAAATATATTCGAATTTAATCATTAGATTCGAAGATACATTTTCGAATTTAATTACTAGATTCGAAGATACATAATTCGAATTTGGCCATGTATTTCGAATATGTCCATAGATTCGAATAGGAATTCAAAATTAGCTTGGATTTCAATTTTGACTATTAAATTCAAAGAGGTGGTTGAATCTGACATTAAAATTCAAAAACAAGGACTTTGACTTTAGTTTTATAAATTTGAATCTAGTTAGGCTATATATATATATATATATATATATATATATATATATATATATATATATATATATATATATATATATATTTCGAATTAAACCACAATTACATAATCGACTTTGTTACTTTCGAATTTATTATTATGTTCGAATTTAAGTATTAAATTCGAACCACACTCCTTAAAATTCGAATATAATGAATAAAACATTTGGACGACACATAAATTGACAAGATAATTAGCAAAATAATTATATATTAATATATATAATTTATTGATCCTTTGAGAATTTAATATAAACGAAAGAAAAATAGATGAATGATCAGTTATCAGAATCAGATAAAATAAAGATTTTAAAGATAAAAGACGATGATATTAATATGATTTGATATGATAATTCTGGACAGGTTCAGAGAAATTCTGAACAAAGATTTAGAGATTTATAAAGTGGGTCAAAGATTTGATTTGACAGAGAACAGATTGAGATAAAATCCTGAGATAACTCAGGTGGCAGATTTTATATCTGTTTGATAAAGACCCAACACTGTGAGTTATAGATATTCAGATTTAACATGATTGATTTCCGGTTGAGACATATTGTTGATGTTAGTTTGATTGACATTCATATTATCAGCTGGATTGTGACCTGTGCACACCATGGATGGGTGTTGCCCAGTGGATCATGATAGCTATTTGATCAACATTTCTTATGTTATTGCATGTATAATTCATTTCTGATACTGCTTTGAGACTACTGCTATCATGACGTTGACTACTTATGCTTCATCATTGAATAGACTTGTTATATTGATTCAGCTTGATTAGCCTTGATTGGTCTATTGTTCTAGACCTGGCTATTTCACCAGTTCAAATGAACTTGGTAATGACCTCCGATGTTCCGCCACGTTGATTTACTGGTAGCTAGCCCAGTATGTGGCTGATCCCCACGATTTAAGCGTGAGCGTGGCCTGAGCATCATCCGACTCTATGACTTCTATGTCTCAATCATGAGGGCTGTAGCGGCAGCCAAGACATATCACGCTAGACTGATGATCCGCTTGACATGCATGTTGATTTGAAAATCTATTTACTCACTAAGCCTTGCTTACAGTTGCTACTTAACATTTTTACAGGAAAAGACAAAGGAAAGTCACCTGTCGGACCTAGTTCTTAGGTCTTACACGCTCAAGACAGAAGTTTCATAGACCTCTACTCAGCGACCCCATTTTGGTACTAATTGGATGACGATATGATGGTGATCTGGGTAGATTTATTTTGATTATATGATGACATGAATTAGATTAGACTTGTGCCCTTTATAAGTTTAATTTAAAAACTTAATCTGTATTAAACTTAAATCCTAATAGCTTGTACTGTAATTTAATTCCGCATTTAAAATTACTCTATCTTAGTTATGGTTGATATCGTATTGAATGATATGGGACCTAGACTCTGAGGACTGCCCCGGAAGGGGAGGTCTTCACAACCACCCTTCCAGATACACTGGCTAGCTTAAACTCTTATTGTCTCTCTGTCAAATTCTATGTCAGCAAATCTTGATGATGTGCAGGACTCTCTTGAGTTACATCTTTCACAGCTTTAAAAGTTTTCTATTCACAGGTTCTGACAGAGAAACTCTTCTTAAGTTGTCTTCTATTGTTGATTCCCAATCCTCCTCACTTCAACCCTGTCTTCCCAACTTGTAGAGGTGAAGGACAATCTGGCTTTCTTAGTGAATAGCCTGGTTGGCCCTAAGCCTGCTGCCAAAACTGCTGCCAAACCTGCTGAATTCGTTTCTTCAGGCAGACCAGCTGTTAAAGGTGTTGTACCATCTCCTTCAAAGGGGGAGAAGTTGTCTGCCTCGAAGACTAAGTCTAAGGGGGAGAAAACCTCTTCTCCTAAGGAGAAGATAGCATCCACTGGTCAAACAGCAGGTGCATCTGTAACAGGTACAAGTCCAGTTGAAGGTGCCTCTCATCAAGCTGAAACTGCTCAGCCTACTCAGGCTGGATCTCCAAACCCTGCACAATCTAAGGGGGAGAAATCCATTCCTGAGGACATGCCAAGTGGTAAAAGAAGGTATCTAATTCTTGAAGAAGAAGAAGAAGAGGAAGAGGAAGATATTCCTGAAGCTATTCACATCACAACAACTAAAGAAAAAGAAAAAGCAATTGCTAACCCTGATCACCAGAAAGCAGCGCAGGTAAAGTTTGACAAGGCAAGGGCTAAAGAAATGGGTGTCACTATGGAGAAATATTATGAGTTTAGAGATGAACAGCTCAAAGCCCTGGAAAAATTAAGAAAAGAAGAAGCCTCTGCCAAAGCTGTCAGATCCTTTGCACTCAAAGAGGCAAGCAAAATCTAAATGCCTTCTTTAGAGGTGCAACGGAAACTGCTTGAAGCTGCTAAGGAGTTAGCAACTGAAAAGGAAGGTGATAAGGAACAAGGTGCTCTAGTCTCAATGACTAAATCCAAACAAGCATCCTCTGCAAGAGCCCAGTTCCACTTTGACAACCTGGCAAGGAAGAAGTTCTTTGATGTTGCTGATAGAAGACTTGCCAAGGAATCTATTGTCAAAGCTGTTCCCATATCAAGCAAAGGCAAACAGTGGAAATTGCAAATAACCAGAATGGGTGCAACAGGCCCAGAACTAGAAACTTATGACTACACTAATGTTGCACAAATGGGGTACAGGGAATGGGTTAAGTTGGCAGTTGCCCTGAGCCAGTCTAAGTCTGAAACGGCTAAGACTATCAGGGTATATGTCAAGATGCTGATGGAGGGAGTGAAAGACCTTGGCCTGATTTCAGAAGAACAATCTCAGGGTGTCTCTGTGACTTATCCCAAAATAAAGGCCAAGAGGAATAGAAAGGATTCAGAGCTGGAGGAACTCCTGATCTTAATTGAACAAGGTGACTATGTAGTAGAGATCAAAGGAGTTGACTACAACATGCCCAAAGGAGTAGAATCTGAAGAAGGCAAGCTGATTGGGGAACCTGAGTTGGGGGCATTTTTTGTAGATCCCCTGACAAAGAAGAAGTGCTTTCAGAGAGCATCAGACCTACACAAAGTTAGTCTCAAGCAGCTTGTAGCATTCAGACTTGCAAACTCCTTCAGGCAATCCAGTAAGTGGAGAGCAGCCATCTGGGAATAGCTCAGAGGCTTTTATGAAAGAGGGGAGCTTCAACATCCCAATTTTATGTTCCTCAGATTTGAAATACAAGACTTGGAGGAAACTAGAGATGAGCTGGAAAGGATGTTTGAAGAAGGTTTGCCACCACCACTGTCATGAAGTCCACCTACTGTCTGAGTAGGTGAAGAATGGAAGCTGTCCATCTGTTGGACAGGCTTGCCATTATCTGCTCCCATCATCAACAGTCCAAATTGTTGAATTTTCTTGTACATAAGTTGTACTTAGTTGCATTAGTTGTAACTCTAATTTTTACATCAGTTGTAATATACACTAGTACATCAGTTGTACTTTTGTAGAAACATATGTTATTTATGTAATAAAAAATCAGTATATACAAACTGATCTTTTACATTACCTTAATGTTGTAATTTTATTTCAGCAAGATGTAATGTAAAATGTATAGTGATTATTGATTAAATCAGCTTAGACTGATTATTGCAAATAGGGGGAGATTGTTAGGCACAAAAAGGCCTCAGTCAAACCTGCTATACATCTTAGGGGGAGATTTTTAATCAAACCTGTATGATGCACTTAAAGGTATAATTTAAGGCCTGTTTATGCCTTATTGAATCCTGAAAAGTGATTTACAATATTAGCCAAAGCTGTTTACCCTGTTGCATTCGTTGCAACAAAGGCAGATTGTCCAAGCTGTTCTGTCTGCTGAACAGGCTGGACAAACACTGTCTACGCTGCTCTGTTCTGTTGAGCAGCTTGGACAGATTCTAAGTGTTCTATTCTTTGTGAACATGCTAAACACTTTATGGAATATGTTTCCAAGTCCTCATGTATTGTTTTTGGCTACAAAATCAGTTTACAAGTCGAAGACAAAGTGGAAAACAGAAACTGCACTACCTGCCTACGCTATTCTGTTACATGAAGACAAACGGATATCTGAAAAGGATGACAGACCTTTTCTTATATCAAAATGGCCTTAGCAAAAGAAGAAAGATGCAAAGTTGACATTCCTCTTTTGGTTAAAGCCTTATGCAATATTGACAAAAAGAAAAAGACAAAGATTCTGCCATATGAAGACAAATCTGGTTTATCAGAATGTGCAGAAAAAGTGTCTTGTCTTTTTGGAAAGACATCCCACTATCTCATCTGTCCAATGAAGAAGCTTCACTGAGATTCTCAGTGAGAGTATAAAAGGAAGCTTCTAAGGATTATGAGAATATCAAGAGTGTGAAATCAGATCGTGCATTGAAGTGTGTTTTTCCATGCATGCAAGTCTGCTTGAATATAACAGTACGTGTGTCTAAGCTGTTCTTATTCAAACTGTCCATCTGTGTCTTGTAAAATCAGTGAGTGCATCTAAGTGAGTGTAGTCATTGTATCTAGTCTGTGTGTGTCTTATAGTTGTACAAATGTTGTATCTATCATCTCAGCTTGAACATTTCCACAGTCAAGCTTGTTTGTAATTAACACTTGTTGATAATATACACAAACATTGAGAAAGAGTTTTGAGTTTTTAAATAGCTGTATTCATCCCCCTCTACATCTTAGAATAATACACTAGGGAAACCTTTTGGGACCTACAGATCCAGATGGTAAATCTAGTATTCCTTAATTATAAATAGCTTATGATGTTTATATTGATATATTTGAAGTTAACGCAAATTTATAATTATGCAGTGGGTGTGTTGAAAGATACGACTATGTTCACGAGTTTTCGACATGGGGGTGTAGATGTTACTGGTAAGGACAAGAGGGGACATGGTAAGGATGTAGAGCCTAACAAGGATGCGTTGAAGGTAATCACTTTTTATTACAATTCAGGGATAAATATATCATTTGTTGTGATTTTAATTTGGGAATGTGATATTAATATTGGAACGTTATATGTATTATATAATCATATTGACCATTTTTTCATGTTTCGTGCAGGAGTGTCTGCGGTGTTATGATGACAGCTTCTGTCAATTCGCCCATATAATCGATTTCATGAAGTACACATTAGTATCTACAATGTTGTGCTATCCAGATTCAATTGAGTTGGCGGACAGAGCTAAGAAGTGGAGAAGGCTGATAGTTGATGAGCATATGCGTTTAAACTCAGAGTTGGTCAAACTGGAATCGATGAAATTCAAGGTGGCATCAACTTCTGGTGCAAAAGGAACAGATGATTTGTTTAAGACTCCGGATATGAAGGCTCTAGTTTCAAGCCCAGACGACTCTATGCAGGTTACCGGAAATTTGGACCCTTAGAACATTGTTTGTAATGACATAAATGGTTAACTATGAATTGTGGTAGTACTAACAATCTATTGCATGCTATGTGTTTTGTAAAAATATTTTGTTATTGTTGTTAAAATGTATGCACTAATGAACGTTAAAACGTATTCATATGTAGAAATGGTCAAGGTAATTGGTATATGTGCTTCTTTAACCAAATGGTGTGTTTTTCTGTAAATATGTGACGACCTCGTGTACCTAAACATTTGTTATCGTTTTGCGACTCTAGAGTTGTATGTATGAAACAGTGAGACGACATTAGTGACATAAATGGATGTGTTCACAGACAGTCCTTGACTTTGTTGACAGAACAGTTATGCGATTAAGCAAGGATAAAGAGCTTCATGAGGAATTGATGAACGATGTACCATCGTTCAGCCTGGGAATGACACAGCTTGAACCAGCGAACCTGTCTATGGTTGTGGATATGAAGCACCTGATGCACCAATATTGCTCGCTATTGTAGACCCAAATACATGTGTAGTGGACGTTCGGTGCGATACGGATTGAACAAATGAACTGATCTTAGCTGGATGGACCGACCAAAGAGAGTAATATGACCGGGTACCAGCATGAAGTCTCCACTCCTGAAAAGAATCTTGGATGTTGATGCGAGGTTGACGAAGCTTGAGAAAGAAGTATCAAGTGCATTTTTATCAATGCAACATGACCCACAGTAAGAAACATATTTGTTTTTCGCATTTAGTGCATATTTTATATTTGACTATGGTAATTCTGATTTTAGGTTTTGAGCTTTAGTGACCTGGTATTCGAGACTGAATTGAATATGAGTTGTATCTGGGTGTGTCTCGAGAATTTGAGTCGTGGTGCAAATGTAGTCAATAGTGTCGTAGATTGTTGGGCAACCATTTTGAACCACGAGGAGCAGTTTCGAAGTGGTAGTTCCCAGCTTCGAATATTATTTTCTTCTCAATGCATGGTAAGTAGTGGTTTTGTGTGTGTTGGTAAACTCATGATGCATTAGGAGTATTTTTGTATAATACGTTCACTTGTGTTACCCTGCATATGTAGACCCAAAATTTGTTGGATGGGACAATTGAGTTCAACGATATGTACAAAATATTCTGCACTAATGTGGGGCTATGCATTGTTGGTTATGTCACACTGAACATCGTGAAGAACTCGGATTTGGTAAGTGACCTCATTTCCTCTGTTATGCACACTAAAAATTCAAATAACCCTACCATATATTCACATTTGCGTTTCTAACGTGCATCAGGTTTTCTTCCCTGTCATAAATCACTTCCACTTTTACGTGGTTTGCTTTGACATGAAAAAGGAAACGGTAACAATCTCGGACAACATTCATGCAGAAGTGTCAATTGAAGTAATATATGGTGGAGTAATTGATAGACTGGTAATCCTAATGTAGAATATAGTTCATTCGATGCATTACATTTAATGGAGTTTCTCATGTTTGATGCATGCATATGTCTGTGTTTTACAGCAAAGGTTGTTTTCAACGTATTTGGATTCCTTGGGGCATCCTATGTGTCTACGTTTGGCTAATGCCGTACCGACGAAGCCAATTTTGCCTTGGGGTGTGCAGAAAGAATATGTAGACTGTGGGGTTTTTGTGATGCGACATATAGAGACATATATGGGGAAACCAACAAGGGAGTGGGCTCATGGTCTCACACTCAATGTTGATAAACAAGCCAGACAGATGCTTACTCTAAAGAGGCATTATCTTACAAAGATATTGATGCATCCAATCAACAAGCAACGTGAAAATCTCATAAGAGAGTTCATGAAGTATGACTAACTTTCGAAGTATGAAAAGGCAAGGCTATCAACCATTGCGGATGAGACGAAAGAAGACCGTTTTGACAAGTATGTTTGATTGACGTAATGAGACGAACATTTGCAACATTGCACGAAAAAAGAGTTTGGGATTTTTCATTCATTTAAGCACCAATATTTTTATGTTTAGGACATATTGATTGGAGTGGATCCATAAACATTTGTTTATTCTAGAGTATAAAGTAAGATGTCGTTATATTGTTTGGCGTGCATCAACTGTGTATTTGTTTGTTTGAAATTTACAATTTAGTGCATTTTTGAAGGGTTTTTGCATGTACATAAACAATGTTATGCCCAACAATGCAATGTTGGTGTGTACCATGTTCCAAGGTTTATAATATATAATAACGAATATGCACAAGTGTTTGGGATTTTCAATTGGTGTGTACCATCCAAAACATTATGCCAAAAAAACAGTTTAGGAATTTTCAGGTATCTTTAGCATATGTCGTCTAATTTATTGGATATATTGTTTGGTATTTCCATGATCAATTGTTTATTCTTTATTATAAATTAATGTGTCATTATATTGATTCGAGAGTTTAGTCTTGATGAAAGGTATCGTGATATGTTTTATGTTAATCGTGGTTGGTACACATGATTAGAACATGAGATGTACTTCATGTGTTGGTTTATGTCCTGCATCAATTGTCTATCAGTTGTTTGAATAAATCAAATTATATGCATGACATTGAAAAGTTTTTGCATGTACCCATACTCCAAGGTTTATATTGGATTAATAACGACTATGCACAATAAAAACAAACAAATGAAAAATGGCACTAATAATTAAAATCTAGAAACATAATCCGAAAATTTGAGAGTGTTATTGATTCAAGGGCATGCAATCAAACTATAAAAAAATTGGAAGAACAAAATGTAATTTCTCAAATAAACATGATTATTCTGTTTCCTTCTTTGGGCAGTTGCGTGAATCGTGTAGAGCAACCTCACCGCAAAATTTGCACATTCACTTTTTACGCTTACTTTTGGTGGCAGCCTTTTCACCTTCACCAACCAAGCTTTTCCTTTTACGAGAGCCCTTGTTTCTGATCCCTGATGGTGCACGGATTGAAACCTCTACAGGTTGGGATGCTCCAAGTATTAACCCAATAGCACCATCCTTGATGCGTGGATTTTTGTCCATGTTCTCTTGAGCAATGTCATCCATGATATGTTTCATCATATCTATGTCTCCACGAATTGCCTCATCGTCTCTATCAACATAGTTAACTATTTCAGCAAATGTAGATTTCAATTCACGGAGTAGCCTGGTTGTTGTGGATGCCTTTGTGTGAATGTTTGTTATATTGGTCATGCGAGTGTGCGCAACATCTTTTGTCCATCTTTTTACAACATATCTTTGAGGTATCTCATCGATTCCAGACAGTCTCAATGCATATAACATGTGAGGACATATAACCCCTACACGTTAAAATAGCTTGCATGTACATGATGCACATCGATCCTCGGGCTCAACAACAACCTGAATAAGTAGGTTGGTTCGATATCAATGTAACTTAAAACGATTTAAATATGCAAACGTGGAATAAACTTTTGGTCACGTACCCAGTATTCTATGTTAGTCTCGACATCAATCACTTTAGATATGAGCATCCCATTATTGTCTTCGTTTACTTCTTCAGTTGACATGCATGACAATGCGGATTTGTAGATCTCGTCTTGATATTCTAAAAATATTGCAAGGGAAAACAATTGTGTTGCTTCCTTTTCTGACTTGAATTTTGTTTTTAGACCAGGAGCATTCTCCATTGACTTTAGGTCAAGAGTACGTTGTGATTCACGTTGGTGGTCCATAGAAGTTTCAAATTGATCGTAAAATTCAAACATAGTTGAATCACCATTTGTGAAATGTCCAAAAAATGAATTTTCGCTCTCCGATCTTGAGGTGGTACGCATCAAACCACCCAATGACAAATCATATGAAAATGCTGGTATCTAGTTCTCATGCATGTCAATCAAGTCACAAAACCACTTATGCTCTTTAAACTTGTAGTCGTGCATCAACTGTTTCCACCGGACTTCAAATTCATTATAATCATTTGTCTTGTTCCAAACTATACCATAGAAATGGCTTAAAAAGACATCGTCATTGCACAGTCAAGAACGCAAAATACATTTTCCATGACATGTGTGCATATAGCTATATTAGATACTTTGCCACATACAAAATCGATGTTTTGCATGTTTAAATACCTTTGCAAACACCTGTATGACAGCAAGATCCTGGTCATTGAAAACAAATGTAGGCTCCTTACCAACAGTCGTTAAAAATGCTTCCATGAGCCACTTGTAAGAGTCTGCGTTCTCCCTTGCAATTAAGCCCGCACCAAATGTAACACACTTCTTATGATTATTTATCCCCGTGAATGGTACAAATACCATGTCGTGCCTGCCAGAAAACATTGGCAATTAATGTGATTCACACAACCATAATTATGCATGTTTCATAATCAATTATACAATTCAGTGGTAAAGTGTAACTGCACAAAATATAATTAGACACTCACTGGTTTGTTCGATACATTGCATCGAATGAAATCACATCACCAAATGCCTCGTAGTTGCATTTTGCCACGGAGTCCGCCCAGAAGACACCGATTAATATACCATCCACGTTGCATGTGTAGATTAGTGCATCGAATGAAATCACATCACCAAACCACTGTCATCTTCACATTTCTTCTTTAGTTTGTCAATGAACATTTGCGTGTCATTCTCACCTATAAACAACCGTATATCCCTCCTAAAATTTTTAAAATCAACCTTTGTTGCACCAATGTCATCAAATGATCCCTTAACTTCCTTCATCAAGTTATGCACTCGACTCGGACCAATGTTCACATTACCTGCCTTGTGAATTAATGATTGTTGTTCAAAGTCTAACTTACGTGCTGATGTTAATAGATTTCTTCTTCGGGGTCCACAAAATCATGGTCGTGCCATGGAATAAAATGATACACTTGGAACCTATTGCCACTGGGTACACGATAAAACAGGGTCATGATACATTGATCCCCCTGGCGACACACATTCATTTCTATCACATACCTCATTAAGAACATCGTCACCTACATAATCAAATATATGTGTCAATCTAAATGCATACACTGGTTTACGATACAAATAAATGCACAACTCAAAATTGATGACCAGACTTGTGCTGTTTTACATGTTATACATACGTGTGTTTGTACATGATGCTACACCCTTGTATAATAATTACACGTTTGCTATAGTTTATTGCATTTAAACATTAACAACGTTACTACTAAAATCAAAATTGTAATGTTATAAACATTGCCACGAAATATATTCTGTTAGAACGGGTTCAGCGCATCATGCATACAAAACTGTGTATCTGCAGGTCGATTTCCTCTATTCATTCGAAACATCAAGACATCCTTATATTATAACAACATTGTCGTGCATATTATGTAAATCGTGGTTATACCCCCAAAATGCATGCATGATAATATGATGATTTTCACTCAATACAGTTTTTGGTATTTAAAAAAACTCACAGTACGAAAGAGATGCGTCATATGAGGATTTTCACTCAATACTGTTTTTTTCATTGTAAAAAAACTCACAGTACGAAAGAGATGCGTCATCCACGTCATGCATACAACAGATTACTTTGCACGCAGTGAGATTTTAACGTCAATGTTATGAAAAAACAGAATCTGTCGATCCTAAATCTGAAAACTAATATTTTCATCGTTCGCACTTACTCTCCTTAGGATCGACAATATGTTATTCGTTCATGGGCTTCGGAACTATCCTTTCTTCAGAGTCCGTGGAACTCGATTGATTGCTAGTTATTGATGATTTATTGATGATGGAAATGCAGGATCGTGGATGAAAATCTGCTTGACGGTGAAGATGATTTACATATTAGCTGCTGGAATGATTCGATGATAGCTGCTGGAATTATGATGATCGTGAGAAGCAATGTGATATGCGAAGTCAACTTGATAACAAATCCCATAATTATTGCACAATATCCATAATTAAGTTGTTTTATTTCTGGGATTAATTATAAAATCAAATAATTCAGAAATAAATAAATGTAATATTTTATAATTCCTAATATGATATCAATGCACCAAAGTTCTAAATGGTGCCTCGATGAACCAAAATTCTCAATCGAACCCCAATCTATATATATATATATATATATATATATATATATATATATATATATATATAGAGTCAGGTTCAAAAAAGTACCTCTCGAAATCAAGTGCACCCGAAGGTACCAACCTTAAAAAACTTTTTTTAAATTTTTTTTCTCATAACCATGTTTAAATTAATGTTATACACATGATATATGAATTTCACATACATTCACACTTTCTGTGTCCTTAAAAATTATGTGAATGGTCAATGCATATTTATGTGAATGGTCATCCATGTGAATGGTCATTTCACATCATGTGAATGGTGTTAATGACCATTCACATGATTTTTTTTTTACCATTCACAAGATTTATGATGTTGGTCCTTTTGAAAAACAGTCTTATAATGTTGTCTTATACATGTCTATTCAAAAAAAAATATATGTGAATGATCATTCACATTAGGGTACGCTAGGTACGCTGGAATCTTATAGGTACGCTGATGAACCTGATTCTATATATATATATATATATATATATATATATATATATATATATATATATATATATATATATATATATATATATATATATATATATATATATATATATAGAGACACACACACACACACACATACACACACACACTTTTGAACTTTTAAGTGAGTTTTATCTATGGACTTGTTAAGTTGGGTGATTTAAAACATAAAAACCCTCATACATGCATTTTATCATTTTTGGGAATTATTAAGTCCATCATATCATTTAGGTTTCGTTTAAAGACATCAAGTTTCATCACAAGTTGTCAACGCAATCTTCGTTTTACGCTCATTTTTGCCATCATTTACGGTGAGTTTTCATAGAACCATTTTTAATTGTTTGTATTATTTTGGCGTGAGAATACATTTTCAACATTTTATTTTATATGGACACAAGAACTTGAATAATTTTTCGTATAACAAGATTTTTACTTCACCATCACCCTCAATCATGAACCGTTAATTACTACGTAAACGTGAATATTATGGATAGATCTATTTGGGTTAACGCCCCCATCCGGGTCGGTCGCACCAATTGTAAATGAATGAATAATTATTTGACAATTCTTGGTATTTTGGTGTTGGATACCACAAGGGCACTCATAAGTTAAGTTTCAGGGTCATGAGGCTTATGATAATACTTAATCTATATGATTCGCTTATGTTTTATAACTCACTGAAATCTGGTGTTTTCCATACAATGTCTTACTTATCAAGTAAACCTATGAACTCACTAACTTTATGTTGATGTATTTAGCGTGCTTTTCTCAGGACCACAAACACTAAGGTATCATGTTCATGGCACGTTTACGAGATCATCAAGTTTTCAGAGTATTCGACCATTCCAAACGTTATGGAGATTACTTTTCATAACTTAAACTTTTGTCATTTATTTTAATCCGCACTAGTAACTTTGTATTTTGTAACGCTTGTAAAACGCTATTTGTATTATTATGCATTTTCGAAAACGTCCCATTTAGAGGTCGTTCATTGTGATTATGACTTTGTTTCCGCGACGTCACGCCTCGTTGCCAAGCGGGGTATCGGGGTGTGACAGATTGGTATCAGAGCCATAGTTATAGTGACTCATGTTGCATTAGTACCCTAGAATATAACTGCTACGAGTAAACTTGTCGATTCAAGAGACTAAGACATTTTGTAAGTAACTAAGACAACTATAAATGGACTCTGATTACAGAAACATGTTGGGAAACACAATCATTATCCTATCCGATTCTTAAGATGAATACACTGCCATGGACCAAGGGGACACAGAGACCTTCGTTGAATCAGAAAATCCTTCCAAAGAAGAGCCAATCGAGGAATCCGAAGAAGAGCCAATGGAGAAAGAAGAACCTTCTAATGGATGGGGAGAACCATCCGATGAAGATCCACCATCTCCGGTGGCCCTTTCATACATACCTTACCACCCCCAAGTCCCCTCCCGTAAAGCATACCGTCCACACCCCAATGGCCCACTCATGAAATTCACCGCAAGGAAAAGGGTCATAATACCATGACGGGAGTGCATTCCCGATCCATGTCCCACAGCCAAGCCCGCCGCAACGGCGACAGGTAGACGCGAGACGTTGGGGATGGATGCCGGACACACTCCAGGAATGAAGGCAAGAGGAGGGAATCCCCTTCCACTTTGAGACCGGGGGACCAGCCTTAGAGAAGACCCCACCCCTCACCCATGAACCCACCACCCAAACTATACCTCTACTATTGGCAAGGGCCACACAACATGACCTTCGATTGACGCAACTCAGTCAAGAGGTTGGAGTGATGACGACACGACTTGAGCAGGAGCAACTGCAAAACACAAACATCAACTGGGCCAACCAACATGTCCAATCAATCTACCAGGATGGAATGAAAGAACTTGGACAACGTCTAGCGGAGTGCAAGGCATGTAACACCGCACTAGCACAGTGGCTCAATGCTCTGGAGCAGGGAGAAATCCCCGAGATGTCTCACACCTAGTGCTTCCTTATTGTTATCTTTGTAGTATTTGTACTTGCAATATAGTGTACTTTCTAGTTGATTAAGGCTTGAAATTTTTCGGGGAAACCCCGACCCATGTTGTAAAATGTTATATATAAAGCATGATTAATGAAAAAAAAAATTAAGTTTATCTATAAATCTGTGTTGATGATATGTAGTATGACTATCTGCCTTAAAAAAATTCAAACCTACAGACTTTTGTTCTTTCACCGTGTTAATTTTCTCTAAAATTCAAGATCATGCCACCATGAAGGATGAACACCGAGGAGATCGAGCGACTAGTAGCTCAAAAGGTAGCTGATGCCATCGCAGCTCTCGAAAGTAACCGCCAAAATGGATCCGGAAGTAGTGGAGTTGCTGTAGGGGTGGAAAATAACCCGCGGGGTTGCAGTATCAAAGGCTTCTTAGGCTGCCAACCCATATATTTCAATGACACAGAAGGCGCTGTTGATATTAATCGATGGTTTGAGAAACTGGAGTCCGTCTTTAGGGTCAGCAACTGCATTGAAGAAAACAAGGTAAAGTTTGCGACACACACGCTATAGGATGGAGCCCTTACTTGCTGGAATCCTATGTTTTATCAGTGGGAATTGATGTGGCTTATCAACTCCCATGGGTGGAGTTAAAACAAATGATGACAGACGAGCACTACCCACGAAGCAAACTCCAAAAGATGGAAGAGGAGTTTTGGAATCTGTCCATGAAAGGGACAGACATTACATGATACACCAACTGATTTCACGAGCTGAGTATCTTAAGTCCCGGGATGGTTAACCTGGAATACAAAAGAGTGGAACGATACATCTGGGGACTCTCTCCTCATATCCAAGGTAATGTCACCTTCTCTAAGCCAATGAGAATCCAAAATGACACTGTATGGCAAACAATCTGATGGAGCCATAGTAGTACGCCAAAGTTCGGACAACAAGCGAAAATGGGGGGACCGCTCAGGAAAGCATTCTGGGAATCAACAAAAGAAGAAGGAGACAATCAAGGCTTATGTAGCTGGGTCTGAATCAAAGAAAAGACACACTAGCAACAAACCCTATTGTGGTAAGTGCAATTATCATCACAACGGCCAGTGTACGAATCCCTGTGACAAATGTAAGAGGCAAGGTCATCTAACTAAGGATTGCAGAGCTTCCAACCCTAGCACCAACAACGGATCTTAGAATGGGTTCTTTGAGTGTGGGGTTGCTGGGCATTTCAAGAAGGACTGCCCAAAATTGAAGAATGTCGGAGGAGCTCAGGAAAGAGCTTTTCTTACGGGAAGTGGGGAAGCAAGGCAAAATCCTTACGTTCCTTCTGAACAACACTTATGCTTTTATACTATTTGATATTGGTGCTGATAGGAGCTTTATATCCACTAAGTTTAGTAAGAAGATAAATGCCACTCTTACCCCTTTAAGTGCCACGTATGCTATAGAGGTCGCCGACGGTAAGACACTGAAAACAAATAACATAATTCGAGGATGCTCCAAAGAACTAGTAGGTCAACTATTTTAATTAGATTTGTTGCCCGTCAAACTGGGGAGTTTTTACGTGGTTATATGCATGGACTGGTTATCGAAAAATCATGCGGAAATCGTGTGTGATAAAAAGACAGTACGCATACCCTTGGCCAACAAGAAGGTCCTAACTGTCCAAGGTGAACGAAGAAACACCAAAGTAAGCATCATCTCATGTCTTAGGACCTTGAATTGTCTGCGAAAGGGTTGCCAAGCGATCTTAGTCCACATGACGGAGAAGGAGCTGAAGGAGAAGCGGCTTCTGTAGTCCGTGATTACCCCAACGTCTTTCCAGAAGACCTGCCTGGGCTCCCACCATCAAGACAAGTCGAATTCCAAATCGACTTAGTGCCAGGTGTGACACCAGTGGCATGAGCTCCATACCGTTTATCCCCATCTGAGATGCAGGAATTGTCCAATCAGCTTCAAGAGCTTTTGGATAAAGGGTTTATCAGACCGAGTTCCTCACCTTGGGGAGCTCCAGAGTTGTTCGTAAAGAAGAAGGATGGAACCTTCAGGATGTGTATTGACTACCGGGAATTAAATAAGCTGACCATAGAGAACCGGTGCCCTCTCCCAAGGATCGGTGTCCTATTTGACCAACTCCAAGGGTCGAGCTTCTATTCGAAGATTGATCTGAGGTCTGTTTATCACCAGGTCGGAGTTCGCGATGAGGATATTCCCAAGACTGCTTTCAGAATTCGGTACGGTCATTATGAATTCCAAGTAATGCCATTTGGACTGACCAATGCACCAACTGTATTCATGGACCTCATGAATCGGGTGTGCGAACTGTATTTGGACAAGTTCGTGATTGTCTTCATAGATGACATCTTAATCAATTCACAAAACATGGAGGATCATGAGCAGCACTTGAAGCTAATATTGGAGTTGTTAAGAAAGAACAATTATAAGTTGGGTGATTTAAAACATAAAAACCCTCATACATGCATTTTATCATTTATGGGAATTATTAAGTCCTTCATATCATTTAGGATTTGGTTAAATACATCAAGTTTCATCACAAGTTGTCAACGCAATCTTCGTTTTACGCTCATTTTTGCCATCATTTACGGTGAGTTTTCATAGACCTATTTTTAAATGTTCGTATAATTTTGGGGTGAGAATACATGTTCAACATTTTATTTTATATGGACACAAGTACTTGAATCATTTTTCATATTACATAAGATTGTTACTTCACCATCGCCCTCAATCATGAACCGTTAAAAACTACGTAAACGTGAATATTGTGGATAGATCTATTTGGGTTGACGCCCCATCTGGGTTGGTCGCACCAATTGTAAACGGATGCATAATTATTTGAAAATTCTTGGTATTATGATGTTGGTTACCACAAGGGCACTCATAAGTTATGTTTTGGGGTCATGAGGATTATGGTAGTATCTAATCTATATGATTCGCTTTTATTTTATAACTCACTGAAATCTTGTGTTTTCCATACAATCTCTTACTTATCGAGTAAAACTATGAACTCACCAACTTTATTTTGACGTATTTAGCATGTTTTTCTCAGGACCATAAACGCTAAGGTATCATGTTCATGGCACGCTTAAGAGATCATCAAGTTTTCAGAGTCTTTGAGCATTCCAAACGTTGCGAAGAATACTTTTCATAACTTAAACTTTCGTCATGTATTTTAATCTCCGCACTAGTAACTTTTTATTTGGTAATGCTTGTAAAACACTATTTATATTTTTATACATTTTCAAAAACCTCCCATTTAGAGGTCGTTCATTGTGATTATGACTTTGTTTCCACGACGTCACGCCTCGTTGCCAAGCGGGGTATCGGGGTGTGACAAATAGGATATAGACTTCTAGACTATTACATCAATGCATAAAATATAAACCAGCACAACATCTTAGAGCTCTATCATCAGATAAGTACCAAGGTGTTGAAACAGGTTCTAAGCCACTTCAAGCTCTTTCACAGTCCTGACCTATGAACTAGGTCCAACCAATCCTTTGTCTTTACCTGAAAAATAATGCAACAACGGGGTAAGCTTACTTTCTTAGTGAGAATGTAGAATTTCATATTTAACATGCAATTATGAACACGGGCTCAAAAGCTCATGCACTACACTCGGATCATGCACAACTCAGCTTTATTGCTCGTGCACTGCACTAGGCTCAAGCACAACTCAAATCTTGAAGGGACATTGGCTAATATAGATTCCCAGATGCGTGTCCTCAGCTCCCAGTTATAAAAATTTATCGCTTTTGATACTTTTAGACATATTCATAAAGAAGCTCTGGATAATGATAACAAAAGGCTCAATTCACATAATTTGCTGTTAAATTAAATCTACAACTCATAGTTACTGGTTAATGTGCTTTCACGATCTGATTCTGTTGCTCACAATCTGTAGTGGGTTAGAACCACTATCTGACTTATATCAGACTTACAAACAGCTTGCTACTTTGCTATAGCCTTCACTGATGCTCTTTAATATGACTTTCAGCTTTTCTTGTTGCTCAATCTGTTATTCATATCATTTTTGATATTTATTAGCCTTTATCATCTGAATAGTATATTCAGTGTTCAGTCGTTGGCCTTTAAACTCAAAGTCTCCATTTTTCTATTATATTGAGATGAATATGGCCAACTATTTTACTAGACAATGACATACTTATAACATCTTGCCAAACAATTGTCTTTATACTTTGGCTCATCAATAAGTTAAACTCATCTTATAATCTTATTAAGATGATGCATGATAGGTCTTTAATATCTTTTAAGCATTTCTTAGGGTCATGTATTCATGAATGATCATACAAGCACGCATATAGGTAATATTAATTCATGAGAGGTGTATAATGTATACATGATCACCCTTATCTTGTTTACAATTTCTAAAGTCCATTCATAACACACTATGGTTCATCTTATATTGTTATTACTAGATTAATACCCATGTATTACATGGATTGATGTAAAAGATTTGTTATAAATTAAATATTAATAAAGAGGTGGGATCCTTTAAAAACCTTCAAAAAATTTTTTTTAATACGATACAATAAAAACCAATAAAAAGATGGCATACATGCAAAATCAATTGAGTCAATGGTAAAAAATGATGACTCTAAGCCAATGTTTAAGTCAAAGAAGACGACTAAAATATGATTCAAACTATTTGAATTATTGATTTAATGGTAAAAATATGATGACTCTAAGTCAATCTTTTACATTTTTTTTATTATAAAACTAAATTTTTATTTTACCAATTTTTTTAAATTATTTACTCTTAGGACATTTAAACATGAAATTTATTATTTTATTGATTTAAAAAAAATTATTTTAGCTTGTTAATCTTGAAAACTTTTATTGAATATTAATTGTAGTTTGAATTATTTTAGGTAACAAAAATAATTAGTTTCAACAATAAATTTTAATTTAAATCAATTAAATGATAAAAATGTTATTTAAATTAATGTTATTTTATTTTTGGAAAAAGAGCGGGAAAATGAAAAAGTGGGGTATCAGAATGTTGACACGTGGCAAAATTTGTTCTCAATTATTATAATATATAGATTATCACAATTTAGCTCTTAATGGCAAGGCCAAAAGATATATTCAAGCTTTAAACATATTTCAATTGTAATCAAAACACTTGGTACAAACTTATATTTTAAAGGGCATTGTATCTATTGTACATAAGCATGTGTAATGATATCAAATCATACATGATCACATACATAAGTTCTTATACTAAACTTTGATGTTATTTTGTGCATATATGTATGTATAAGGCTGCTGCATGTTGCAAGATTAATACATACACACAGACTTTAATTAATTACATGCATGTTGATATGTGAAGGTCTCCTTTTAATTTCAGAGGATGAGAGTTGTCTTAACTAGAATTAAGAGCCTCTTAATTTCAGATCTTAAGGTCTCCTCTTAATTTCAGACGTGGTTTTCAGACTTCAGACATTTCACCTCTAAAAAACAAATGACACTTAATCTATTTCATGTATGTGAATGTATGTATGTATGTATAAAAGGTTGCACACATCTATGACTTACATATATTGTATGTCACGGAACTTCACCTATCCATACAACATTTAAATTATAGAAAGGAAAGGAAAAAAAAGGTTGTTGTCTTATGAATTTAAGCACATCCGAGACTTACTCTTTTGTAAGTCTTAGAACTTTTGCAACAACACACACACATAAGAGACTTTCATTTACTTAGTTTTTATTGATGCTGTGGGCTGTAGTACACATTCGAGATTCACACACCAAGTGAGTCTCAGATCTCTCATGTATATCACACACATACTTAGCGAAATGAATAAAGGAAATGGAAGTGGCTGCTGTATTTTTTCAGTCAAACATCACATATCACACATCTGAGACTCTTGAGTCTCGGATTTTATATAAATGCCACACAACAACTCAACTTACTTAGTTTATATGTAACACAAAAGATGGGCTGTTGTTTGCTTCACATAAACATCCGAGACTTATGTTGTCGTCTTCAGAACAGAACACATCTGAGACCTAAAAGAGTCTCGGATCTTTTATGAAAAAGATCACACTCACACTTAACTTTATTTTGGGTTTGCAATGTGCTGCTGGGAAGTGTTACAAGACATCAGAGACTTGCATCTAATGGTGAGTCTCGAATCTTCCTTTCTCATGCAATACACACGCACACAATTGCACTTTTCTTTTTTGTATTTTTCTTTCTTTTTCAGCAGCAAAACGAAAATATAAAAATGGTTTGATGCTTCTAATTCATGACGAAGAACACATATGTGTCAAATCTATGGTTGAAGGCCAAATGGCCTTCTTGGCCCTCTTTTTCGGCTGAAACAGCAACCAAAAACAGCAAGGCAACAACTCATTTTAAGTTTCTGATTTTATTTGTAAAGAATTGAATTAATCACTTAAAACACTTACATAATCAATTGAACATGTAGAAAGAACATGCATGTGTTTTTCAAACTTTCAACACTAACATTGCTTAATTTTGATGTTTTGAAGCAGAAATTGTGTTCATAAAATCAACAGATTCGTAGGTTTCAAATGGGACCAAAGAAAAAATTAAACATAGAGATTACCTCAAAATCTTTGTTAGTTTGATGCTTTGATGCATTCTTGTTAATTTCTTGGCTTTAAATCTTGAATTTGAATGAAGATTTATGATGAACTTGATGAAGAGAAGAAGAAGTCGTGAGTGATGAAAGAGAGCAGAGAAGTTGATGTCTTAAGTTAGGTGATAAAATGATTAGATGAAATATGATCATTTTTTTTAGAGTTTGATAAATACTTAATGTAACCCCTAGACTTGTTTTTATTACATTTATTTTAAACTTGATTACTAAAAATAATATATCACCTATCTAGCTTAATTAAGAATTTTCATTACTTAATTAACTCTACAAGAAAAATAATGTAACTAAAATGACATTATTAAGTCAAATACAAAAAGCTAAAAGTTCAAGTTGTTACAAACAAGACCTTTTCCACTATAAGTTACTAAAATAAATGTAAAAGTGTATAACTCTTGACACAAAAAATTGTCAAACGATACGATCATCATCCTTTCCGACTCTAAGGACGAGTACTCACCTATTCGCCAAGAAAGACAAAATGACACAGAAGTGTACTTTGGCTCGGAAACCCACCAAGACTCGACTGACTACGAGGAAGAAGACCCACCAGAGTACGAGGAGGGTTACTCCGGCCCCACAGCTCAAATCACCTCACCACCACAACGCCTTCTGAACCTTTCCGAAGCCACCCTAACGGACCCTTAAGGATATACACCCCTAGAAAGAGAGTGATACCTGCACAACGGGAATCCATTCCGATACCCGCCCCCAAGCAAAGCCCACCGCAACGACGATGGGTAAATGCAAGGCAGTGGTGGTGGATGCCTCATACCCTCCAGGAGTGGAGGAAAGAGGAAGGAATCCAGAGTCAGTTCGAGGTCGGAGGACCATCCACTCCACAAGTGGTAGTGCTAACACAAGAACCCACTCACTAAACAGTGCCCTTATTGGTAGCAAGAGCCGCCAGACACGACCTCCGATTCCGACAAAATCCGCCAAGAGGTCTGGGAGATTTCTGCGAGGATAGAGCAGGAAACAATGCAGAACACAAATATCTATTAGGCTAACAAAAATATCCAGGCAATCCAGCAAGACAGGATCAACAAGTTGCGACATCGCCTAACGGAATGCGAGGCCCGTAATGCAGAGCTGACACAACGACTCAACGCCTTGGAATATGGGGAGGCCCCGGAGGCGTCTCATACCTAGTGCCTCCTCTATCAGTTTATTTTTAGTTATTATATTTTTCTAGAATTTGCTAACTAATGTATCTTTAGGTATGTAAGGTTTGAAAATTTTTCCAAAAAAACCCCGAGCACATCATATATAAAAACTATGTATCAAGCATTTTAATGAAGAATTATGTTTTAACTATAACTCTGTGCATGATGATATGTAGCTATGACTATCTGCCTTAGTAATTTCAAAACCATAGACCTATCTTCTTACACTAGGTAATTTTTTTTTTAACTTTAAGATCATGGCACCAAGAAGGATGAGCTTGGCAGAAATCAAACAACTTGTGGCTCATAGAGTAGCCGATGTAATCGCCGCATACGAAATCAAGCGAAACAAAGGTTCAGGAAGTAGTGAGGTAGCGGGAGGAGCGGGAAACAACCCGAGGGGTTGTAGCATCAAAAGTTTCCTAAGTTGCCAACCTAAATATTTCAATGACACGGAAGGTGCAGTTGGCCTCACTTGCTGGTTCGAAAAACTGGAGTCTGTTTTCCGTGTTAGCAATTGCGCGAAAGACAACAAGGTGAAGTTCGCCACCCACACTCTGCAAGGCGGAGCCCTCACATGGTGGAACTCCTACGTATAGTCAGTGGGTATTGATACGACTTATCAACTCCTGTGGGCGGAGTTGAAGCAAATGATGACTGATGAGTATTGCCCAATGAGCGAGCTGCAAAAGATAGAGTCAGAGTTTTGGAACTTGTGCATAAAATCGATTGATATCGCGGGGTACACTAACCGGTTCCACAAGCTGAGCCTTTTATGCCCCGGTATGGTTACTCCCGAATACAAGCGGGTTGAATGATATATTTGAGGACTCTCCCCAAATCCAAGGGAATGTAAACTCATCCAACCCAACGACGATCCAGAATTCCATTCGAATGGCACACAACTTAATGGACCAGTGGTGCGCCAAGGGACAGTGGCGACGAAGAGTGGTGACCACAAACGAAAGTGGGAAGACCGCTCTGGGAGCAATTCAGGGCATCACCAGAAGAAGCAAGAGACGATAAAGGCCTATGTAGCTGGGTCAAAATCAAAGAAAAGCTACACCGGTAGCAAGCCTTATTGCAACAAATGCAACTACCATCACAACGGTTAAAGTACAAACCCCTGTGGCAAATGCAAAAGGCAAGGTCACTTGACCAAGGATTGCAAGTTTTCCAACTCTGGGACTAACAATGGACCCTAGAAGGGATATTTCGAATGTGGGAATACGGGGCATTTTAGAAAGGATTTCCCAAAGTTGAAGAATAACGGAGGAGCTCAAGGGAGAGCCTTTGTCATGGGGAGTGAAGAAGCTAGACAAAACCCCAATGTGGTCACGGGTACGTTCCTACTCAACAATACTTATGCATTTATACTGTTTGATACTGGAGCTGATATGAGTTTTATATCCCCTAAGTTTAGCAAGCAAATTAATGCCACTCTTACCCCATTAGATGCCCCTTATGCAATAGAAGTTGCTGATGGTAAGACATTAAAAACAAATAATATTATTCGGGATGCACATTAGAACTAGTAGGTCAACTCTTTGAGATAGATTTGCTGCCCGTCAAATTAAAAAGTTTTGCCGTGGTCATTAACATGGATTGGTTGTCGAAACATAGTGCGGAATTTGTGTGCGACAAGAAGATGGTGTGCATACCCTTAGCCAATAGGAAGGTCCTAACAGTCCAAGGCGAAAGGAGAAACACTAAAGTAAGCATCATCTCCGGCATTTGGACCCTGAAGTGTCTACCAAAGGGTTGTAAGGCGATCTTAGTCCACATGACGGAGAAGGAGACTAAGGAAAAACGGGTTGATGTTGTTTGCGATTACCCCAACGTCTTAACAAAAGACTTACCTGAACTCCCGCCAACAAGACAAGTCGAATTCCAAATTGACCTAGTGTCAGGTGTTGCACCAGTGGCTTGAGAACCATACCATTTGGCCCCATCGGAATTGCAAGAATTATCCAACCAACTACAGGAGCTCTTGGATGAAGTATTTATCGAACCAAGTTCCTCAGCTTGGGGAGCTCCAGTGTTGTTTCTAAAGAAGAAGGACAGAAAATTCAGAATGTGCATCGACTACCGAGAACTAAACAAGCTAATCATAAAGAACCGGTACCCACTCCCAAGAATCGATGACTTGTTTGACCAACTCCAAGGATCAAGAGCTTATTCGAAAATCGACCTGAGGTCCGGATATCATCAGGTCAGAGTCCGTGAGGAAGATATTCCGAAGACAGCCTTCAGAACTCGTTACGGTCATTATGAATTCCAAGTGATGCCGTTTGGATTGACCAATGCGGCAGCAGTATTCATGGACTTTATGAATCAGGTGTGCAAGCCATAGTTAGACAAATTCATGATTGTCTTCATAGACGACATCTTAATCTACTCACGAAACAAGGATGAGCACGGGCAACACTTGAGATTAATTTTGGAGTTGTTGGAGAAAGAACAAATGTATGCCAAGCTTTCTAAGTGTGACTTTTGGCTAAGAGAAGTGAAATTCCTTGGTCACGTGATCAATAGTAAAGAAATCCAAGTCGACCCCGCAAAGATCAAAGCTATCAAGAATTGGTCAACTCCTAGAACTTCCACAGAGATACGCCAGTTTCTAGAACTTTGCAGTTATTATAGGCGATTCATCAAAAAAAAATTTCAAAGATAGTTGGTTCCCTGTCAGAGTTGAGCCGAAAGGACATTAAGTATAATTAGGGAGATGATCAGGAGACAACATTTCAACTATTAAAGCACAAACTATGTAGCGCCCCTATTTTGTCCTTACCTGAAGGGAACGAGAACTTTGTGTTTTACTGTGATGCTTGACACAATGGTCTGGGATGTGTATTGATGCATAAAGATAAGATCATAGCTTATGCTTCATGAAAACTTAAGACTCATGAAGTGAATTATAAAACACATGATTTGGAGCTGGGAGCAGTAGTCTTTACCCTTAAGATTTGGAGGCATTACTTATACGATACAAAGTGTACCGTATATACATATCATAAGAGCCTCCAACACATCCTAAAGACTTGCCTGAACTTCCACCACCTAGGCAAGTAGAATTTCAGATCGACTTAGTGCCTGGAGTTGAACCTGTGGCACGAGCACCTTACCGATTAGCCTCATCAGAGATGCAAGAATTATCTAATCAGCTACAAGAGTTGTTGGATAAAGGATTCATCCGACCAAGTTACTCACCATGGGGAGCTCCGACCTTGTTCGTAAAGAAAAAGGATGGATCTTTTAGGATGTGTATACATTATAGTGAGCTGAATAAGTTAACAATCATGAACCGATACCCTCTCCCGGAATCAACGACTTATTCGACCAGCTACAAGGATCTATCTTCTATTTAAAGATTGACCTGCGATCAGGATATCATCAGGTTAAGGTACGTGAGGAGGATGTTCCAAAGACGGCTTTCAGAACTCGTTATGTTCATTACGAGTTTCAGGTGATGTCATTCGGTCTGACCAATGCTCCAGCGGTATTCATGGATCTTAAGAATCGTGTGTGCAAGCCGGCCCTATTTAGACAAATTAGATGACATCCTAATTTACTCATGAAGCAAAGAGGAGCACGAACAACACCTGAAGTTGATTTTGGAGCTGCAAGAGAAAGAATAGCTATATGCCAAATTTTCAAAGTGTATTTTTGGCTGCGAGAAGTAAAATTCCTTGATCATGTGATCAAATGTCAAGGAATACAAGTAGACCCGTCAAAAATCGAGGCCATTAAGAACTGGGCAACTCCTAGAACTCCCACGGAAATTCATCAGTTCTTAGGTCTTGCCGGTTATTATAGGCGATTTATTGAGAACTTCTCCAAGAAGCTAGTTTAACAGAGTTGACTTGGAAGGATGTAAAGTAGAACTGGGGTGAAGATCAGGAGTCATCTTTTCAACTGTTAAAGCGAAGGTTGTGTAGAGCACCTATTCTATCCTTACCCGAAGTAACTGAGAATTTCGTGGTATACTGCGATGCCTCACACAATGGATTGGGTTGTGTGTTAATGCAGAAGGATAAGGTTATCACTTATGCATCACGAGAACTAAAGATCCACGAGGTGAACTACACAACGCATGACCTAGAGCTTGGAGCTGTAGTATTTGCCCTCAAGATCTGGAGACACTACCTTTACAGTATAAAGTGCACCGCGTTTACAGATTATATTAGTCTGCAGCAACCAGAAAGAGTTAAATATGAGGCAACATTGTTGGGTGGAGCTGCTAACTTATTATGACTGCGATATTCGCTATCACCTGGGCAAAGAAAATGTTGTAGCCGATACCTTAAGTCGGAAGGAACGAGTTAAGCCTTTAAGAGTCCAAGCCCTGGTCATGACTATTCAATCTAACCTGAACTCTCAAATCCTTGAGGCACAGAAAGAAGCGGTCAAGGAAGAAAACCTGTTGGATGAAACTCTGAGAGGCATGGATAAACAATTTGAGACCAAGACTGATGGATGCCGGTACATCATGAACAGAATTTGGCTACCTAAATTTGGAGGATTAAGGAAGCTCGTTATGGATGAGTCAAGATATGCTATTCACCCAGTATCAGATAAGATCTATCATGACTTGAAGGATCTACACTAGTGGCCAAACATGAAGACTCACATTGCTATGTATGTGAGCAGGTGCTTAACATGCCTAAAGGTTAAACCTGAACATCAAAAACCATCAGGACTATAGGTGCAAACAAAGATACCACAATGTAAGTGGGAAAGGATAACCATGGATTTCATCATGAAGTTGCCAAAGATTGCTGGTGGTAATGACACCATTTGGGTAATCGTTGACCGACTCATAAAGACTGCACATTTCCTGCCAATCAAGGAGACTGATAAGATGGATAAGTTAACATGAATCTATCTTAAAAAAAGTTATCTCAAGGCATGGAGTTCCCGTACTCGATTAGTTCCAAGAGACAGTCGGTTTACATCGAGGTTCTGGCAATCATTACAAGAGGCTTTAGGTACACAATTAGACATGAGTACAACATACCACCCTCAGTCTGAAGGTCAAACCGATAGAACCATTCAAACATTGGAGGATATGTTAAGGGAATGCGTAATAGATTTTGGCAAGAGTTGGGATAGACATTTGCCATTCTTCGAGTTCTCGTACAACAAAATTTACCACTCGAGCATTAAAGTTGCTCCATTTGAGGCGCTATATGGGCGAAAATGTTGATCACCTATTTGTTAGGCTGAAGTTGGGGATGACAAAATTCTCGGTCCAGAAATCATATACGAGACAACGGAGAAGATAGTGCAAATACGGAACTGGTTAAAAATTGCTAGGGATCGACAGAAAAGGTACGCAGATGTTAGAAGGAAGGATCTGGAATTCCAAGAATGAGACCAGGTGATGTTAAAGGTCTCATCATGGAAGGGTGTAATCCGTTTTGGAAACGAGGGAAGCCTAATCCTCGTTATATCAAACCATTCAAGATTTCCAAGAGAATTGGTCTGGTAGCTTATAGACTTGAGCTACCTCCAGAGCTAAGCAGTGTACACAATACCTTCCATTTATCAAATCTGAAGAAGTGCCCGTCAGATTAAACACTCATCATACCCATGGAAGAACTACAATTGGATGACAAGCTGCATTTCATTAAAAAAAACCGGTAGAAATTATGGACCGAGAAGTCAAGAACCTAAAGCACAGCCGCATACCTATAGTTCAGGTCAGGTGGAACTCTAAGCGTGGTCCTGAGTTTACATGGGAACGCAAAGATCAGTTTCAGGAAAGATACCCTCATTTGTTCTCAAATACTCAAGCAGTGAAGAACACGAACTAATTTCCAGACAAAATTCCCTTAACAGGGGAGACTGTATCATCCGACACAAGATCAGGTTAGCATTTATAACCTAATCAGTGGTCCTTAGCAGCTAATCAATGTGATTAACAAATTTCATAAGGAAATTCATTTCAATTAGAAACAATTTAATTGGTGAGATGAAACGGCAAAGTAATTAATCCGATCGATTTACGATATTTTGATGGATTAATTCAAGTAAGTGCATAATTAAATTAAGATTAGTGACACTAATCATGCATTAACAAACTTACATAACTTTAGTTATGCAAGACTAAAATAATTCATTAAACTAGTGCATTCATAAGTATTCATAAAATTACATAAAAAGAAAAATACAAGAATACATTTTTAAATACTTTTATACAAAAAAATGATAATACATCATTAAAACCTCTATAGGCCGGCCCTCAGTAGTATACAAGTAGAGTTTGACTTTCATTTTATAATACAATATCCATACACCATCAAAATCATATCTCATTCAAATATTTCTTTCACTTAATTAAAAGATTACAATCAACCACCATATCTTGCATCTTTTCAAAGACCAATTTTTTCTCTATATATAGAGACTCAAGTCTCTCATTTCTTCACACCTTCAAACAACAAAAAGTTCTTCTTTCTCCCTCTCAAAATCCAGCCAAAAGAGAGCAAAAAAAGCCAAGTTTGCAACTTTTGTTCTTCAAGTGTTCTAAGAGTTCTTTGGTGCAAATAAGTTCAAGATCAAGTAACCTACTCATTTACATCATTTTACATCATCAAAGTAAGTAAATACTACCTTTAATACTAATTATATTTGTGCTAATATAAGTCTTGCATAATAATATATAATCACCAACAACAATAAAGTTCATTAAAAACTAAGTTTATAAACAACTAGTTTTGTTTTAAAGTTTGTTTCTTCCAATGTGTTTATAAATATATAAACACATAACGTAAGAATGAATAATATGAAAACAAGTTACGTAAATGTGTTTCATATCCCTTTATGCATGTGGTTTTTGAATAAACAACAAAAATCACAAGTTGTTTTCAAGGATATGAAATCCGGATTTATCGGCAGAAATATTACATCAACTTTGAAAAAACATAACTAATTCAAAACATAATGAAATGAGTTGATTCTTGTTTCAAAATTTAGATCTATGTTTTAACTAAATATATGGAGGTTTTCGTAATTTAATATTGAGTTTAGAACCCCCAAATATTGTTTGGGAACCGAAAGTCTAACAGCTTAAATATGGCCAACATAGGGTTTTTAACGAGACTTTTTCCTAACCTAAAAACCTCAAAAAATGACTATTTTTACCTTGAAAAATTCCTTCTACATAGTAGTTTTATGATTATGAAAAGCAATGCCCAAATCGATTTGGAGCTTGGTCAAAAACGGCTACAAAGTAGGCCGAAAAACCACGACAAAACCTGGAAAATCCTTATATATATACTTAGAACTTTTTAAGTGGGTTTTATTAATAAACTTCTTAAGTTGGGTTTTTTAAAACATAAAAACCCTCATACATGCATGTTATCATATATGGAATTTATTAAGTCCCTCGTATAGTTTAGGACCCGGTTAAAATACATCAAGGTTAATCTCAAGTCATCAACACACTCTACGTTTTTTACGCTTATTTTTGCCATCATATTACGTTGAGTACTCATAGCCCCTATGTAACACCCCGACCCCGAATGGGTCGGTAGTGTCCTAATTAACTACCTCATCTAACCAAAAGTAACTTATATTCATTATTAAACTGTCAAAGCTTAACATAAATACCAAACTAAGATAAAACTAAACATCAACTAATGTTCATGATCACTAATACTAAAGATAATATAATAGCTAACATGAATCTAAGTCCTCAATTAGCAGTCCACTCTCTGCACACTTCCCATCATCAACCCTGAGTACCTGCCAAAAAAAAACACAGCATGAGCCAAACGCCTAGTACGAAGATCGAATACAAGTACAACGTATAGGAATTCAAAGACTTAGGAATGTTTTGAAAATAAGATTCTTTAAAAGGAATGTTTTGAAAACGGTATTTCTTTTAAAATAAATAACATCCTCCACACCAGATCAAACCAAGAATATAATGGCAGAAGCAACATAGGGTTGGGTTATTTTTACCAAGTGTCCTAACAAAACGCATAATAAACAACCTCATACAAAAGACTACACTGAGTGGCCAACTCAGTGTATCTGGCCGGAAGGAGTGTATGGCATTACACTACAATTCCGTGAAACACGTCACAGCCTAGGATGCATCCATACGCCCCCCCTGAAATAATCAACGGCTCATTCCCCGAGCTAACATAATCTCAATCAATCATGAATCATAATCACAAACAAGGGAGACGCCGTAACCGATCACACTACTACGGAAGTGTCATGCCATTGGTGCCGCAATGGCATGCCTGTTGTACCTCCACAGGTAGTTCACTCGGTAAATCTATCTCCTTTTTACTGTCTAGGGTTCAAGCATAACAAAAGGCATGAATAAACATCTCAAAGTTAATAATCATTTCAATACAAAAGGGCCACATTTCACAAAGCAATATCCACATTTACAATGAGCCATGCCAATAATTGTTTTCAAAATATGTTTTTTGCAAATGTTTTACGAGCGTTTAAAAATGATATTTGTTTTCGATAAGGATTCTGACACGAGGTATAGAAATTCGACTGTCAAGTATTAGCATGCAATTTCACACAACGAACAACTCAAGAGTAACGCTGAAAGAAGTACGGAATCTGTACCTTAATAGCTGCTTAGCAAAATCACGATGACAACTGAATCCGCTATGAATCAATCTGATCTATAAGAACGAACTTAAATTAGAACTTGATAGAACTTAGCTAGGTTGGTCTTTAAGATACCCAATCCCACTATTTTAATACATAATTTTATATTTAATAATTATTAAGTTTGGTTTGCAATTATTGTCCATTTAACTTAAAATGTTTCATTAAGTATTATTAATCAAATCGGTGTTCCAATAATTAATTATGTAATTTCTCTATACCTTAGTCGGTATTCAACTGCATATAATTTTAGTGTATTTATTTTAATCTCATTGAACATTTAAATTAACTTATAAGTGAACCTTAATAGTATAATAAGCCGTTAATATATATTCATTCCATTTTTTGTTATGGTCCGAATTAATCTAATTAAACTTTTAATAACTAACAATAACATATAACTAATTTTAGTCAAAAATATAATGTGAGTGAATAATTAATTTGTTAATAAAATTTTAACCTAAAGTTTGGTTCTAATTATATAATTATAATATTAAATGCTTAATTTATTCATATTTGTCCAACTATATTTATTAGGTTTATTAAAAGATTAAAATCCATTATTAATTAATAGAAATAATAATTTCTAAAGAATTAAAATATAAACCAAAATTAGATTTTATTATTATATAGGTTTATTAATTTTTTTTTAAGTTACGGGTCGGGTCGGGTCCATGACCCGATACCCATTCTCTTTTCTCCTCCCTTTCTCTCCTGAATTTACGGTACCCTCCCCCCCCCCCACACACCCACGTTCTCACATACATTCTCTCATCTCCCCCCCCCCCCCCCCCCCTCTCTCTCTCTCTCTCTCTACTCTCTGTCACCTTGGGCGACCGCGACCGCTACTCACCGGCGACCGCGGCCGCCAACACCATCACCTCCTCTCTAAAATGTATCACCCTCATCCCTCGCTCACTCTCCCTCTCTCGCTCTCGCACACAACAACGACAACGTCCTAAACCCTAGCACCGCCGCCGCCGCCGCACAACACCATCGCCACCTTTGGTATCGTTCAGTCTCCCACCCTCATGCTCACCCACTCGATCTCTCAGCTCACACACTCACCTGTTTCACGACCGCTGCTGACCAGGACCATTGCGGTCGCCCTGGTGCGGCGCCGCCAGTCGTGAAACCAGAACCTCATCGCTGTTCAAAACCCGAATATTAGGTTTGTTTTCTTATCTTGTATTTACATATCAATCTGGTTTCGGATCCTTTGATTTTCTTCACATATTTCATATATAAAACATCATATTCATACCTTAACAAGATTCTGATATTTTAAGCAAAGTTCATTACCTCGATTTGAAGAAAATCGTGAAAGATTGCTTGGTTTGATTATGATCTCCTCCAACAATACTTGAACGGCCGACTAGGCTTTTTCGTTTCTTTTCTGAGTCTGTAATTTGATTTTGGGTATAGGGTTTTCAGGTTTATAAAGATTTAATATCTGGGTTTGGGCTTGATTAACCAGATTTAGGTTATTAAATAAGTTAAACCCATTTGTTTTAATTAAAATTATCTGAGTTATAGCTTACAACTTTGGTCCCTTTGAACTTATTTAAATTAAACAAACTATTGCTTTATTAATATGTACTAAATGTTATTATGATTTATTATTATTATTATTTGTTATATATTAATATTGTTATTACAAATTCGGGTTATTATACCCTATTTTTACAATGTTATGTTTTGGGATGAAAATATATGCTACATCTTTCGTAAGGACACAATATATGCTACATTTCTTTTATGTATTACACACATGTGGTTTCATCATGCCCTGAAATCATGAACCGTTAATTAGATTTATGTAAACGTGAATATCATATGGATAGATCTATCGGGATTAATGTCCCCCACCCGGGTTGGTCGCGCCAACTATTAACGAGTGCGTATATATTTAACATCATAGTATTATAGTGGTTAATACTACATAGGGAAAACTCATAATTAAGTTCGGTTGCATGATGGTTATATGTAATACATAACATGGAATTTATGCTTTATAAATTCAAACTCAATCGTTGTAGTCCGTACAAGTCATTCTTTCGTGTAAACCTATCTGCTCACCAACAATTTTGTTGACGTATTTTAGCGTGTATTTCAAGGTAATTAAGACGAGTAGCATGCATCGGAAGCGTATCAACGCTTCCGCATATTTTGAAGTCGCAACAATTTTCAAACACACGGAGATTTATTAGCATAATTAATGTCTTTTTTTTATCATGTATATAAATCTCCGCAATTGCGAACTACTTTACATTTTATTTGGGTTATGTAAAAAGAATATCATATTTTGAAGTTTATTAATGCATTTTTCGAAAACGGCCATTTAGTGGTCGTTTGCTTGATTATGACTATAATTCTGTGACGTCACGCCTAGTTGCCAACCGTGGTAACGGGCTGTGACAGAAAGAGATTCAACTAGATGATAAACTTCGCTTCATCGAGGAGCTGGTAGAAATCATGGACCGTGAGGTTAAAAGATGGAAGCACAATCGCATACCCATTGTTAAAGTCAGGTGGAATTCTAGACGTGGTCCAGAATTCATTTGGGAACGCGAAGACCTGTTTAGACAAAAGTACCCTCACTTATTCTCAAGTACCAAAACCCCTGAGGAAACAAGATAAAATTTATTCCGGGACGAAATTCCCTTAACAGGGGGAGACTGTAACAACCGGCACCAAATCATGTTAGCATCTGTCATCTAATAGTAATTATGATTTCATCAAGTTATTAATAAGTTCATAAGGATTGCCCTACAAAAACAGAAACAAATTTCCTCGGTGTGATGCGATGAAACGACAAAGAATTAATTCGATCAACTTACAGGATGATAAATTAAATTAACTAAATTGCATGATTTAATTAGGATTAGTAACATTAATTATACATTAAGAATTCTTAAAACTTTAATAATGCAAGACAAAAACATATTTATTAAGTTGGTGTATCAATTCAACAAGTATTGATACAAGTACATAAACATGTAAAGTAGTAGTGTACCCGCGCAAAGCGGCGGCGAAAACAAATATTGTAATTTGGTAACATGTGCAATAAGTAATGATCAATATTCTTCGAAAGACATCAAGGAGATATGTTGTCAACAACATATTTTCGAAAGACATCACCACCTAAATTAAAACTTACATCAGTGGGGAGTTGAACCCGTGACCTCACAATTACATAACAAATGTTTGTTGTTATGTTTAAGTTTGAAGCACATACAACGTTTTCAGAAAAACATTAAAAAATTTGTTACAAGTATCGTTTACCATAAACTATATATAATTTAGTGTGATCACTTTACATAAGTTTCTTTATAAAATACAAAAATATGTTCATTTCAAGAGTACGTGAAGATGCATACGAGTTTTGATGCCTTTAGTTATCTGGTCGTATGGTTAAAGATTTTACGTCATCGAGTTGTGAAAAGAGAATTATTTTATGAGTAACAGACAATCAACCATTTTAAGTTGACGATGAGTACTTAAAGTTAGGCAGTATGTGCCTAAAATGTGATAAGATTTTTGTCGTTATATGCCTATAAGACAACTAACATAAAATAAATAATATAGATCAAAGGAATAAACACTTTTTTTTGTCTATTTTTAAATAATATCAAATTTAACACAAATACAAAACAATGAAACAAGTATAAGTCCAAATTAAAACCTAAAATTTAAAAGAAGAGGCATTCGCCTGCCAACTTCATTCAAATAGACCAAAGGTTGGCCCTTTCTTATTTTCAAATTGAATTTTGTTTTTTATATTATTTTTAAATAACAAAACATGCATGCACACTCTAATCCTGCTTCAAAACATCTGATACCGCTAGACAAAAAGTTTTTTGAAATTGGTGTTTTTTTTTCAAATTCTATTTTAAAATTTTTATTCAGATTTAACTTTCTAAAATATAGATTTGAATTATACCAAGGCAAGATTAATCTAATCCAGCCAGTACGACCTTATGTTCCACCTGCCAGTATGACCCTAATATTAAAAAAAATGTAAATTGTACTGAGAACTTAGTAACTAAAATACACATGCATACACCATGGAATTAACTTTGTAGGATAAAGGGAGACTTTCACTTATATTGTACATTACTAAGAACTGTTTAACCCTGGTGAACAACTTCTTGGACATATTGTCTGAGGAATGGAACTACTTCTCTACTATCCTCAGAAAATCAGGCACTATCAAAGGCATGGATGAGGTCAATCTCTATGGATCCTTGTTGAATGATGCACAATCAAGGCAACAAAAGAGAAATGCATTGGAAATGTCCAAGAGATGTGCATCCTTAGTGGCTAGTATGAGACAACCTATAAATCAAGTGTGTGATGCGTTCACACAAGCTGATGAACAGGCTGATGATGAATTGGAGGTGATCCCAAAAGAAGATGACTGTGAAGATCTTACTGAACTTGATGATGAGCAAATGATTGCTATGCATGTCAGAAAAAGATTTGGAAGTAAGTTGCCACAAAGGAAATCGGGTGCTATAAAAGAGAAAGCATTTGACAACTCCAAGGCTGAGTGCTTTAATTGTGGCAAGATTGGTCATATAGATGTTGACTGTGTGTCAAAAGCTGTTGGCTCATCTTCCAAACCTTACAAGACAAACAAGGATGATGTTTACAGGGTTAAGTACCTTATGGCCATGAACAAGCTGAAAAAGCTAGAAGACTCTGTGGCTTCTAATAAACAGAAGGGACTGATGGCTGAAACCTATGATTGGGAAGACTCTGATTCATCATCTGATGAAGAGGACAACAACATTCTGGTAGCCAACACTAATGCTCCTTCAACAAGTAACTTCAAACAATACTTGTGAGAAGGTAAAGGTCTTAGCTCTTTGGAAATCTGGAATCCCACAATGATGTACAAGGTACAAAATTTTAAAGATTACAGCTCTGAAGAAAAAGTTAAAATGTTTGATTATTTACTTGTTGATTTGAAAGCTGCTATTGAGAAGCATGATGCTCTAATGTCTAAAATCTCAAAACTCAAAATTGATCTTGAATTAAAATCGATTGAACTTGACAGTTTTCATAAGTTGAAAACTGAACTTGATGAGGTAAAACACATCAATAAAATTTTATTAGAAGAAAAGAGAGAAACAAACTTAAAACATTCTAAGCTTCAAAAGATTGTTGACTCTTGGTGCCACTCAGCTAAAAGAGTAAATCAATGTATCAATGAGCAGATTCGTGCTCAAATCCAAGCTTATCTTGGAGGAGACCTTGATACAACAGCTTCAATTGTTGAAATCAAGAATCTAGAAATAGATCTGTCCTCTCTTGATGAGCTTCCAAATACATTTATTGAAAATGTAAATGGAAAGCTGATTTCAACAAACAGGTTTTTCAGGCCTCAAAATACTGACAGTTTATGTGAAAAGGCTGTAAAGGCTGATGATGGAATGTGTTCTCCATCAAACCATCCTACTAAGTGTCCAACAAGTTCACATAAACAAAGAAATGGAAAACAAGTTAATACTGTTGCATTGGCCATAAATCTTGTCAATAAGACAGGTTCTAAGAGCAAAGCAAACAATAAGAAACATGTTCCTCCATTCAAAGTTGAGTTCTTTGAGAAAAAAATTTCAAAAGGAAAGCAGCTTACCACCAGTAGGAGTAAGTCTCATGTTGGAAGTGAATCTGCTGTGATTTCAAATAAGTTTTCTAATCATAGTGGAAAGTTGTTATAAATTAAAGAAAACCTTTTGTTAAAACCAAGAATGATGATCATACTACAAGTAGGAAAAATCATCACAACTCAGTAAAAGCAAAGGCAAAGCCAATTGTTCAATCTGAGAAAATTGGAATTAAGTTTTCCAAACTTGAGGAAGGTCAGAAGACAGTTAAATTACTTGTATTTGACCTCTGTCCTCCCAAAAAGAGGAAAGAGGACATAGGCAAAGCTGTTGCTATTGTACCTTCCATAATATCTGTTGGCTGTGTTAAAATAAGTGAAACATTTGCAAAAGCTGTTGACATGCCCAACAAAGATAAATCAGAATGTGTTTCTGGGAGTTCTTCTTTCAAGAAATCTGAAAAGAAAAAATGCTATAAATGTGGAAACACAACTCATATGGTCAAGGACTATCATGAAACTGAGGACATAAGGCCTGCTGACACTCTTAGCTCCAACATTGCAAAATCAAGCAGTGTTGGAAGAAACATTGTCATTGAGGAAAGTATCTCAGTAGATACAATCCAAACTGGACATATTAGTGTTGAACTAAGTGGTCCATCAACAAATGTTGATGAGGTAGGAGAACTCATCCTTGTGATGAGTTCCCCTAAGAACTAATGTTTCCTCTTGTTACTCTGCAGGTCAAACAACCAAGCCAGGTTTGGTATTTGGACAGTGGCTGCTCTGGCCACATGACAGGTTGCAAGGAACTGCTGAGTGACCTCAAGCCTAAGAAACGCCCAAAAGTCACCTTTGAAAGACAGGAGCCCTCTCCACTCCCCACTGAGTCCACACTGTCCCCCACTCATATTTCTCCTTCACACCCTGAGTCTGCACAAGGTGTCAAAACAGTTGGTACCAGCCAACCAACTGATCAGCCTTCAAGTTCTGCTCCTCATGATGCAGCTTTTCAATCCCCAACAACTGCTGAAGGATCAACATCCCAGGTTGATGATCCTAAGGGTACAGAACAACCCTTTGGTGAAGCTTTTATCCAAGTGCAAATTCCATCACCAATTTCACCATTGCTGATGTTGAAATGCACACTTCTTCTCCCCGTGAAAATGTGCCTCAAAACCAACGCGCTACTGAGGGAACCACCCATGTCCTTGATGAAGGTGTCATATTCCCAGTGGCAACAGAAAGGCCAACATCCCTTGTCACCTCTCCTCATGAAGCAGGTTTAGCCACTGCTGCAGGCATCCTTGATCCCTCTAAGCTAGGTCACTTGACCTTTGCACAGGCCATGGAACTTCATTCCTCTGTGCCCTTACCATCACCAAGTGAACCTACAACTCCTCTATCCTCACCTTCATCTCCATCCGCTCAATCAAAACAATCCCCACATGTACCTCCCTCACCAAAAGACCTTTCCTAGAAGGAACAACTTACTATGCTGTCCAACAAGGTTAATTCTTTAGAAAAATCTATGACTACCCTTCTTTCTACCATTTTCCGACTCCATGTCTACACAACTTACAGGATTTCTTGATTCGTTCAAGTCATCCTTTCCAACCCCCTCTCCACAACATGACTATTTCTCTCAGCTGCTTGAACTCACTGCACAGCTGCAACGACTCTCCTCCTCACTTTCTTCTCTTCTTTCCAACCAATGGGACTCTGTGTTCAGCTTGGCAGTTGTTTCCCAATAACTGTCAAGTGTAGTTGAAACCTGTTTTGTCTCACTAGCCTCCACTTTAGCCTCTTTGAATACCATAGTGGTATCTCTGTCCAACTCTATGGCTGCTGGCTTTGAAGATGTGCAAGAATCAATCAATATAACTCTTGCAAAGCTTAAAAGTCTGATGTTCAATGACATAGAGAGGGCTGCTATCTCAATTCTTTCCGCTTCTGCCACATCTCATTCATCTTCTCTTGAAACCTGTGTTGCCCAGTTAGCAGAGGTCAAGGACAATATGGCTTTCTTAGTGCATAGCCTGGTTGGTTCTAGACCTGTTACCAAACCTGCTGTTGCCAAGCCTGTTGGATCCGTTCTTTTAGGCAACACCAGTGTTGAAGGCTTTGTGTCATCTCCTTCAAAGGGGGAGAAGAAATCTGCGTCAAAGACAAAGTCTAAGGGGGAGAAATCTTCATCTCCCTCTAAGGAGAAATCAGCTTCAGGTGGCCAGACAGCAGGTCATTTAACACCTGGTGACGCTATAGCTACATCAATTGTTTCTGGGACAGCTGAGCCTACTCAGGCTAGGTCTCTAAGCCCTGCACCATCTAAGGGGGAGGAACCTGTGTCTGAGGACAGGCCCAGCAAACAAAGACAACCTGTCCTAGAAACATCAGAGGAAGAAGAAGAGACTGAGATAACCTTATCCACTACAGCAAAAGGTAGAAGGCAAAGCTGTTGTAGACACAGATGCTCAAAGCCTCCTTCAGCTCAAGTTTGATAAGGCTCAAGCTAAAGAAATGAAAATTCCACTTGATGTCTATTATGAGTGCAAACAAGAGGAAACTAAGAGTCTAGAAAGACAAAAAGAGGAAGAAGCCTCTATGAAAGTTGCTAAAGCTTTGGCTACCAAGGAGGCTAAGAAAAAAAATGCCTTCCTTGGTTATTCAAAGGAAGTTGGAGGAGAAAGAGAAAAGCTTAAAGGTCTTAGATGAGCAGGATTTCCTTGCTACTCAAATCAGAGGCATTGATCACAGCCTGCCTTAAGGTGTTGAACTTGAAGAACGTAAATATATTGAGGATACTGAGGAAAGAGTATTGTTTGTGGATCGTCTAACCAAGAAAATGTGCTTTCAAAGAGCCTCGGACCTTCATAAAGCTGGTGTCAAACAAGTTATAGCCTTCAGGTTCACTGATGCCTTTGCCAAACATGCCAAGCGGAGAGAGGTCGTATGGGATCAGTTGACAGCCTGCTATAAAAGAGGAGATCTGGCTGGCCCATATTGTTACTACCTCAGATGGGAGGTGGAAGACGTTGATGCCAGATGAGAACGCATAGCTGGGCTAGATCAAGAAAAGGTCCTCAAAGCTGCTGATGATTTGGAGAAGATAATTAAGGAACAACAAGGCCCATCTACAAGTAACGTGTAGATGTAGAATGGAAGCTGTCTATCAGTTGGACAGGCTTGCCATTAACTGCTCCCAAATTTAACAGTCCAAAGTGTTGAAGTGCTCATTGTACATAAGTTGTACTTTTTCATTATACATTAGTTGTATTTCTCTTTGTACATTACTTGTACTTATGTAAACATTTGTTGTTTCAGTCAGTATTAGTATATACAAACTGATCTTTTATTTTACTTTGATGCTGTATTTTCATCTTTGCAACTGTGATGTAAATGTATATAGTGTTAGCTGATAAAGTCAGTTTTAGGCTAAATATTGCAAATAAGGGGAGATTGGTAGGCACAAAAAGGCCTCAATCAAACTTGTCTATATCACAGGGGGACATTTTTAATCAAACCTGTTTGATATACTTAAGGAAAGAATTTAAGGCTTTTTAATGCCTCATTAATTACGGATAAGTGATTTGCAAAATAAGCCCAAAGCTGTTTACACTGTTACATTCGTTGTAACTTGGCAGATTGTCAAAGTTGTCCTTAACTATTAGAAAGGTTTGACATAAACTATCAAAGTTGTTCATATTTGTTGAACAATTTTGACCCAAGTTAAGTATTATGTTCTTTGTGAATAGGTTTAATACTTTATGGAATTTGTTTCCATATCCTCATGCAAAGTCTTAAACGTGAAGATCAGTCTACAAATCAAGACAAAGTGGAATCAGAAGCTGTCAGTTCTGCCAAAGCTTCTCTGAAGCATGAAGACAAAAAGGATATCTTAAATGGGTGACATACCATTTCTTATATCAAAATAGCATTACATGAAAAGGAAAGGATTAAAGTCGACATTCCTCTTTAAGGTAAAGCTGAGGACAATAGAGACAAAAAGGAAAATACAAAGATTTTGCAACATATGGACAAAACTTGATTTGTCAGACGTGCAGATTAGCATCCTTGTCTTTTTTTAAAGACATCCCACTATATCTGCAACCAATGAAGAAGTTTCACTGAGATGCACTGAGTGAGTATAAAAAGAAGCTTCAAAGGAATTAGAGCAAATCAAGAGAGACATCCACAAGCTCAGAACGTGCAAAAAGGAATTGTGTTTTTCATGTATGCAAGTTCTGCTTTCAACTTAGAATAGAATAGCAAAAGTGAGTCTAAGTTGTTCCACTTCAAAGTTGTCTGTCTATGTCTTGTAAAACACTGAGTGTACTTAGTGAGTGAGTTCATTGTAACTAGTCTGAGTGAGTCTAAGATTAGTTGATAGTTTGTTGTTTTTGTCATCTCTGTTTGGATCATTCCGTAATCCAAACATGTTTGTAATTAACACTTGTTAATATATACATACAAACTTTGAGAAAAAGTGTGTTTAATGAATATGTTGTATTCACCCCCTTCTATAGCCTATAGTAACATATTTGGGAAACCTGTTGGGTCCTACAAATACCTTGTTTTAGAAAAGAGAACTAAAGTCAAAGACTCCAGATCAAGTGCTCTAAATTCATGTTCTGTTCTTTGATGTAGTGAAAAAAAAGAATATATCTTACAGTGGTAATTAAGGGGCAAAAAGAACATGAAGAGATAACTTAAAAGGTTAGAACTTACCAACTTGTTAAGCGGTAGCAATAATTGGGAGAGAATGTTGCAAATGCACAGAATATGAAACAAAAAAATGCACAACACCACAGTACAATGGAAACCTGTAAACATAATCAATAACAAATGCAAGATAAGAAACAAAAAAAATGAACATCGGCACAAACATACACTAACTATTAAATCTGAAACAATTTAATGAAGTTTCAATCAAATATATAAATCAAATCATTTTCTAGAATATAGTCTTGCTAATTTTCATTAGTAACCTAAAGCCTAGCTGCTCTTCTAAGATGTTTGAAGTGTCAAGGTGCTGGAAATAGCTCTCTTGAGTTACTACAACTTTTGGTAATCAAAATACATCCCATGGTGAACAAATTATTTGAAGCATCTACACTCTTCAATAAATTGGCCATGTACAATTTCTTGACAATAAACTAAAGTTCTGCACCTGAAAATGCATGGTCGCTTGTTAAACATTTGAGCATTGTCAACTGCATCTAAATCGGGATTTCATTTTCTCAACCTTCACTTGAGTTGCCTTAGTTCTTTTCGATAAATATTATTAACTACAAACATGTGTTTGCGACATGAAAAAGTTCGTTTGAGAAAAAGAGCAACCTAAATGTCTTGCACAACACTACAAAGTATGTTCTCACCAGCACTCAACTTTTGTCAAAATTAGATACAAATAGTGTGAGACCTAACATATAATGATAACATTATGAATGCATAGTGAACTAATAAGCCCATGTGGCATTTAGAACTCTTAAATAAACCAACACGGAAGTTACAAAAACCGAAGAACCATTCATGACCAAGCCAACAAGAAGAAGAGTATCTAGCAAATTGTTATCAACAAGATCAATAGCCAGAATATCTACACAAAAGAAGAAAGGATTATTAATGTCCTCTCCAAAAGTTGCTATTAGTATAAACATTGCTTTTATAAATCTACCTGTCATGAAATATAGGAAGTTAATACTTGTATAACTATGTCTCGTTAGGAATCTTTTCCAAACCAAGCTGTAAAAATTCCAACTTTTTACTGGCTACTAACTAGATTTTTAATGAAATTTAAAAATATAGTAAATCAAAAAAATCAAATTCAAGAGTGAAAATGAATGAATTAAAATTTCTAATTGATGCCTACCTAGTCAACAACCACCATGACCAATCCATATATAGGTTAAATTAAGAATAAAAAACAAATATGGAGTAAGAAAATAACTGCAGAATATCAAGTACTTTTAGAAATGATGACAACTTTCTGCTGAGCTCATGTGGAATAATAACTAAACTTAAGAAATTTGTTGTAAAAAGAGCAGGACCCCTAATTGAAATGACCAACAACAACTGCCCCTTGTGGTATAGTACATATAGCCTTAAGGCACATACCACACCTTTAGATGCCCCTACACATGTACATGTACACATAAAATATCATGCAAAACCAAATTTCAAACAAAGCTATCAAAACAGTAACAATTAGAAAAGATGTTAAGAAAAGAAAATCAGTTGCCTTATCCAAAGGGTGTCATACACAACATTACAAATCAAATGGCAATTTGAATTGTAAATAAAGAGAATTCACGCAAAAGAAGCCCAAACACCATCTGTTGGTGGTTACTTTGTGCAAGCTACCAACCTTCAATCCACAAGCTCTCATCTTCACTTCCCTTCATTAAGAACACTTTCACTTCATCTCTACTACCTGGAAGAGAAAAAATAACATCATGCCAAACCAATTATCAAACAAAGCTATCGAAATAGTAACATTTAAAGCAGAAATATTAAAAAATCAAATCTTATAGAATCGAAACTAGTAATAATAAGCTACATCAAAAAAACCCGTCCACTTTAGAATTCGCATTAGAGGGAATTGGCGTATCAGGGTGAATCACAAACAGAAAAATCCCTAAAATGATACAACGTATGTGATAAATACACACCTCGGTTGCAGCAGCTACTATGAAAAACCACAATAAAAATCATTCGACATACAAAATATAAGTACATGGAACCGAAAGGAAAGGGCAAAGGAAAACAATTGAGATTTATTCACTACATCTAGGAATCAACGTATTTTATTCAAAACACTCTGTCTGTATACAATAGAATATATGAAGACAAGAAATGCTACCGTCAGATTCATCTAATGGAGAAGTGTAACATCCGACATTAAACCAGGTTAGCAACTATGACCTAATCAGTATTTACTAGCCAATTATAACCTAATCAGTGGTCATTAGCAATTAATCAAAGTGATTAACAATGTTCATAAGGAAATTCAACTTAATTAGAATCAATTTCATCGGTGCGATGAATCGGCAAATCAGTTAATCCAAACGATTTACGATATGAAGGATTAATTCAACTAAGTACATAATTAAATTATGATTAGGGACACTAATCATACACTAATACAATTACTTAACATTAATTGTGCAAGACTAAAACAATTCAATAAACTAATGCGTTCATAAGTATTTACGAATTTATAAACTGGTAAATAACCAAAAATAGTAACAAGTTTTGACATTTTTATCATTAATAGTAACATTATTTATTTTTTATCATTTATAGTAACAACTTTTTATTTTTTTTTATCAATAATAGTAATGGGTGACCTGCAAACCTGTTTAGCAGGTCACCAACTTTTCAGTTATCAAAAATAGTAACATCTTTTCAGATTTTTATCAATAATAGTAACATATCAAATTAAAACATAAGTTTATTTTATTTTATTAAGTTTTCAAATATTTCATAAACACCAAGATAAACCAAATTTATATTCTGAATATTTACGGATAGATAATATTCAATTATTTATTCACAAGTATATATTATATGAATGAAAAAAAATACTATGAGTCATTTCAATTTTCACTTTTTTCAACTTAAAATCTGTAACACCCTCCCCGAGCTCAGAAATACCACGTCAATACAATACACAAGTGGCAACATCTCAATACTCCATTAAACACATGTCATAGGATAACTCAAAATCACTGATAATTTAAACTTTCACATAATTGTCATTAACACATAATCCACTAGATTACAACATCACCAAAAGATGCTAACACAGCCAACACTAACATAATCCCTAGCAAGGCAGATACACCGTCCTCGATTATCCACAATTCCCTGTTCAGCAAACCCGGCTACCAATCTCTTTCCTGATACCCTGAACATGGTAGACTCGAATACGTAAGCTCGGAAGCTCGTGAGTACTCGAGGGTTAGACTCTGCACGATAACACATATAACATGCACAACACAGTAATATGTCAACACATAGGTGCAACTCGATGCACAACACAATAATATCTCAACACATAGGTGCAACTCGATGCACAACACATATCTCTGCTCAAAAGGGGACCACGTTCCCCAGCTAACAGGCCGCACACAGCAGCGGTTAGCTCACAACAGGCACAGGAGCGACCTGGCAATATCACTACTGTATATACAGTCTCATATCTCATGACTGGTTAGGGACAGTCAGCCTGCGCGATCACATATCGCGGACACCTGCAACACAAATACGCATAGCACGTATGTGGTAGATAGAATCATACCTGGCTCCCGCGTCCCTGTCTCACACACATTGCACAATATACACATACACTAACAGCTACACAGCTATGACTCGCAAAAACGATCCCGGGGTTTAGAAAAGAACTCGGGTACTCACCTGGTCGACTCACTAATCCCGAAATCTCTGACTCGGCTCGATTCGCTGACTCGTCCCTGAAATTACACACGGATCCCACTTGTTAATACAAATCCCACGAACACATATCGCAAACTCATAATGAATATAAACCCGACTCAAATTCAATTGCAATCCCCAACAGAACCGCGAAAACCCAATCAAAATACGACCCATAACAGGCCCGAATCCCCGAAACAATCCCAATCGGTTAAACACAGTCCCGAATTACATTAAACACATAATCACAACACCCCGAACTCTATTCAACCCGACAACCCCACGGAACCGAAACCTGATCAATACCCGAAACCCCTCCCACAACTCGACTCCAAGCAATCCCAACAAGACCCTGAATATGCACAAAACTCATCCCGAGTAACCCTGAAGGAAACCCGATACCAATTCGACCCAAAACCTTCTAATAAGACTCAACTCGAATTTCCCTTGCAGGTTACTTGTCGCGCCGCTAAGCCCCTGCACTCGCGCCGCGTCCAGCCTGCTCCAACTCTGCTCTTCGACTTCCATAGCCGAACCAGGGGTTTCAGCCCCCTCCAAACCTAATTTCAGCAGCAAAATATACACAAAACTCACATAACTTGACCTATACACTACTGAAACGAATTCCTTCATACAACACAAACATATCTCAAGATTTTGGCCATTAAAACTCATAACTCTTACCTTTGGAGCTTCAAGAACACAAGGAGGATGATGAAGATGATCAAGACTTGATACCCAACTAAGATTTCACTTCAGATGCTTGCTGGAGCTCCACAAAATTCACACACACTCACTTCTTTCTCTGGGGTTAGGAAAGGGACAGGATAAGGAAGAATGAAGAGGATAAGATGATATATACGTCTTATCCTTTTTCCGGTCCCGAACCCACTAAATCCGGACCCGATATCACTTTTTCACAAATTATACTCTTTTAACCCATTTAACTCCACGAACCCAAATATATAGTTAATCCACTAAATATATAACCCGGAGACACGTAACTCGCAACCCGACACGTATATATCTACTAATCGGAATCTCATTGGCCCAACACGATATTAATTATTTAAACATCCACTAAAATAATTCCACGCAATTATCTCGAAAATGGGATGTTACAAATCCTCCCCTCTTAAAGAGATTCCGTCCCTGGAATCTATCGCAAGCCCGCTCGCAAATGCACGTCTCTAAGTCAAATCCCCGAAATGTTGACTCACAATTCTCGACATACCGCGAACTCTTGATAAATTCGCATTTGAACTCTGAATGGTATAATCATCACTAAAACACGTCTCTACTTCAACTCTCGAAGTAAGTCAACTCCCTCGAATCTTTAACTCAATTAAACAATCCACTAATAGCTCAATTAAATCCCCTAATTCCCATATCGGCAACTGATAAATCCTCTATTCACAGAATCTTCACGTGGCGTCACCTCATAAGCCACTCAATCCGCATATGATCTCAATCCATCGGCCTTCGCTCTCCCTCATCACATATCCGCATAACTCTATATAGATTATCTACTAACACAACACATAAAGACATCTCCATCGAATCACTAAACGCAAGCTCATAAACATGGTTAAACTCATAAAGGGATTAAATCCACTCTCAATAGACTAATCCACTATCACTACAGAACTCTCAACTCTTTTCACCACAACAGATAAACATATCTCATAAAACGCAATATCTTAGATATGGATAGCACACACAAATTTAAATCCACTATCAGAATTGATCAATCCACTAGCACATCACAAACACACTCACAAAGATTACTCATATAACTCACATAGCTCAACAGGATTAATCCACTAATATAACACAACTCAGAACTCGGGAGCCCAGATCACAATAAACCCGAATCTAGCACATTGACTCCACATATATACCCCAAACATAACGACCCCATTACACCACAATATATCTCACTCTCACACACATACCCAGATATAACAATCCCATATAACTCATACACAACCCTTCCACATCTCTATCACTGAGCCACATAATCACAGACATAACAGAACAGTCACACGCAACAGAACACATACACTTATCGCAGACATAACCCAATGACCCGCCCCACAATCGACACATACTCAAAGCAAGCTCAGAAGGACATACCCGAAACCATATCAGCAGCATCTCGAGCTTCCTCTGCAGTCGCCTGAAAGACTCGACCCCTCACCCTAGTATCATGACGACTGGATGACGACGGCTCAGCTCTAGCCCCACTGGAACTCGCACCTTGCACCGCTGATCCCAACTCTGGACAGTCTCGCACCCTGTGCCCCGGCCTCCCGCAACGGAAGCACAATGGCTCTGGAACAGTACACGTGGCGGCAGCATGCCCACGCTGGCCGCATCGATAACACCTAGGCACGCACGGCCCACTATGGCGACGGTTGCATCTCAAGCACTCTCGATCTCCAGATGAACTGTCTCCCCTATCGCCCCCATCTCGAGGCTTCTGCTCTACGCTGCTCTGGTTCTGCCCCATGTATCGCGAACTCTGCCTTTGCCTCTGAATCTGATTATCTGGTCGCTGGCTCCACCCCGGTCCACCTGATCTCTGCTTCCTGTCTCTGTCTCTGTCTCTATCTCTGTATCGTCTATCTCTCGAACTCTGACCCGAACGTCGCTCCCTGGAATCGTCTCTGGAATACCTCCGATCTCTTGAGGACCGCTCAGGAGTCCTTGCACGCCGTTGCTGAAAAGATGGATCCTCGCTCTGCTTGGCTATCTCCCGCTCTCTGATGCGGGCCATCTCTAACGCTCTGACGAAGGTAGGAGTCTCGTGCATCCCAACGAACTCCCTGATATCTGCTCGCAATCCATCAATGAACGTATCGACCTTTCGCTGCTCGGTGGTGATGTAGTGAGTCGCAAACTGGGAGTGCTCGTTGAACCGGTCCACGTACTGCTGCACCGTCATCTCTCCCTGCCGCAATTGCAAGAATCGACGCTCCATCTCTCGTCTCTCATCTCTTGGGATGTACTGCAGCTCGAACACAACCCTGAACTGATCCCACGTCATCGCAGATGCCGCAGAAGATGTCATCACTGACTCTATAGACTGCCACCACTGAGACGCCCCTCCCCTCAACAGATAGGTCGCATAACCGACCATATCTCTCGGCTCCACATGCACACTCTGAAGGCTGCCTCTACTTCTCGCTCCCATGCCATAGCCATCCCTGGCTCGCCCTCACCTCTGAACTGGGGTGGATCTCCCGTCATAAAATCCTTGAAGGACCCACCCCTCCACGTAGAAGATGAAGCACCAGTCTCAGACTCTGTCACCGTTGGCTGAACAGCCGGCCCCGGACTCGAACCCAAGCCCCGCCCCTGCTCACGTTGTTGTCTGTAAAACTCTGTCAAGACCTCAAACAGCTCTGATCTGCGGATATACTCGTCGCCCACTGGCTTACCCGTACCGGATCCCTCACCCTGATCTGCCATAATAATCTGCACAAACCGAAACTATTGAGAATCACCGATAAATCACCCAGCGTTATACACTAAGCTAGGTTAATTAAATCCTCTTATATTTGACACCAGAATACTCCCCAAGGATCTGAACACGGTAAGAGCACAAGCATCCACTGATACTCAATACTGAAACCACAAGCTCTGATACCAACAATGTAACACCCTCCCCGAGCTCAGAAATACCACGTCAATACAATACACAAGTGGCAACATCTCAATAATCCATTAAACACATGTCATAGGATAACTCAAAATCACTGATAATTTAAACTTTCACATAATTGTCATTAACACATCATCCACTAGATTACAACATCCCCAAAAGATGCTAACACAGCCAACACTAACATAATCCCTAGCAAGGCAGATACACCGTCCTCGATTATCCGCAATTCCCTGTTCAGCAAACCCGGCTACCAATCTCTTTCCTGATACCCTGAACATGGTAGACTCGAATACGTAAGCTCGGAAGCTCGTGAGTACTCGAGGGTTAGACTCTGCACGATAACACATATAACATGCACAACACAGTAATATGTCAACACATAGGTGCAACTCGATGCACAACACAATAATATCTCAACACATAGGTGCAACTCGATGCACAACACATATCTCTGCTCAAAAGGGGACCACGTTCCCCAGCTAACAGGCCGCACACAGCAGCGGTTAGCTCACAACAGGCACAGGAGCGACCTGGCAATATCACTACTGTATATACAGTCTCATATCTCATGACTGGTTAGGGACAGTCAGCCTGCGCGATCACATATCGCGGACACCTGCAACTCAAATACGCATAGCACGTATGTGGTAGATAGAATCATACCTGGCTCCCGCGTCCCTGTCTCACACACATTGCACAATATACACATACACTAACAGCTACACAGCTATGACTCGCAAAAACGATCCCGGGGTTTAGAAAAGAACTCGGGTACTCACCTGGTCGACTAACTAATCCCGAAATCTCTGACTCGGCTCGATTCGCTGACTCGTCCCTGAAATTACACACGGATCCCACTTGTTAATACAAATCCCACGAACACATATCGCAAACTCATAATGAATATAAACCCGACTCAAATTCAATTGCAATCCCCAACAGAACCGCGAAAACCCAATCAAAATACGACCCATAACAGGCCCGAATCCCCGAAACAATCCCAATCGGTTAAACACAGTCCCGAATTACATTAAACACATAATCACAACACCCCGAACTCTATTCAACCCGACAACCCCACGGAACCGAAACCTGATCAATACCCGAAACCCCTCCCACAACTCGACTCCAAGCAATCCCAACAAGACCCTGAATATGCACAAAACTCATCCCGAGTAACCCTGAAGGAAACCCGATACCAATTCGACCCAAAATCTTCTAATAAGACTCAACTCGAATTTCCCTTGCAGGTTACTTGTCGCGCCGCTAAGCCCCTGCACTCGCGCCGCGTCCCTGCTCCTCTGCGCGTCGCGCCGCGGTCCCCTGCGCGTCGCGCCGCGACCTCTAGCCTGCTCCAACTCTGCTCTTCGACTTCCATAGCCGAACCAGGGGTTTCAGCCCCCTCCAAACCCAATTTCAGCAGCAAAATATACACAAAACTCACATAACTTAACCTATACACTACTGAAACGAATTCCTTCATACAACACAAACATATCTCAAGATTTTGGCCATTAAAACTCATAACTCTTACCTTTGGAGCTTCAAGAACACAAGGAGGATGATGAAGATGATCAAGACTTGATACCCAACTAAGATTTCACTTCAGATGCTTGCTGGAGCTCCACAAAATTCACACACACTCACTTCTTTCTCTGGGGTTAGGAAAGGGACAGGATAAGGAAGAATGAAGAGGATAAGATGATATATACGTCTTATCCTTTTTCCGGTCCCGAACCCACTAAATCCGGACCCGATATCACTTTTTCACAAATTATACTCTTTTAACCCATTTAACTCCACGAACCCAAATATATAGTTAATCCACTAAATATATAACCCGGAGACACGTAACTCGCAACCCGACACGTATATATCTACTAATCGGAATCTCATTGGCCCAACACGATATTAATTATTTAAACATCCACTAAAATAATTCCACGCAATTATCTCGAAAATGGGATGTTACAAAATCTACGAACCATCATTTTCTTAGTTTTTCCGAATAAAATAATACAAATCATTTCATTTTTTAATTTTTTTTGCAATCTAAATGGGTCATAGTTTTTTTATTTAAAAAACAAAAAATCAAAATGAGTCTCAATCTTTTTCATTCATAAAACTATAAACCACAATGAGGCATGGTTTTTATATTCATAGAAAAACTAAAAAATGAATGAGTTGCAATACTTTTTCATTCGTAGTATTTTTCATTTGGAATAAAAAAAATTACAAATTGATCGACTTTTTAGTAAATTCCAATCCAAACGAAATTGATTACAAATCATTCAACTTTTAGGCGGCGTAGATGAATCCACAGCTCACTTCGATCTGTTAAAGAACACCACAAGTCAAGGTGAAATCCACAACTCAATTCGATCTGTTATGGCTTTTTTTTCCTTATGTTTGCTCTTACAAACACACACAACACTTCTCAATTGTTTTTGGTATGAATGAAAAGGAAGCAAAGAGTTAAACGTGCTTTACATATAAACATATCGTTTATAACGCGGGTTCGACACTGATACCTGTTAGTGCATCCTGTTTGACGATAGCAGTCCAAGTATAGACGATATTTTGTAATAGTCAATTTGTTCGTAATTGCATATTAATACATGTTTGATATATGTTTGTTATATGTTCGATATATATGTTTGATATTGATTATATGTATGTTTGAACTGGGTTGTAAATAATGTTTTACAATAAGTTCAAACATAAGTTCAAAGAAAAAATCAAACATAAGTTCAAAGATAAGTTCAATCATACGTTCAAAGGTAAGTTCAAAGTCACTGGTTCGAACTTATGGAGGACAAGTTCGTGGGCCTTGGGCTTAGTCGAACTTGTCCTGATCAAGTTCGAATCAGGGGTTATAATTAAGTGTTAATTCGTTTTAATTAACAACTTTTGCAGACTTTGGAGAGAATTAGAGTTGTAGGCGATTACGAACATACAAGGTGATTTTGTGTGTGTTCTTGGAGAGAGTCACGTGTCGGGGCGTTCTAGTGTGCGTCTATCATCGTGTGTGTCTCCGTGTTCCGTGTGCGTGGTCTATCCGTCAAACCGCTAACGAGGATTCCGCACTCGTAGGTAGTCATCGTGCCAAGATAGGATCCATAGATAGGCGACCTTACAAGTGATATAAGAGCCAGAAGGGTGTTCTTAGTGTTCTTCGTGTTCATAAACAACATCCGTGGTTTCTTGGCGTTTTGGACGGGAAAAATCACATTTTTGGATAGTTTTTCGAGTTATACAAGCAAGATAATGGAGAAAAGTTTACATTGGTTCACCTTTTTGGTCGAAATCAGTATTTTTAGACTTAAAAATATTGGTTTAAACTGAAAACTTGAAAAAAAATCAAACTTTTGGCCGTTTTTCGAACTTGCGGCGGCGCTGGAACATAGGGGGTATTAGGGTTTGTTCGAATTTGACTGAAATTTCGAACTTGTCAGAAAATACGCTCATCACGAATTTATTCTAGGGTTTCATTCAAATTTGGCTGAGATTCAAATTTGATAGCATTCAAATTTGTCAGACTTCGAACTTGTTAGAAACCCCGAACTTATCAGAATATCGAATTTGTTGATTTCGAACTTACTAAAATTCGAATTTAATTTCGAACGAATATAATATTAATCAAATTCGAACTTACCTAAGTTTGAAAGGATTGATTTTAAATTAATTTCAAATTAAATTAATTAAGTTCTAATTCAAAAAGTTTTGAAAGAATGACCAGTTTGCAAAAGTTTTTTGAAATGGACCACGAGGTTGGTAAGGCAAATTCTCCACCAAAGCTGATGAGGTTGGAAGACTACTACTGGTGGAAGGATATGTTTGCCGATTTCGCTAGTTTCAGTGACATACGAATGTGGATCTGTATCGATGAGGGATACATTCCACCTACTGGAACAGGAGTGATCACTAATGGGACTATCACACTTGATCAAGTATATCACGTTGATAGACTTGCTCACAATCTCATCAGTGTCTCTCAGATATGTGATAAGAAGAATTCAGTTTTGTTTACTGATACTGAAGCGTTAGTGCTGAAGCTGGGATTCAAAATTCCTGAAGAGTGGATTATGATGAGAGCCCCAAGGAAGAATGATTTGTACATGCTGGACATGAACATCTCAGATTCATCAATGGGAACAATCTGTCTGTTATCTAAAGCTTCAGAGACTGAATTATTCTTATGGCACAGACGCATGGCACACTTGCACCTGAGGAAAATGAACTACATCACTAAACATGGACTGGTGCAAGGTGTTCCGATGAAGAGTTTTCAGTTTGAAAATAAGTGTGTACCGTGCAAGAAAGGCAAACAACACAAGAAGTCACATAAGTCTAAGACTTAGAACTCAATAGCTTCCAATTTTTATTTGTTGCATATGGACCTATTCGGAACTATCAACAAAAGGAGTATAGGTAGTAGTTGGTACTGTTTAGTTATCACTGATGATTACTCACGTTTTTCATGGTTTTTCTTTTTAGGAACGAAGGACGAAACAGCCGCAAAGTTGATCGGGTTCTTAGATCAAGTCGAAAACTCCTATGGGACGAGGGTAAAACGTATCAGAAGTGATAATGGAACAGAGTTTAAAAACATAGTATTTGGTGTATATTGTCTATCCAAAGGCATAGTGCATCAATTTAGTGCACCATATGAGCCACAACAAAATGGGGTGGCAGAACGGAAAAACAGGACCTTGATTGAGACAGCAAGGACCATGCTCTCAGATTCAAAGCTTCCTACCATGTTTTGGGGGGAGGCAGTGAATACAGCTTGTCATGTTTTTAATCGGGTCCTTACTGTCAAATCATTGAACAAAACATGTTATGAAGTTCTGAATAAAAGACCACCAAATTTAACTTGCTTCGAACCGTTTGGGGTACCGTGTACATTAATGAAAACAAAACATCAACCGAAGTTTCGTGAAAAGGCTGACGAAGGTTATTTCCTAGGTTATGTGCCTAACTCACCAAACAAAAGGGTTTTTAATAAAACTAACGGTACGATAGAAATTGTGTATAACATTGACATAACAAGTTATACACATGAACCCTAAACTGGTCCGAAATGGATATTTGATTATGACTCATTGTCTGAATCATTTAACATTCCTTTGGATGGAAATGCAGGTACAATTGAAAATGACTTATCGTCATTAAATCTGAATGACGATAGTCAAGGTTTTCCAAAGACTAGCATTCCATCAACTTCTGAGCCTACAATGACAGAAAATGGGTCTCCAGCTGAGAATGATTCTGAGTTTCCTACAAACGAGAATCAGACTACTACTTCTACTTCCGAAGACAGTGATCATGAGGAAGAAAATGTACAGTCTGAGGTCGTTCCCTCGTTAGGTGAAATAGGATCAAACTTAGGAAATAATCTTAGGGTCGATGAGATTGAAACATCGACGATAAATAAGGATCATCCGGTTGAGAGCATCATAGGAAATCCGCATTCTGGTGTGAGAACTAGGAGTAGTTTGAATAACAACACAGTGTTGTTGTCAATGATTAATGACTCCGAGGCTTTTCACACTTGCCTTTATTCGTGTTTTATCTCACAAGTAGAGCCGAAGAATGTGCAAATGGCACTGAAAGATAATTCTTGGGTTGAAGCGATGCAAGAAGAACTGTCACAATTCAGAAAGCTAGAAGTGTGGGAGTTAGTGCCTCTACCACGAGGAGAAGTTGCTATAGGAACCAAATGGGTTTTTAAGTGCAAGAGAGACGATCGGGGTATTGTCACTCGCAACAAGGCAAGACTTGTAGTAAAGGGATTCAACCAAGAAGAGGGAATCGATTACAACGAGGTGTTTGCACCAGTGGCAAGGCTAGAGGTAAGTCGTCTGTTTCTGGCCTTTGCGTCCTTCAAAGGATTTAAAGTCTATCAGTTGGATGTAAAGAGTGCATTCCTGTATAGAAAGGTGAAGGAACTGGTGTACGTCAAACAACCGCCCGGGTTTACAGATCCAAAGTATCCAGACAGAGTGTATCGTCTCGATAAGGCTCTGTATGGATTACATCAAGCACCAAGGGCATGGTATGAGACACTATCAACTCATCTTTTAGACAACGAGTTTGAAAGATGGAAAATAGATATTACATTGTTCGTGAAGAGAAAAGGAGAAGATTTTATCTTGGTACAAGTGTACGTTGATGACATCAATTTCGGGTCATCAAACGAGCAGATGTGCAAAGATTTCGAGAAGTTGATGAAGTCAAAGTTTGAGATGAGTGCTATGGGAGAGTTGAACTTCTTTCTGGGTTTGCAAGTTGAACAGAGGAAGGAGGGTATGTTTATCCATCAGACGAAGTATGTCTACGATATTCTGGAGCGCTTCGGGATGGAAGGAACAAAGCTTACTGCTCACTTCAGTACTCCGATTCAAGTGAATCACAATCTCGGACCGGGTACAGAAAGTGATATTGATGTGGATCCGACTCTATATCGGGCCATGATCGAGTCACTTATGTATTTAACTGCTTCTAGACCTGACATAATGTTTGCTGTGTGTATTTGTGCTAGGTTTCAAGCCAATCCGAAAGAAATGCATATGAAACCTGTGAAGCGGATTCTGAGATACCTCAAGTCGAAACCGAAGCTGGGACTTTGGTATCACGCTGATAGTGATCTGGAATTGGAAGCATACACGGATTCAGATTCTGGAGGTTGTAGCTTGAACCGAAAATCAACAACTGGAGGTTGTCAATTCCTTGGAGGGATGCTTGTATCCTAGCAATGCAAGAAACAGACTTCGGTAGCCGTGTCAACGTGCGAGGCCGAATATGTAGCTGCTGGTAGTTGCTGTTCACAGGTTTTGTGGATACAACAAAAATCACGGGACTACGGTTTGGCTTACACTGATACTCCCATTAGGATAGATAACCAATCTACTATTTCTATAACTAATAATCCAGTTAAACAAAGTAAAACAAAGCACATAGACATAAGACATCATTTCATACGTGATTGTGCTAAAAAGAACTTAATAAAGCTGGTAAAAGTGGCAACGGAAGATAATAATGCTGATTTATTCGCTAAAGCTTTCGATAAGTCACGCTTTGAGTTGTTAGTTCAACTGAATGGTATGCGTAATCCAGAGTAACTTGACCTTAGTATTTTTTTATAGTAAGTTAGTGGTTAAGTAGAATTTATTTCTTTTTATAGTAAGTTAGTGTTTAAGTATAATTTATTTCCTTTTATAGTAAGTTAGTAGGTTAGTTTATTAGCTTATCTTAATTATGAAAAACAAAAGAAAAAAGAGAGAAACCCATAAAAAGTTCAAAAAAAAAAAAGAATATTAGAATATTGAGTTAAGTCTTAGAGACATAGGTTCAAAGTGACGAAAATTAGCACAGTCGATACAATCTCTAAGTGTTAAGCTTTCACACATAATGCACCTTAAATTCTAAGTAATATGCACTTTCGTGTTTGATGTGTTGGTAGGCATAATACACAAAGGGAATCTCAAAAGCTAATAATATTCAAGAAAAAGTCTTATGTGTAACTAACTTAGATGTATGACCAAATGGTCTAAATTTCTATGTTAGAGACATACAGACAATGATTATAATTGAGGTATGCAAATTTTCTTGGGGATGTATAGCAACATCAAATACATCTTAAAGAACAGAAAAAAAAAAGAAAATTTTGATAAAAGGGAGAGCGTCAAAACAAGTCGCTTTGTTGTACGTAAGTACAGACCTGTGACCTCTGTTTTGACTCGAGTTAGCAAGATAAGTCACTTTGTTGTACATAAGTACAGACCTGTCACCGCTGTCTTGCTAGCTTTAAATAAACCTTAAGACAAACTAAGACACTCTGTTGTATGTAAATACAGAACTGTCTCAGACGTTTGCCTTTTAAAGAAAATTTGCAATACCAAAAAGTTATAATCATTGTGTGTCTGCATTGATCATAGAAGTATGTCTAAGTATGGGACATGTGAGGTAGTTTTCTTGATAAATAAAAAGGCCAAGGGATATTCCAAAGTGTAAAATGTTTAAAGGGAAAATCATACCGACAATCGACTTGAAAGGTATATCACGACAAACAATCAAAGGAATCAAAAAATTCCTAAGTGTGAAAGTGAAATACTGAAAGTGTGTTTGACATCGCTATCTGATTGAACCTTCTTTGACTTTCTCGCAAAAATATTCTTTTAGTATACTTCGTAAATTTTAAAAAAATAGTTTTGAGTAGCTTAAGTTTAAATTTTATTCAAAATTTTATTTTATTTTATTCTAAGTAGGAAAAAGAGTCAAAGTTACTAGGATGCATTTTTTGTTGAATAAACAAATATTGCGTGAAAATCTGTTGCTTGATGTGAATAATTTTGCAAGGTTTGTAAAATTCCGTTACACGAAAAAGTTGAAAAAGTTGAATTTTATTCAAGTATTTTCAAAATTTTCACTTAAGTTTGAAATTCAGACAAATTCGAATCTCACTTCGAATTTGTCAGAAAGTTTGAATTTATGCTAAGTTCGAAGGTTGTTGGTATAAATAGGTCAACAGTACTTCATTTAAGGCACTTACCTTCGAATTTGCTCATTCGAACTTGTCTCCGGCGATTTCGAACTTGTCATTCGAACTTGCCGCGTTCGATTGTCTTACTATTCTTCGAAGTTTTACTCACTTTTCTCGAACATACTCACACACTTAGGTATAGTAATCATTATTATACAAAGTTTGGGTAGATTAGGACGTTATTATGGCAAAAATCGAGTGTATTGATGTTTATTTTTGTTTAAACTATGTGGTTTAATATCACAAGTTTTGACCGGTAAAAGTTCAAATAAAACACATATAACTTCGATTAGAACCCAATAGGACAAGATGATACTGCTTTTTAAGTCAAATGGGGTTAAAATCTTGGATTTTGGTTTGAAAATGACCGACTTCTAACATGTTCTTCATGTTCGAACTTGTCAGAAAGTTCGAACTTGTTGAAATATCTACAAGTTCGAAGTCAGTCAAGTTCGAACATAATCCTCAAATTTCTTTAAATTCGAATGTTTTAAAATAAATTCGAACTTATCGAAGTTCGAATGTGTTGGATGTTGGGAAATAGTTTAAGTACATTCAAACTGTTAGTTAGACTTCTCAGACTGTTAGTAGATTTTTCATGTAAATACAAAGTTCATGCTGCTAGTTGAAGAAACTCGAGCTGCCAGTGTAAAAGTTCAAGCTGCCAGAGTAAAACAACTCAAGCTGCTCAGTTCATGCTGTCAAGAGATTCAAGCTGCTCAACAGTTTCATAAACAGAAAGTGCTGATTTTCAGGAAAGATATCTACACGAAGATTCCAGCATATCTACTATCAGAGAAGTCATAGTCCTTCAAGGAAACAAGTCCAAAAAAGCAATATAAATACAGAGAATAGGTCATTCTATTGTATAGGAGTTTTCTGCATATTTTGAGTCTGTAATTGCTTTATTGATTAAGTTTTCTTAAGCCTCTAAGGTTGTAAAACCCTAAGAACAGTCTGTGTTCTTCGTCTAATCAAACAGATTAGAGGTGATTGTAATCATTGAATTCAGCAATACAAACAGTCTTGATTACTTCTTATGTTTTATGCTTCATTGGTTCTGAAAGTTTTTGTTAAAATAATTAAGTATTATTCCGCAAACTTCTTAATTAAACTTTGATTCAAAGCAAGATTATTGATTTATACTCTGATAAATTTCAAATCAGTTAATCTTGGTTATTCAGTTTTAGATCCTGACAAGTGGTATCAGAGCCACAGGTCGTTCTTTGTTTTTCAAAGTCGAAAACTTTCTTTCAAATTTTTAATCTTTTACAATGGAATTTGAAAATCGCAGCAGTGGATCTGGGCAAGGACTCAAAGTGCCTATGCTCAAGCCCACTGAGTTTGAGATGTGGAAACTCAGGATTCAACAGCATATTCAATTCATTGATTATGCCATATGGGAAGCTGTTGAATTCCCTCCTGTAGTTGATCCAGAACTTGATGATGAGGGAAAACCAGTCAAAACTCCTCCAAAAACTGAACTTGAAAGGAAGGCTAGAATGAATGAAGTGAAAGCACTCACACTATTACAAATAGCCATTCCTAATGCTTATCAACATCAGTTCAAAAAGTTTTATACTGCTCACTCTCTTTTCTGGTAATGCCAGTACCAAGAGAAATCAAAAAGACCTCTTGAAACAGCAGTATGAAAACTTTTCTGGTGGCAAGAATGAAAACCTCACTCAAATCTTTGACAGGTTCAACAAACTGATAAGTGAACTGGAAAGTGCAAAGGTCAATCTGGATCAAGATGAAGTCAACAGAAAGTTTCTCAGATCTCTTGGAGAAGAATGGACAGTCTATGCTGCACAGTGGAGAACTAAAGACACTCTTGATGAGATAGAATTGGATGATCTGTATAACAGTTTAAGAGTGTTTGAGACTGAGATTGATGCTAAAAAGAAATCCTTTTCTTATAATCACAACACTGCTCTTCTGTCTTCTGAAAAATCTAATAACTGTGATTCTTTTTCAGGTAGTGATGGCAATTCTGCTGAAACTCACTATGAGGCTTTTGTTGCCAATGATGGATTATTTGCTCTAAATGTTGAAGACTTAGAACAAATTCATCCAGATGATCTTGAAGAGATGGATTTAAAGTGGCAACATGCAATGCTGACCATGAGAGCCAAAAGATTTCTGAAAAGAACTGGTAGGGCCAACTTTCAAGCCAAGACAGAAGGCAAACCATCTTTTGATAAATCAAAAGTGGAATGCTATAAATGCCATAAGCTTGGTCACTTTGCCAGAGAATGTAGATCTCAAGGTCAACAGCCATCAAGGACTTCACAGCCCATCCAAGCGTCCTCATCAACAGCACTTGTCTCTCAAGAAGACAATGTGTTTGACTGGAGTGATCAGACAGAGGAAGAATTTCAAAATCAAGCACTTATGGCAGAAACATCAAATGTCTCCTCCACTGAACTACCATCTGAGGTAATTCTAAACTCTGCTCTCAATCATGCAAAAATATGGTTAAAAAGTACAGAGATCATAATGAGAGCATGTGCAAAACTCTAGCTAAGATGGAAGAAAGGAGATATGAATATATGCAAGCCATAGAAGATCTGGAAAAACAGATCAATGATTATAAGGATAATGAGATTCAAATGGGGTATGATAGAACCTATCATGAATGGGAGAAAAAGGAACTCAATAAGAAAATAGAATCTCTGAATAAAAAGGTAGAAGAGACTGAACAGAAGGTGTTAGAGGCTAATAAGAAACTAGAATCTGTTAACATAGATCTAGGAAACTTCAGGTTAGCAAATCAAAAGCTAGAACACCTAATGGAAGTTCAATTCAAAGATAGAGTGAAATCTCAGGTCAATCCCAAAGAAGGAATAGGATACAGAGCTACTCCACCTCCATATAATAACAAGTACATTCATCCAATGAGTGAAGTTGCTGATAGACTCGTCAATGAACCACTAGATGAGTCTATGACTATTGTAGATCCTATTCTTGATAACAGTCCTGAATTAAAAGAAGATAAGAGTCAAAATAGAGACTGTGACACAAAGAGTGCACCCATAGAAGTCCAAGTTCCCAGTAAGAAAGGGAAAGAGAAGATGAGTGTATGCAATGCTACTCCACAAGTTTCTGTACATTCTAACTGTAACACTGCATCTTCATCAAAAGGAACTAAAAGAGGTAAAACTGTTTCTATCTGCACATGCCGAAAGCATGGTGTTCAAAAGTTTCCTAAACAACAGCAGGTAAGAGGAAACCAGAGAAACAAGAACCAGAAATTGACAGAAAAGTCTGGTGTTCCAATTCAAACTGTCAAAAGATGCTTTCACTGTGGAAGGAAGAATCACTTAGCCAAGGATTGTTTTTACAAACCAGCTGTTGCAAAACAGACTGTGCATCACACAAAATCAAATCCTAATCAGGCAAAGCACTCAAAAGTGAAACCTTCCACAGCAGCTCAAAAGAAAACAGTTGATCACAGATTCTCAAAAGTTAATAAAAAACAGTCCACACATCAAAAACAAGTTTTGGCAAAGCCTAAATCAAGTTTTAAACAAATATGGTGTGTCAAGGACAAATCTGTTGCTCAAACTGCTAATGCAAAAGATCAGACTGCTAAGTCAAAATCTGATGCTGTTAGTGCAAAAACTGAAATGTTAGCACTACAAACACAGCTCAAGCTGCTGGGCATCAAACTGGAGCTGCTAGTGAATCATCTGAGACTGTCAGAAGAAAAGATGATCAAAATAATTGGATACCTCATATTATCACTAAATACTCTCCAAAGACTCCATCAGTAGATCTCACCAAATACAAGAAGTCAAAAACAGTTTTTAGTTATGTCAATGTACAAGGCCAACCCAAAACCAATTTGGTTTGGGTTTACTCCACTACTAACTAAGCTGTTATTTGTGCAGGGCAACCACAGGTCTCCTCATAGGACAAGATGGCATCTGGACAGTGGATGCTCTAGGCACATGACAGGCAATTCTGATTGCTTGTCAAATTTCAAAGGTTTTGATGGAGGTTTTGTTGCATTTGGAGGCAACTCAAAAGGAGGTAAGGTTACAGGTAAAGGTACTGTTAATGCAGGCAACATGACATTCCATGATGTTCTGTATGTTGAACAACTTAAGTACAATTTATTGAGTGTCTCTCAAATCTGTGACAAACAAAACATTGTTCTGTTCACAGATTCTGAGTGCATTGTCCTTTCAAAGGATTTCAAAATTCCTGAAAATCTTGTTTTACTTAGAACACCAAGAAAGGACAATGTTTACTGCCTGGACACAGCTCTCTTGACTAAATCAAATACTTTAAGCTGTTTAATATCCAAAGCATCATCAAATGGGTCTGCTCTTTGGCATAGAAGGATGTGTCACATGAACCTCAAGTCCATGAATGATTTAGTTAAAAAGAATCTGGTAAGAGGATTACCACAAAAGGAGTTCATTTGTGATGATCATTGTGTAGCATGTCTTAAAGGTAAGCAACACAAAACTTCTCATAAGGCCAAAGAAGTAAATTCAATCTCATCTGTTCTTCAGTTGTTACATATGGATCTATTTGGTCCAACATCTGTTTTGAGTTTGAATAAAAGGGCATACTGTTTAGTCATTGTTGATGATTTCACCAGATTTACTTGGGTTTACTTTCTTAGGTCCAAATATGAAACTGCTGAGCTAGTTAAGTCTTTTATTATTAAGATAGAAAACCAATCCAATTCCAAAGTAAGGTGATAAGATCAGACAATGGAACTGAATTTAAAAATCAAATTCTAAACAGTTTCTGTGAGTCCAAAGGCATTGCTAGACAATATAGTGCACCAAGAACACCACAGCAAAATGGTGTAGCTGAAAGAAAGAATAGAACATTATTTGAGGCTGCTAGAACAATGCTAGCTGATTCAAATCTGCCAATGACTTTCTGGGCAGAAGCTGTTAATACAGCCTGTTATGTTCTAAATAGGGTTCAAGTTGTCCAATCTCAAGGAAAAACTCCCTATGAGTTATTCCATAACAGAAGTCCCCTAATAGCTTTCTTCAAGCCTTTTGGATGCCCATGTACTATTCTTCACACTAAAACTCACCTAGGGAAGTTTGAGAGTAAGGCTGAAGAAGGATTCTTTGTAGGATACTCAACTCAAAGCAAAGCCTATAGAGTATACAACAGTGTGTCTAAAACAATTGAAGAAAGTGCCAATGTTGAATTTAATAAAAATACTGCTAATATCAAAGGCACTGGTCCTGATTGTTTGTTTGATTTAGATTCACTAACAAATTCTCTGAGCTTTGTTGAGTATACTGCAGAAGCTGATGCATACAGGGTTGAAGCTGCTAACACGAATTCTCATGCTGCCAATACAATTTCTCATGCTGTTGGCACAAAGTCTCAGACCGCTGCAGATTCAACAAGTTGGGATGATTTCACCACTCTACCACTTCTGTCTTGTGATCCTCCAGGGGTCCTGAATGATACAAATCCAGACACTGAAGTGCCACTCCAAAGTTCTGAAAGAACAGCTCCAACACAACAGGAAACAGTCCCAGATTCAAGTCAAGCTGTTTCAGAAACTGAACCACTCACTGGTTCTGATGGAGATGATACAAACCTTGGAACTTCCTTTCAAACAGAGAGAGAGCCCACACTAAGAGTTCACAAGTATCACCCTCTCAATCAAATACTGAGTGATCCAAGCACTCCTGTTCAAACAAGGAAGATGGTTCACAATGAGACTGCTGCTGCTGAACAAGCAGTTACTGAATTCAGTCTAGCTGCTTTTGAACATGTCTGTTTCATGTCTCAATTGGAACCTAAAAAGACATCAGAAGCATTAAAAGATTCATCCTGGATTGAAGCTATGCAAGAAGAGCTTTTACAGTTCAAAATTCAGAATGTATGGACTCTGGTGGATCTTCCTAAAGGTAAGAGAGCAATAGGTACAAGATGGGTGTTTAGAAACAAGAAGGATGAGAGAGGGATAGTCATCAAGAACAAAGCAAGACCAGTAGCACAAGGGTACACTCAAGAAGAAGGAATAGATTATGATGATGTCTTTGCTCCAGTAGCAAGAATTGAAGCCATCAGACTATTTCTAGCATATGCAAGTTTCAAAGGCTTTAAAGTGTATCAAATGGATGTTAAGTCTGCTTTCTTGTATGGGACAATTGAAGAGGAAGTGTATGTGTGTCAACCTCCTGGTTTTGAAGACTACAAGTATCCAGACAAGGTGTTCAAGCTAGACAAAGCTCTCTATGGTCTTCACCAAGCCCCCAGAGCATGGTATGACACACTGTCCTCATATCTTATACAGAATGGATTCAAGAGAGGCACTCTGGACAAAACACTCTTCACTAAATTCATCAAAGCTGAGATTCTACTTGTCCAAATCTATGTTGATGACATCATATTTGGCTCAACTAATGATAGGTTGTGCAAAGATTTTGAGGCCCTAATGCACAAAAAGTTTCAAATGAGTTCAATGGGGGAACTCACATTCTTTCTAGGGCTGCAGGTTAAACAGAAGCCTACTGGTCTATTCATAAGTCAATCAAAGTATGTCAAAGACATATTGGAAAAGTTTGGCTATCAAGACACAAAGGTTGCAAGCACTCCAATGGATCCTCATAAACAGCTCCATAAAGACAAAGATGGCATAGATGTGGATATTCATCTATACAGATCCCTTATAGGATCTCTCATGTATCTAACATCTTCAAGACCTGATATTATGTTTGCTGTCTGTGTGTGTGCTAGGTTTCAATGCTCTCCAAAGGATTCTCACTTGGTTGCTGTTAAGAGAATCTTTAGATATCTTAAAGGCCAACCACATTTAGGTCTATGGTATCCTAAAGACTCTCCTTTTGAACTAACTGCTTACTCTGACAGTGACTATGGTGGATGCAACATTGACAGAAAATCCACAACTGGTGGATGTCAATACTTAGGAGCAAGACTGGTCTCTTGGCAATGCAAAAAGCAAACCACTGTCTCCACATCATCCACTGAAGCAGAATACGTAGCAGCTGCAAGCTGCTGCTCCCAGGTAATGTGGATTCAAAATCAGCTAAGAGACTATGGTATGAATTTCTTATCCACTCCTATCTATATTGACAATTCAAGTGCAATTAGCATTGTGCAAAACCCAGTGAAATTCCCAAAAACCAAGCATATAGAAATCAGATTTCACTTCATCAGAGATTGTAATGAAAAGAAGTTAATCCAAGTTACCAAAATACATACAGATGATCAGCTAGCTGATCTATTTACAAAACCTTTTGATGTGGGAAGGTTCAATTTCCTAATATCAAATATTGGTATGGTAAACATGGATTAATTGGATTTCATTATTATCGTCTCAGTATGCTAATTTAAGGGGGAGACACTGTTACATTGAAAAGTTGCACAATTTTACACTAACAGCATGAGTATTTTCTCATGCTGCTAGTTCATTTTCTCGGACTGCTAGTTATTTTCACTTGATCTGTCAAAGTGTGCAGGGTATTTGGGTAATTTTTCAAATGTGTGCGCGGGACCCAACCTTTTCGAAACCTTTAAAGGTCCCGGTTTCGTTCAGTTGTAACTACCAGTTACATATTTTTCTTCCACGGCCTTCTGCTTTCTCTCTGAACGAATCACACATTCTTCTTTCAAACCCTAAAACCATCGTTTGTTCATCCATGGAGTTCGTAAAAGAACACAATTGCCTCCCATACACTCTGAAACATGCTGAACTCCAACCGTTCCATACAATGATGGATTTCCTCAGGCACTCCCATATTCATTATGCCCTAACCATAAACCCCACTATATACATCTCCCATATAGAACAGTTTTGGAACCATGCATCTGTTAAAACCATCAATGGAGTGTCTACCCTTCTATCCAAAATTGATGGCACTCCCATCACCATCACTGAGGAATCCATTCGGCACCATTTGCATCTTCAAGATGCCTCAGGTATAACAGACCTATCCCTTCAAGCTTTACATTTTGGTCTTCAAAACATTGGTTATAGGGGCCCTGCTGATTCTTTTACTTTCTTAAAAGCCCATTTTTCTCCTAAATGGAAATTTCTTGTACATATTCTTCAGCAGTGTATGAGCCCCAAAAGAACTGGTTGGTCAGAATTTTCTTCTAACATTGCCACTGCCTTAGTGTGCTTTTCAACAGGCCAACGGTTCAATTTTTCAAACATGATTTTTCAGGGGATGTTAAGGCATCATTCCCTAAAGAATGGGAAGTTTTTAATGTATCCAAGATTTTTGGCAGAAATTATTGCACACACCTGCATTACTTCTCATTTACATAAGAGGATACATATTTCCCATAGGCACTCACTATCTTCTATCAAAAGGCTGATAAAGCCAAGTGCCAATTTTGTCAGTGTAGATGTTTCATTGCCCTCTGCAATGATGAACATCATTTCAGGAAACAGAGGAGAGGGTCTTGAGCAGGCTCAGCCTAACATCACTGCTACACCCCCAAGACCCCAACCCACTCCTCATGATACACAAACTCCCACTGATCCTTTTGTACAGCCAACA
>JAANYP010001354.1:0-12411 GCA_020465985.1 Centrapalus pauciflorus
AACTGCAAGGGGCTAGCTACTTCTCGAAGATTGATCTTCGATCTGGTTATCATCAACTCAAGGTATTTGAGTCTGACGTACCGAAGACTGCATTTCGTACTCGATATGGCCATTTTGAATTCCTAGTAATGTCGTTCGGTCTCACAAATGCCCCGGCCGCATTTATGGACCTCATGAATAGAGTATGTAGACCAATGCTGGACAAATCAGTGATAGTCTTCATTGATAACATCTTGATTTACTCTAAGTCTGAATCTGACCATGCGATGCATTTGCGAGAATTGCTAGAATTGTTACGAAAGGAGCGACTCTATGCAAAATTCTCCAAATGTGAATTCTGGTTACGCCAGGTGCAATTTTTAGGACATATTGTCTCGGGTGAAGGAATAGCCGTGGATCCATCGAAAGTAGATGCAGTTCAGAAGTGGGAAGCACCGAAAAGTGTATCGGAAGTTCGAAGTTTCTTGGGTTTAGCGGGGTATTACCGAAGATTTATCCGTGATTTCTCCAAGATTGCGGTGCCTTTAACTAGCCTGACAAAGAAAGAAGTTAAGTTTGAATGGAATGAATCTCAAGATCGAGCCTTTGAGACTTTGAAGCGTAAGCTAATTGAAGCACCGGTTTTGGCCTTACCTGAGGGTAATGATGATTTTGTAGTCTATAGTGATGCTTCTAAGATGGGATTAGGATGTGTGTTGATGCAAATGGATAAAGTAATTGTCTACGCATCAAGGCAGCTAAAGGCGCATGAGAAGAATTATCCGACGCATGACTTGGAGCTTGCAGCCGTAACCTTTGCATTGAAGATTTGGCGGCATTATCTGTATGGGACCAGATGCAAGTTATATACAGATCACAAAAGTCTGAAATATATATTTGACCAAAAAGAGCTGAATATGCGTCAAAGGCGATCCATGGAATTGATTAAAGACTATGACTGTGAGATCCTTTACCATCCAGGTAAAGCAAACATAGTAGCAGATGCCTTAAGCCGCAAATCCGGACAGAACCATTATATCCGGTGTTATGCCTTGACTTCTGTCGTTATGGAGTCTGCCCTGCCTAAGTTGTTAATGGCCGCTCAATCTGAAGCCATTCGGGAGGAGAACTTGAAATCCGAGCGTATGGTTACTTATGTGACCAAGCTGACCCTTGACAATCGTGGTCTTAGACGATTCATAAATAGAATATGGGTTCCCAGATTAGGAGGTGTTCGTGATCAGATTCTGTCGGAGGCTCATATGTCGAAATTTTCGATACATGATGGTTCTACTAAAATGTATCAAGATTTAAGAACGGAATATTGGTGGCCTGGAATGAAGAAAGACGTAGGTCGATATGTAGAAAATTGCATGACTTGTTTACAAGTCAAATCTGAACATCAGAAGCCGTATGGGGAACTACAACCATTACCAATCCCGGAGTGGAAGTGGGACCATATAACCATGGACTTTGTGACGAAGCTGCCCAGGACTAAACGGAATCATGACTCTATATGGGTAATAGTGGATCGACTCACTAAGTCAGCCCATTTCCTACCCATACGTGAAGATGAACGCCTCAAAAGGTTAGCTGAATTGTACATAAAAGAAATCGTGACTAGACATGGTGTGCCACTGTCTATAGTATCCGACCGTGACAGCAGATTTACTTCTCGTTTTTGGAAGGCCTTTCAGAATGGATTAGGTACCGAACTTAAGATGAGCACTGCTTATCATCCTGAAACTGACGGGCAAAGTGAAAGAACGATTTTAACCTTGGAAGATATGCTACGTGCCTGTGTGATTGATCTCGGTGGAAATTGGGATACTCATCTTCCGTTTGTAGAATTTGCTTACAACAATAGTTATCACTCGACTATTGGTATGCCTCCATATCAGCTTTTGTACGGACGTCGATGCCGAACTCCAACCTGTTGGAGGGAAACAGGTGAACGCCCGATCTCTGGACCAGCTATTTTGCAAGAAGCCCATGATCAGCTACAGCTGATTCGACAGCGAATTCAGACCTCTCAAGACATACAAAAGAAGTATCATGATCGAAGACGTAACCAATTGTATTTGAGGTTGGTGATAAAGGGTTGTTGAAAGTTTCGCCAAGAAAAGGGATAGTAAGGTTCGGCAAACGGGGGAAGTTGAGTCCTCGATTTGTTGGTCCTTTCGAAATTCTCGAGCGTGTGGGACTGCAAGCCTACAGATTGAAGTTGCCTGCCGAAATGTCTGGGATTCATGATGTATTTCATGTGAGTAACCTTCGAAAGTGTTTAGTTGACGCTGAAGCTGTGATTCCTTGGAAGGACGTGCAGGTTGACGAACAGCTGCGATACGAAGAAGAGCCCGAGCGTATAATCGATCATAAGGTTTCGAAATTGCGCAACAAGGAAATCCCAATGGTGTTAGTTCAATGGAAATATCATAAGGGATCTGCGCAAACTTGGGAGCGAGAAGACGAGATTAGGCAAAAGTATCCGAAGTTATTTCTGTCTTAGTCGATTCCGAGGACGGAATCAATTTAACGGGGGAAGATTGTAACAGCCCGTAATTTATTAAACATAAACTACAGCATCAGACTATGGATAATTAAGCAATTTTGTCCAAATTATTAGTAATTAACCGAACACATGAATTTTAAATAGTTAATTATATTAAGTTATAGTTAATTATGAAAACTTGCCCCAAATTAACTGAAATGAAGTTAATAATTAAATTTATTTAATTAACAAATTTGAAACGTGAAAATTGACGATATGGACTAAAATGAATAAAAGTTGGTCAGTTCCAGAAATTCAGTAGAAAATCTGATTTTTCTCTATTTTCTATAAATAGAGCCTTCCCTCCTCATTTTCATGTTTTAGCAATTTAGAACTCTCTCTCTCTCTTCAACCTCACCTTCTCTCTAGCTTTTCTCCTAATCGGTTCATCGGATTCTCGTGATTTATACGTCAACGGATAGAGATCGTCGAGCTCTACAAGAATCTATTATTGCATGTTTGATTTCGTCCTGATTTAAGGTAAGATCGGCCCCTTTTCTGTCTTTTGGTTCGGTTTTGAAAGAGCAAACTCGAGTTTGCTCAAATTCTGTTCATTCGAAGCTGATTTGCTCACGTTTAGGACCTGTTTTGGCTTGGAAAACACCTTTAGTCGAAGGATATAGCTTGGACGAAGGTTAGTGACTAATTCTCTCTCTTTTATGTTAATGTCTTGTTGTTAAAACCTGGAAAATCGTTGAACAAGAAGAACAGATTCGAGAAATTCATGTCTAGACTCGAATGTAGGTTGGTTCGAATCTATCCTAGAATCTAAGGCCTAGTTTCGAATCTATCCTAGAATCTAAGGCCTAGTTCGAATCTATCCCCTAGAATCTAATGAGTGTGTGTTTCGAATCTATCCCCTAGAATCTAATGTGTGTGTGCTTCGAATCTGACCTCCTAGACTCGAATGAATGTGTGTTTCGAATCTAATACCCTAAACTCGAAGGTATGTGTTCGAATCTAATCCACTAGATTCGGATGTGTATGTGTTCGAATCTATCTCCTTAATTCGAATCTGGTTTTGCTCCAAGCCTAAGATTGAATTCTAAATCAGATTAAGTTATTAAACAACCTTATGTAATTGAAAGTATCTTATGATTATGGTAAAACTCTTAAGTTCCAAGATGCATAATTATTTTATGCACAAATAAATTAACAGGACCTGTATGAACCCTTAGAAATTGTATGTCATGATTCACCTTACTAGTAATACGGTTGGCTTTGTTTCAAGGCCATATATCCGTAATTATATGGGTCGTATTAATCTGATAAGAATAGACTCACTCTGGGACGTTAGGAACTACCACAGACTCGGCTTCAAGAAATGACAATAACCTGATTATATAACTAGGGTTATATAGATCATGTTACAACTTGACATTAATATACCAGACTTGAAACTGAACTGCAGGAACCCGCCGATTTGACAGAGTAAATTGAACAGCTTAATTCGTTAAGCACTATCTGACTAAGGACTACAGTGAGTGACAGATTTCATTAATTACTTGCATATGTTATGATACTTATTGGTGACTGTTACTGAACTGTATGGAAACTTTTGTTATTACCGCATGTTTCTTGAATACTTTATTGTATCATAGAGACTTACTTTTGATATTACTGAAGTTAGACACCTGAATTGCCTTGAATTGCATGTTCACTTTTACATTTTATGTAAATACTTATCCTGCTTACTGCTTACTTGACTGTTGATACATTTGCCTCTGCATACTGCATAATCTGATCGGACCGAATGCGAGATCTCCATTCACAGGAAGGAATTCTGCAGACTCCTTTCCTATCTGACTCGTTTCCATACAACTTCCCGTAGGGCTTCGGCCTTACACACGGGAATACAGTTTGGGTTGACTCCCAAATCTTTTGCCGTCTCTGACGTGTTGACTTGCTGACATGAGCTGATAGTATGTTATATATGTATGGTAACTAATGGTACTCTGTTAACTCACTAAGCTATGTTAGCTTACTCTGTCATGACATCTTTCTTTTCAGGAAAAGCTGATAAGGCTAAGACTATAGCAGGTAGTTCGTCCCAAGCTAAGTGAACTTTGATACTTGGGGATTGCAGATTTTTGGACTTTTGCTGATGTCTAATTTTGAAATGATATTTGAGGTCTCGGGTAGCTTGTTCAGTCTTCCGCACTCTGATTGAAGATTTTAGAAGCTAGTTTAGACCACCATTTAATCTTTAATATATTTTGTAATTAAGTATCTTGTAGCTTTTATTTGAATCAGGTATGTGGACCTGTGGTATCAGACAATAGTAATATTTATTACTTAATGAAATGTACTTTTATGACGTGTACTGTTTGTGGTAACTCGGGTGTTACATTTATAAACCTGGATATTGATGTTGCATGTATGTTGTAATAGTTGGAAATCATCTCTTGAACATCACTGAAGGATTAGAAACAAGAATCATCCACTGAATCGTCCAAAAAGGTGAGAAATCTTAATTATTATGAGTTTTTATGTTCTTGAGAAAAAGTTCATATTCTGGTTAAATCTGGACGAATTAGCATGTTTATGATGGGGAAAATGATGTAGAAACACCCCAATAATGTTTATATAACGTTTCTATAGATTGCATGTACTTAAATTTGAGTTTGGCAAATTTTTGAGTAAAACCCGTAAGTTGCGAGTGCAGACCTGTAGGTCGACTCAGCGAGTCGAAGGGGCGACTCGACGAGTCACCATGAACACATAGAACATCGTTAAAAATTGCTAAGTGTTGAGACCCGAATTCGGGTTGGAACGAAACTCGAATGAGACTTGACTTCGGATGGGACCCGAACTCGGATGGGTCAGATTCGGGTCAAAGTATCTTGGGTATACTTCGGGTATAAGCGAAATCTGGTCGAGGATCCGAAATTCGGACCTCGACTCGGCGAGTCGGTCCCAGCTGATGCGAACTTCGGTTCAGGTTTTAGGGACCCGAATTTCTGATATAATAAACAAACTTTTGGGATATCTTTGGTGTTATATTAAGGTATATATTGATGGGTTCTTTGAACATAATAACAAACCCAATAACGAATTTAAGTCATGAATTTCGGATGACGATTCCGAATGTTTAACACTTTAATTGTATATATTTGATACAATTTGTCAACGATCATCAATGATGATATGTTTTTCCTATGGAAATGTAACAGGTCCCTTGTGATGTTTTTTAACTCACAGTGGAGTACTTTGTGAATCCGATTGAAAGCCCGAGTATAAATAATATAAATTGAAGTTAATTAACGCACCCACTGTGAGTACTTAGGATTGTATATGTCTACTTTTATTTATTGTTAGTTGTTGTTCATTGAGACATGTTGATTCATTTCGTTTGGCATTCTACTAACTGGCGTTTGTGTTGATGCACATTGTTGCTTGTTGCATGTCCGTATTCTTTGTTGTGCATCATCTGATGGGCTTGCGAGCCATAATTGGTAAATCGATGCTACCGTGGCCATATGACCTGGAGCTGATCCCTCCGAGGTCCCAATGGGCAGGTGTAGCACCCCCAATGGTAATTATCGCCAAAATGAATGTGTGATTCCATGCAATGGAGCTGCGGCTCGTTTCCGTACTTCGTGTACGAAGAGAGTATACGACGTTTGTTGCCGGTGTTACTCTTATGTGCTGCATAAATATCTGTAGGATGTATAAACTCTGTACTCTCTAAGCTTTGCTTACCCCGTAGTTGCTCACATTTTTACAGGATAAGAAAAATCCACTGTCGGACGGACCTTCTAGCTAGGTCGTTTATTGAAGTCATTGAGGACCACTAGTACTCAATTGGTAACTGAAACATGGAAGCAATTATCTAATTTATATGGGATGGTTGTAATAATTTATTGTGTATGTAGACTTAGACTGGAATCTTGTAGCACCTTAGAGTGTTTGACATTTGTACTTTATTTATGTATTTTATTGTCCCGTATTGTTCTAAGTATTCAGATCATTATTGATTATTAATGTGTTGTGATTAATCCTGAGTGTTATGATTGTGGTTATTGTGGCAAGGGTGTCACAAAAAGTCCTCAAGTTAATTCTTTTCCTTTTGGTTTAGTGAAATTTAGACATTAGAACCCAATTATAATTAGTAAACCGGGTTTTTAAAAACTGAAAAACCGGGTTTTAATGTCCAAATTTCACAAACCCAAAGAAAAAAAAAATTAACTTGAGGACTTTTGTAGCAAAAATAACTTGGATGGACGAAAAAATAAAAAAAAACGTGAAAACATGTTGGTTTTTTTCGTAATACACCCAATAAAAAAATTACTTTTTAATTATTTCACAATGGTTACAACTTACGATCTACTTAAAACATTTTCAATTATAGCAATCTATTTTACATATTAGTTTTAGTTTTACAAACTATCCATGATTATATTTTTACCATATAATTTGGTAAAGTTATCCGGTCATAACATTAATCATTAGGAAGAGATTCCATCAATCCATCGGATTAATTTTATGATAATTTTTTCAAATTATATTTCACATCATCAAAAAATTGAAATGTCAAGAGGTGCACACAAAATCTGAATATCTGATTTCAATCTAAAACCGGTTTGGGTATGACCGGATTTTCTTGACACGGACCGGCTTTTATCCGAACAACTTATTTGACCGGATTATTTGAGTTAATTGCATAGATGGTCCTTTAACTAACTCTAAATTGCAATTTTGGTCTTATTTTCAAAAAAGTTGCAATGACAGTGTTTTAACTACCAAAAAGTTGCAAGTAAGGTCATTTTCTTACAGAATTCATTAAATGGTGACGTTAAGTCAATGACATTTTCGTCTTTTTAAGGATAAAAGACATTTTTGCAATTTATTATTATTAAATCCAAATTAAATCCCTTTTTGCCAATTCAAAACCCTAAATCTCTAAGCATCGTTTCAAGAAATTGCATAGATCTGAAAGCTTTGACTCTGGATCCTCATTTCTTCGAACAAGAAGAGATATATAAGCATCATTTCTTCAAACAAGAAAAGAGTGTTTGTCCTCATAAACAAAGCTTCAAATCCATTCATAAATGAAGAACACAGCATCGAAGCTTCCAGTCGTTTCAGATCTGTGACAACGTGGTGCTCGATTTGGCCGGAGATCGGAGGCGGTCATCGGAGACTTGGAGCTTTGTCCTGTGTTCATAATTGTTCTCTTCACTCTCCCCTTTTCTCTCTCTATCTGTTCTATTGGTTTTGCTACCACCGAACCACCATAGCCACCACCGATCTCCTCTTTCCTCCTATTTCCTCCCCAATCTAGACTTGAACCTATTTTTAACTAGATCTGAAAAAAATTTCTAAATCATATGCGAAAAGCAAAACCATTCAAAAATCCAAAAAAGCATTTCGAAATCATATCTGAAACCAGATCCAGATCTGACAAAATAAAGGGAGTAAGGTGGCTTTGGTGGAGGATGGTGGCGGAGACGTCGAGTCAGCAACAATGGAGTAGGCGGCATCGTTGGTTGCATCCGTGAAAGAGGAGGAGACGGTAGGCAATGCTACTTCGATAGTGGGTTCGATAGAGGAGACTGTGGTGGATGGTGGTTGCAACAACAAGACGAAGAGGAAACACCAGTAGTTGTCATCAGAGCAACAATGATCACCAGAGGGGAGGGAGACGGTGAACGAAAGAGAGAGGTTCTATAGGTGTTTGGCCGTCGACGTGGAGTAGCAACTAGTGGTGGTGTCGACGGTGGGAGGCAGGATGTAGAAGTGAAGCTTCCAGAGTCAAAGCTTTATCCTAATATATTAAATATATTATTATTATTGTTGTTGTTGTTGCAAATAATAAGAAATAATTGCGAAAAAGGTCATTTATCATTAAAAAGACTAAATTACCATTGACTTAACCCCACATTTTAACGGAACCCGTTAGAAAGGACCGCTCTTGCAAATTTTTGGTAGTTAAAACACTGTCATTGCAACTTTTTTCGAAAAAAGGACCAAATTTGCAATTAACTCTATAACTTATTTGGTCAACCGGATTTCTAAAAGTCTAACTAGCTCAATTGAATCGATTTCGGGTAATCTAAGTTGACTTGAACCTGGCCCATAACTTTTCGATTTAATTTTGTATCGAACCATTTTCAACTTGTTTCGTGTTCGTATCAACTTTTGTTTCGATTTGTCGGTTTAGGTTGGATATTGCCGACTTACTTTTGTATGTCTAGTATAAATAAATCCAAACACTATTTTAAAAATAGGTTTTACAACCAATGTTTATTTGTTTATAAGTTTGTAAAACCAATCACTTTTTCTTTTCTTAAAAAAACTAATCTAACACTTAATGTTGTATTTTCGGTAAGGCTGTTCATATCTTATAACACTTTGTAAGTTACTACTTGCCTAGTCATCATATGACGGATCGACGACATCAGATGACATCGATGACAAGTGCCGCCAAGTGACAACAAATTTGAGTTCTTGATGAGTAGATGTGAAGGTGGAAGAGAGGATTGTCGAACCTTTTTAGGTTTATAAGTTTACAAATGTTATATATTGAAGGGGCTAAATTGTTATTTCATGAAAATAGAGGTTTACTGGTGCAAAATTTAAGTAGGCCAAAGTAATAATCATATGACATGTATCATTTTTACCTCTGCACTCTCTCTCTCTAAACAAAAAACGCATGCTCTCTCTCTCTCTCTCTCTCTCTCTCTCTCTATATATATATATATATATATATATATATATATATATATATATATATATATATATATATATATATATATATATATATATATATATATATATATATATATATAGATTGGGGTTCAATTGAGAACTTTTATGCATCGAGAACCTCGAGGAACTTTTGTGCATCCGATAATCTACCAAGGGTGCACAAAGAGCATTTAGGGAAAACTAAAAATATGGTAATTAATTTATTTCTAAAAATCATTAAAAGATAATTAGGAGTTACATTTTGAATTAAAATCTCATATTAACTACATTCCTCATTTTCCTCCTCATCTCTCTCTCTAATCGTGTTCTTCATGATTTTCATAGTGATGATGATTTAAGACGAAGATTAACGATGAACAACGATGATGATGAACATGACAAGAGATGCAACCGATGATGATTATGAAGAACACGATGCATAGATGGATGATGAACGATGAATAATGATGATGCATAGATGGATGATAAACGATTACGATGCATAAATGGATGATGAACGATGAACAACAAAAAATGATGATGCATAAATGGATGATGAACGATGACGATGCATAAATAAATGATGAACAAGTTGAACACGATGCATAGATGAATGAAAAATATGAACGACGAACAAGATGCATATATGAATGATGAACAAGTTGAACACGATGCATAAATGAATTTGTGTATTTTTTTTTGTTAAATGCACAATTCTTTCTTTTTTGAACACGATTCATAGATAAACACGATTAACAATGAAATGTATTGATCTTCATCATTTTTTTTAATTTGTGAGATTTTTGTTAAATTTGGAAATATATCAATTGATTTATTTAGCATTTATTATTTGATTATTTGTTGAAATATTAAAATTAATAAGGTATGCACATTACCCAAAATGCCCTTCCTTGTTTGTTTTTATAATGCACAAGATGCATAAAATTATCCAACTATTTACTCTTTTGTCATTAATCTAATCCATACAATTTTTTGATCTAATGGATGATATATGTTCTTTTGTACCTCGATGCATAAAAGTTCTCAATTGAACCTCCCTATATATATATATATATATATATATATATATATATATATATATATATATATATATATATATATATATATATATATATATATATAGCTCGTTTTTTAGGGCGTGCGAGAAGGTCGACCGCACAGGGCCTCCGATTTTGTAGGGCCTCGCAATCGTAAAAATGATCAGAGTATCAAACGAATTACTTTGAATATTAATTTTTCATTAATCATTATTTCATTTTAATCATATTATGTACCATTTTAGAAGTCTAATTGAATATACAGACACATAAAATTTGTCATTCACGACATCTAATTTGTATATTAAAACTCACTTGCAAAATGAGTAACCTAATATTTAATTTTTTTTTTGTAATTAATGGTCTATATCGTTGGCATGTGTACAGGGCCTCCAAAATCCATGGGACCGGCCCGTGTATATATATATATATATATATATATATATATATATATATATATATATATATATATATATATATATATATATATATATGGTTGGGTTCGGGTAAGAACCCTTGTTACCATGAGAACGTGAGAACCACTCCAAAATGCTCAAATTTGTACATCAAATGCACAAATTTTAAAATTAAAAGTTTTACTTAAAATCATTATTAGTCTTAAATATTAATAAATATCATAATTTAACACTAAAATTACATTCAAAACTTACATTCATTAAATTATAAACTAAATGCACAAATTTGAACATCAAATGCACAAATTTTCTTAAATGCACAATTCGTACATAAAATGGATAAATTATAGCATGAGATGCGTAAATTTTTACATGAAATGCATAAATATATCGAAAACATTTAATTTTAGTATCAAATGCACAATTTTATACAGTGGATGCACAATTTTTAGAGTGGTTCTCACGTTCTCACGGTAATGAGGGGTTCTCATGTAAACCCAATCCTATATATATAGGGGTGGGTTCAATGGAGAACCTTATGCATCGAAGAACCTTGGAGAACCACAATGCATCGCTAGAAAAACTGAAATGCATCACGTAGAAATCGATGCATCACGCGAGAATTTGATGCATCACGTGGAAATAATATAAAAATCAATGCATCACGCGGGAATTTGATGCATCACGTGGAAATAATGATGCATTACGGGGGAATTGTGATGCATTTGTGGTGGTGCACGGAGGTTCTTCAAGGTTTTTCGATGCATGGAGGTTCTCCATTGAAGCCATATATATATATATATATATATATATATATATATATATATATATATATATATATATATATATATATATATATATAGGTTCAAGTGAGTACTACCCATTATGCAGCGCACCAGAAGGTACCACCCTTGAAAGTAATTTTTTTGAATTTTTTTTCATGAACATGTTCTAATTAACATTACACAGATCATATGTAAATTTCACGCAAATACGAACACTCTAAGTGCATGAAAACACGCATCACATAAATGCGCGTTCACATGTGTTCAAAATTATATAAGTGTGAGTTCACATCATTTTTTAGGAGCTAGGAGATGTGAATGTATGTGAAGTTTACATATGATCTTCATAACGTTAATTAAAACATGTTTATGAAAAAAAAATTTAAAAGTTTTTTAAAGATGTACCTTCTGGTGCGCTGCATAAGGGTGGTACTCTCTCGAACCATATTCTATACACACACACACACACACACACACATATATATATATATATATATATATATATATATATATATATATATATATATATATATATATATATATATATATATATATATATATATATATATATATATATATATATACACACACACACACACTTTCGCCCTTCTTTCTCTCTAAAAGTCAACCAAATTTAAGATAATCAAAGTTATTGCTTGAAATTAATTCTACAAGTTTTTTTGACCAAAAATTGAACAACAAATCAAGGTAATATTCATCTAAAATTGAAGAAATTGAATGTTGTTTTGGGTTCGACACTGTTACATTAGAACGGTGATTGAATTCTTACAATTTGACTAAATTAATCATTTTTTTGCTATAAATTGTGTTAAGAAACATGTTATAAATTTTTGTAATATGTTGTTAGGTTAAAATTGAGGGGCACTACTATATGTACACTCTCTCTCCTTAATTTTAGACTAATCACACAC
>JAANYP010001354.1:12780-31331 GCA_020465985.1 Centrapalus pauciflorus
TCCTCTCTCTCTCTCTCTCTCTCTCTCTCTCTCTCTCTCTCTCTCTCTCTCTCTCTCTCTCTCTATATATATATATATATATATATATATATATATACATATATATATATATATGGTGGGTTCAATGAAAAACTTATATGTATCAAAAAAAACCCAAGAACCACTTTATAGTCATTGGATCAGGTGATGATGCATCACGCAGAAAGTCGACGCATCACGCGGGAAGTCGATGCATCACGCGGGAATTTGATGCATCATGCAGGGAATTTGATTCATCGCGCGTGAATTGTGATGCATTTGTGATAGTGCATTGAGGTTTTCCAAAGTTTTCTGATGTATGTTGGTTTTCCATTGAACCCTATATATATATATATATATATATATATATATATATATATATATATATATATATATATATATATATATATATATATATATATATATATATATATATATATATATATATAGATTGGGGTTCTATTGAGAACTTTTGTGCATCGAGGCACCATTGAGAACTTTTGTGCATCGGACTATCTACCAAGGGTGCACAAAGGGCATTTAGGAGAAATTAAATGTATGGAAATTATTTTTGAATTTAAATATTTTAAAAATAATTAATAGCTAAATTTGGTATGAAAATCACAATTAACTTCTTTCCTAAAATCACTCCCTCTTTCTCTCTATCTCCCTCTCTCTCCTCTCTCTTAGCCCCCTCTTGATTTTGGAAGAGATGAACGATATGCATGATTTATATTTGTATGAACGATTCATGTTTGTATTTTGATATATTTTGATTTTGGAAGAGATGAACGGTATGCATGATTTATTTTTGGAAGAGATGAACGATATGTATGAAGAGATGAACGATATGCATGTATTTTGATGTATTTTGAATTTGTATTATTGTTGTTAATTTTGGAAGTGTAATAATTAAATAAAGATTGCATAATTCCTGTTTTACCCCTCTGCGAATTTCATTATGTGCAATTGATGCATAAAACTTTCTATTTAATTACCCTTTTGCCATTTGATCTAACCCACACATTCTTTTCATCCAAGGGTCAGTGGAGGTTCTTTTGTGCCTCGATGCACAAAAGTTCTCAATGGAACCTCCCTCTATATATATATATATATATATGGTTCGAAAGAGTATCACCCCTTATGCAGCGCATCAAAACATACCACCTTTAAAAAAATTTTAATTTTTTTTTTCATAAAAATGTTTTAATTAACATTATAGAAATAATATGTAAATTTCACATACATTCACATCTCCTAGTTCCTAAAAAATGATGTGAACGTACACTTACACAATTTTGAATATATGTGAATGTGCATATATGTGATTCGTGATTTTATACCCCTAAAGTGTTCGAATTTACGTGAAATTTATGTATCATCTGTGAAATGTTAATTAAAACATGTTTATGAAAAAAAAATTCAAATAAAATAATTTTAAGAGTGTTAACCTTCGGTTGCGCTGTGTAATAGGTGGTACTTATTTGAACACATATATATATATATATATATATATATATATATATATATATATATATATATATATATATATATATATATATATATATATATATATATATATATATATATATATATATATATATATAAAGTATCCATTTTTTCTAGTGGGTAGTTAGTTATTAGTATAGGTTTGTGTATATATCCGCCATAAGATAAAATGAAGAAGAAAAGGGAGACAAAAGTCCCTTTGTAATCATAAAATTGAACAAGAAATAAATTGATAAGAGATTTATTAGCGATAGAGGTCTTGTATTTGAAAGTAATGATATAAATTTGTTTGTTCACAATCCAAATCCAAATCCAAATCCAAATCCAATCCAAGAGTTGGCAACTTTTGTAATATAGTAATAATAGTGGAAAGTGAAAAGAAAAAGGCCATCCAAAGATTCAATTTTCAAGATCCATGGAGAAAACACGTCCTACATAGAAAAGACAAGGGTAATATTGTCTTTAACAAAATTATAAAGAAATAAAATTTATATATAAATTATCATTCGTTGACCCTTATAATTCCAAATTTCCAATGGCGGCCCCTACGCCGTTGGCCTTGCCAAACAACACCCTTTCTCTCTCTCTACACACTTTCTCTCTCTAAACTTGTTGGTGGCATTAAAAAGGAGAACAAACCACTGTCAAGTACTAACAAACATAACCAAAGAAGAAGATAAGAGGCAACTTCAATTCTCTCAAGCCCAAAAAAAGCAGCTGCTTAATTAAAAAGAAATTAAGCTCTCAAGAAACTGCAACTTAATAAATTAAGTGTTTTTAGAGAGAGAGATAGAGATAGAGAAAGGGGGGAGAATGGAAGAAGATATGATGGTGTTGAAATGGTGGTTGAAAGTTGTGTTGATTTTGTTGATAGTGATGTTGTTTGGTATGAAGATCTTTGTGTTGTTATGGTGGAAGCCAAAGAAGATTGAGGAGCATTTTGCCAAACAAGGCATAAGGGGACCTCCTTATTGCTTCTTTATTGGAAATGCTAAAGAGCTTGTGAGTTTAATGGTGAAAGCTTCTTCTAAACCCATGCCTTTTTCCCATAATATCCTCCCTAGAGTCCTCTCTTTTTACCATCATTGGAAGAAAATCTATGGTATGTTTCATATCCTAATTATCCCACCTCCAATTCTCTTCTCTTCTCTTCTCTCTATCCTTTTTTTTCAAAAAAAAAAAAAGTAATTGAATGGTGGTGTTTAATTACTTTTTTTCTTAATTTCTTCTATTTATAAAAACATTTTTATATCTTTCTTCAAGAAAATCAAACCAACCTTATACAGACATGTAAAGGTATCATCAAGTTTGAATCTTTTGAACAAATTGGATTTCTAAAAGATGTGAATGGGGTCAAGGAAAAAGATTTAAGATCATGTCCTACATGATCTTGTGCATTAGGGACATGAGTTTTTGATCTTTTTTTTTCTATATATTATCAAATTTGGGATCATTTTAAGGCTTGAAATGACATGGGTTTGTTGTTACTCTTAATATTTTACTTTTCTTCTTTAAATTTTTATGAGAGCACCTATGCTATTGCTATGTGTATGGGAATTTGGAAATGTCCTCATGTGCTGATGTCTTTTGTTTTTTCTTTCAAAAAAGATTAGTTTTAAGTTTGTCCACTTTATAGCATTCATGACAACATATGGAGGTAGCTTTTTAGACCACCTCCTTAGCTTGGATGCATATATTCTTCATCATCATCATCATCTCCATCTTCATTCTTCACTCTCACTCTCACTCTCACATGTATGTATATATATGTGTGTGTATGTATATATATGTATACATATATGTATATATACAAAGAAAATGTTAATGGGGGTAGAGAATTATGTAATTATTTAGGATAAAGATTGTGAATTTCTAAAATCTTTGGATGTAAAGTCATGGAGTTATCATTTCCTTTTCTGTTCCCATTGTGTCCTTGTAATTCTTTTAGATTTTTGTGGGAAGCTTGGCTTTTGATAATGAACTTGTTTCTGTTTGCTAGTGGCATAGCCCCTTGAGTTGTCTTCTCTCTTTCTCTCTCTAGGGTACAAGTTTACAACTTCATGATATTAGTGGCTCATGTGTTGTTTCCTTCTCACCACCCTTTTTTTGTTTAACTTGATGCTTACCACTTCTAGCTCTATGCCATTTACTTTGATGGTGTAAAAAAGAAATTAATTTTTTTGAAAAAAATGGGAAAGAAAATTTGCTTTTCTTGTAGTAAATAATTTTTCTTGAATTATTTCTGTAGGTCCAACGTTTTTAGTATGGTTTGGACCAACGGTTCGACTAACAGTAGCCGAACCAGACCTAATTCGAGAAATATTCAGCTCGAAAGCAGAATTCTACGAGAAAAACGAGGCACACCCTCTCATCAAACAACTTGAAGGCGATGGTCTCCTTAGTCTCAAAGGTGAAAAATGGGCTCTCCATAGAAAAATCATCACACCCACCTTTCACATGGAGAATCTCAAAGTAAGCTTACTTTAAATCATTTTTTTTTTTATAACTTTTCAAATGTTTACAAATCATATATAATTAAATAAAAGTTAAAAGAGTTTTTAATTAAAAAAGTATATTTTTGGGTTATTGTAGTTGCTAGTACCGATGGCCACGAGTAGCGTGGTGAGAATGTTGGAGAAATGGCTAGACATGTCGAATTCGGATGAAGTGGAGATCGAAGTATCGGAATGGTACCAAAAATTAACCGAGGAGACAGTGACAAGGACGGCATTTGGTAGTAGCTACGAGGACGGAAAACGCATTTTTCAATTACAAGCTCAACAAATGGTGTTGGCTTCTGAAGCATTTCAAAAGGTCACTATCCCCGGTTATAGGTACATGTCACAATCCCCAATCCTAAATTTCCTCAAATAAACAATCCTAATTACTACTACGTATAAAATCCATTGATTTTCAATAGTACAAATGCTAAGTCTTCATTTATTATAATTATTTTTTTGAATTAAAAAAAAAAAAAAGGTTTTTACCCACAAAAAGGAATAGAGAATCTTGGAGATTAGAGAAGGAAATCAAGAAATCATTGATGAGGGTAATTGAGAAGAGAAGGGAAAATTGGGATAAAGAAGGAATGGAAAATGGGCCCAAGGATTTACTTGGGCTTATGATCCAGGCCAGTACAAAAGAATCGGTGGTGAATTCGTCGACGGCCGCCAATGCCATCACGGCACGTGACATTGCGGAGGAGTGCAAGAGCTTTTTCTTTGCTGGAGAACAAACCACCTCCAACCTGCTGACGTGGACGACGGTCTTGCTAGCGATGCACCCACAGTGGCAGGTGATAGCACGTGACGAGGTGCTGAAGGTGTGTGGACCACGTGACATCCCCACCAAAGATGATGTTTCCAAGCTTAAGACGGTACTACTCTCTACTCTACTCTTTTCTCCCTCACACTAAAATCATGTTTTGTCTTCTAGCTGTGTGTGAAATGACCATTCTATCTCTTTCCCTTGTAATTACCATTTTACCCTCTGCTTTCCTCATATCTTTTTCTTATATATATATATATATTTTTTAATAATTAATTTTTTTTTTTTTTTGTTACTTGTGCAGCTAACCATGATTCTCAACGAGTCCTTGAGGTTGTACCCTCCAATTGTTGCATCGATTCGAAGAGCCAAGGCCGATGTACAATTAGGAGGATGTAAGGTCCCACGTGGGACCGAGCTTCTTATTCCTGTATTGGCTGTTCACCATGATCAAGCCATATGGGGCAACGATGCCAATGAATTCAACCCGGCTAGATTCTCGGATGGTGTGGCCCGTGCGGCTAAACATCCTGTATCGTTCATTCCTTTTGGGATCGGGGTCCGAACATGCATCGGACAAAATCTTGCCATGTTACAAGCCAAATTGACACTTGCAATCGTTTTACAAAGATTCTCCTTTCGGTTGTCTCCCAATTACCAACACGCACCAACAGTTTTGATGCTACTCTACCCGCAATATGGTGCACCGATTATCTTCAAATCTCTATCGTCCGATTCTAGCACTAAAGAAGATCAAGGGTCGTAAATCGTTGTCCTTATACGTTGTCAAATTTTGTGAGTGAATCCTATGCTTTTTAGTGACGAAAACCCCTGAAAGTATCAAAAAGAAGAATTTATTAAATACACTCATCGTATGATATTATTTTATTGGTGAGATACAATAAACTAATTAAATTGTTATAGATGGCTATAACAATTTTAATGGAGTTATTGTATCATATCAGTAAAATCATATAATACGGAGTTTGTGTTTTATATTCTCTTAAAAGGGGCAAAAAAGAGAACGAAAAGCTTAAAAAGCCCTTTTTTGCAAATTAATAATTTGCATAAAATTAGGAGACGACTGACGAGGCAAGCAAAATTATGTTTTATATCATTCCTACCCCGTTTGTTTACTAAAATAGCAATACTAACCCCTAAAGTTTAAAAAGTGCCATGTATTTGCCAAATAGGATTGGATTTTGGGCATGTAACTTTTATCATTGGCTAGTTAGACATCTCTCTCTCCTTGTGTATTTAGTGTATATTTAGCTCAATTCTAACAACAATTTTGTACATACAAGGTTATGTCTCTTGTTTCTTTCTTTATGATGTGTTATTGAGTAAAACATATTTGATTGTTATATATTTGTATAAAATCATTAATCAATTTTTTTTTTTTTTTTTTTGTATTTTATTGAGGCTTTCTCGTCGATATATTCTCTTGTTAGACATCAACATTTTCATATACATTTTGCTATTCTAATCTTTATATGAATGCATTTGTCAAATTTTTCTTATTTTGTTGACCGTATAATTAGAGTGACTTATTCATTTTTTTCCCTGAAGATAATAATATCAATGATCAGAGAATGATTGAAAAATAGGTATAGGATTAGTAATCATGGGAATGAAGAAAGACTGATTAAAAAAAGTGAAATTGATATTTTTATCATACATATTTAGACAGACCAGTAAAAATAGCAAAAGTTCAAGAAGAAAAATTTTTAATTGCAACATAATCATTAAACCAAAAACGAGAACAAGGGAAAATATCATAAACCCTTCCAATCCTTCAAAAGATTTTATAGAGATGGAGAACGGCCAAAAACAATATAGAAACAAAAATTCAACACGAGAAAATCATTCTAACAAAATACACAAGAGACTGACGAATTTAAATACAATGGAACCCGACCAAGAAACTAAACTCCAAAGAGTGCGAAAAGGGACTAAAGACTGAGACAGCAGGGACCGAGAGCACCCAGAACCAAAAAAGCGAACATAGCCAGGAGCACCAACCACGTCGAACAGAGGAGGGCAACATGAACACCACGAACTTGTCACACAGCAAAGCCACTCTGCCCACGAAATAGCAAACTTCCTATCCCGTTTGGAAATCTGATGGAATAACATGTTGTTAGTATTACAATTATAGAAGTGTAGAACATATGAAAGTACCAAACTTATAAATATTATGACATGTGCTTCAAGTATTTTAGGTAACATACGTTATACGTACCATATCAATTCCATTTTGTGTGTATATTCAAGATTTATTACTAGCTTTTTAAACTTCTATGATAATTTTGGATTAAGAATGATACGATATCGGTTTGAATATCAAGAATTTGAAAGGTTAAGACCCGATGGTGACTAATTAACCCAAACTTAAATTGAAGTGATATTACACCTTTATACATTAGTCACTAATAAAATCACTATTCATAAATGAGTTTTGCTAATTTGTTCCTCTCACGTCCACAAAGAAAAATAATTTATAAATGAGTTTTGCTAAAATGTGCTAGAGATGGAAATTTAAGTATTAATTATATTATATTGTGCTAAAATGCACTAGAAGAAGCTTTTGTTAAACACTATTTAGTGATGGGGTTTGCTAAAGTGTGCTAATACATATTTTATTATTATTTATATGTAAATTATATAATGAGAATGTTTCATGTTTTTATATTTTTTTGATTTAAAATTCAATATATCTAAATTCTAATTAATTCTTACACATTTTGAAAATAAGATTTATGTAAATTATATAATGAGAATGTTTCATGTTATTATATTTTTAATTTAAATTCTAATTAATTCTTAGACATTTTGAAAATAATATTTATTTTGGTTATAATAAATTTTGGTTTATAATAATTTTAGTGTTTTATAATGTCTTATTTCGGTACTTTGTGATTACTTTAAAAAAGCAACTTTATTTTATATTCAGTTTAACATAATGTTTGATTAATTCTAATTAGTTTATAATGTTTAGTTTATTAAATATTTTTTATATTAATAACATTATTATTTCAAATATTGACCACACCAATAAAAAAAATTTAGAAATTATTTTGCTTTACTATATTATTAGTTTATCGTCATTTTCAATTATGTATCATAACTTTTGTTTATTGTAATAATTACGATAAATGATAAACGTGTTACGTGTGTATGATTTAATCGTTTAAATTGTATCTAGTAAAGCACAAAAAATACACAATTATATATCCGTCGCAACGCGCGGACACCACATAACTTGTTATTATAATTAACGTACGTAGGTGTAGTTTTAAAATGGGGAATTATTAATTTATTAAAGTAAAAGTAGGTCATAGTTATAAAAATTGAAGTGTTAGTTGGAGGGAGAGGTGTGAAGAAATTAAGAAATTAAAAATAGAAAATAAGACAGCTGCAATGCAATGAAAATGGGATTGTATAACGTAGAAAGGCTGTCTTCATTAAATGAAGATCGATCGAGTAAGGAAGGAAGGGGAAGTTTCTTGGATTAAGGATGATACATAACGTACAGTTGAGATCGCAACAAATCATTTCATTTCTCTTCTCTTTTATTTATTTTATTTTTATTTTATGTACCAATTAAGGATTTATTATATGATTTGGGGATCCGTGAACATTAACCTGTTAATATTTATTTATATCATGCAACATACGTGACTTAGTCTTACTGTCAATTATCAAACTTCAAACAAACTTAAAAACACTAATTACCATAACTGCAATCGTAAATTTATTCTTATTACATATCGGAATACGTTTATGGCATTATGTATAGTTAGTGTGTGTGTATATATATAGAGAGAGAAACACGTACTAAAGATCTTTTGTGAACAGCGCTGGTCCAATCATTTTCGAGTCCCTTGGGCAAAACCTTAAGTGGACCCTATGTATATTTAAGACAAGTAAAATTCAAGTAAAATTGATAAATTAACAACAAAAAACTTATAATTATATAAATGTTAAATTTAAAAACTTTGCAAATCAATAACCTTATTTAATTGTTTAATAGACCTAAGTATATAATAGGTTTCTTGAGAATGGGCCCCTACGATTAATAGGCCCTAGGCAATTGTCCGTGTTGACCTTGCTCAGGGCTGGTCTTGTTTGTGAACACTTTATTCGTTGTGAACATTGTGAACAACCATAAAATGGCTTTGAATCTTATGAATCTTGTTGAAAATATTACTAAACTCTTAGATTGACCTATTAATCTTGTTGGATCCTATGAATCTTGTTGAATCCTAGTTTGTCGAATCATATTATTCTTATTGAATCTTATGCATCTTGTTACAAACACTACTATGAGCCTTTTGAATGTTCTGGATCTTGTATATAGACAATTTTATGAACCCTTTGAATCATATGAATCATGTTACAAACACTTGTTGATATATATGAATGATTATATGTGTTTTTTGTTTGTTCACAATTTTCACAATGAATAAAGTGTTCACAACAGATCTCTATATGTCTTGTATCTTGAATATAACCTAAGGTTTTATAGTCACAAATAGGGTTTATTGTGAACAGTGGCGCAGCCAGAAATTTTCTTTCGGGGTGGACAAATAGTTTAAACATCGACCAATAAAAAATGAGAAAGATAATGTAAATATGTAATGTTCCTATAAATTTGTTTATCTAGAAAGTTTTAACCACACATAATGTTTTTATTACACATATAAAATTTTAACCACCACACCACCCGTTTAAAATATATATATATATATATATATATATATATATATATATATATATATATATATATATATATATATATATATATATAATTTTTAACGTTGAGTATACACATCAATGAGTTGAATAATCGCCTATTATAATATGTATAGAAAATTTTAAAAACGACCTAACCCTGCTCTTTATTATTTAATATTTAAACACAAGTCTCAAGTATTATATCTTTAATTGGTTACAAGAAATTATGGCTATAAAAAAAGTTTAAAAGATATTGCATATAGTAATACCATTGAAAAGCTTAAAAATACAATTCTAAATTAAATAAATTGATAACTCATCTAAATAGATCTATTATTGTCTTTAAATCATGTAATTCAACAATTAAGATATGGATGGATCGCAAATGAGCAATCCAACAATTTGTTCACAATTTTGAAAATCAATAACACCGTCAATTTTGATTGTATGTATCGTTTTTATACTATCTTTAGTAAATAAGTAAATAATATGGGTTACCAATTTCACCTCCACATAATTTATAGCATATTTAATGTATTACAAATTAAATACATTATTTGTTATGTAATTGGTTGAATAATAATTTTTAGATAACAAATAGTATATTTTATAATAAAAAACTGAAAAATAATGTATTATTATTATAAAATCCAGGGTGGGTCATGACCCACCTACTTTTCTATGTGGCTACGCCACTGATTATGAAATATTAACCCAAATGTTTTCACGTTTTTTTGCGTTTTTATACCTCCATATTATTTTTTTCTAGGAATTCCTTAAGTTAATTTTCGGTTTTTTAGTAAACTTTAAAGTAAATTATGACGGTAAAAAAAAACGTTTCACTGTAAAGGTAATGAGTATTTGTATTATGGGTGTAAGGGATTGTAGTAAGCATCTCTTTTCTTTAATAGTGTCAACGATATTACAAGTCTATATACAAAAAATTCACATGTTTACAAGTTTTATAAGGTCTTAAAAGTATCATATTTATAAGAAGTGATGTGAATGTATGTAAATGTATATAAATTTAAATTCACGTACTTACAAAACACCAAAACATATAGATTTTTATACATGGACAAAAAGATTTACAATACTAATTTTTTCATGGGATGCACAACCATTCGCTCATGTGATGCACTATCCCTTTATGTCATGCAAAATCTCCTGTGTAATACAAAATTCTCTCGTGTGATGTATTATATTTTTTTACGATGCATGATGGTTTTTAAATGTATTGCGGTTCTCCCTTGAACCCCATATGTGTGTATGTGTGCGCACGCTCGTGTGTGCGAGAGATTTAAGTTCAAGGTAGAACAAAAATTAATTTTTTTTCTCAAATAAATTTTCTATTTTTTTTCTCTTTTCATGATTAAATAAGCACCATATAACTATTAAAAAAAGCATTCACATGGTTCTGAGTTTTGTAATGCATCTAAAATGACATGTGAATGTACAGATGTATTGTGAATGTGAATAAATAATGGTTACTATGAATATATGTTTTAACATACATTTACAACTCGAAACCATGTGAATTTTCTAATATGGACTTTTAACGTTAATTTAAACAAATTTACGAAAAAAAAAGTTTAAAATTGATTTTACCAGTTCTACCAATAGATGTGACTGTACCGTGAAGGCGTGAATCCTATCCATATATATATATATATATATATATATATATATATATATATATATATATATATATATATATATATATATATATGTATGTATGTATGTATGTATGTATGTATGTATGTATGTATGTATGTATGTATGTATGTATGTATGTGTGTGTGTGTGTGTGTGTGTACAAACTTAACTTATAGTGAGAAAGTAAATATAATTTAAGAATTGAGAAGCACTATGATTAATTAATTTTGTATATTGATTCATTTATTTTATATTTGTAATTCATTATTTATAATAAAAAGCTAATGAATCCATGTAAAAGAGTAGTGACTTGTTTATTCATTTTATCCGGAATTGATGAGTCATTATTTACATATTCAAAATTTGGTAAATCAATATGTTGAAAAATGAATTATAATGTTTCTCGCACTTCTCAATATATATTTAGCTTCTTATTTGATCATAAATCTCTCTCTCTCTCTCTCTCTCTCTCTCTCTCTCTCTCTCTCTCTCTCTCTCTCTCTCTCTCTCTCTCTCTCTCTCTCTCTCTCTCTCTCTCTCTCTGCGTACACACACACTCATACATATACACACACATATACATATATAGGGTTGAGTTCGATATAAAATCAAATTAGACCGGAGAATCTAAGAACTGAGACAAATTATAAATGTGCATTTGCATATATCTAATGCACATGTACATACATAATACATGTAGTACACATGTACATATGATTTAATTAGTCTTGTTTTTTTGGTTTTATAGTATAATGTGATTTCATAGATCTTGAATTTATATAAATGAATAAACAAAAAAAAAAAAAAAACAATATATATACACACACATCCCAATTTGAGCATACTTAGTGTTACAACAAGATTAAAGTGAATTGAGGAACAATTGTGGTGCCCAAGAAATGAAAGAAATGTTCTTTATAAAAGAAAGTTAACTACTGTAAACCACCATGCACCTCCGCAGATTCACTTATTTTATTTGTGGCCTTTTCATTTATTTAATTAACCAACTAATTATAACTAAGATTTTATTTTTATTTTATTTTGAAGACATTAGCCTCTCTCCATTTTCAATTACTTTTTGGGATCTTCTCATGCTCTCTTCATGGTCCCCAAGAAAGCATGTGGTCAGGGCAATTTCCTTTCTTTTCTACTATTTTACATTTTTTTAAAATACAACACAATGGACAAGGAAGTCTATTTACATCCCATGATGGGGTAGAAAATGGGTTAGGTTGATCTTGAAAAATGAAATGGTAAAATCTGTCATTTTTAAATTGGTTAATTAATTATAAAAAACTGACATCTAATAATATATTAATAATGATGGGGTAGAATTAGACATTTATGGTGTGAGAATACTAACACCCAATGGACAATTCTATACACACATTCTCACATCACTATTTTAATTTTACACCCATTCTTAATACGAAAGGATTAAGTTTAATCATCGACTCCATGTCACTAAAAACATATGGGAATTTATGATTAGTAAAAGGGTTTAATATGAAAAAAAAACCAACATGTTTTCACGTGTTTGCGGTTTAGTCCCTCCGTATTATTTTTTGCCAATAAAATCCTTAAGTAATCTATTTGTTTGTGATTTTTATAATTTTTCTTTATTTTTTAAAAAAAAGCCTTCAAATTTGTGGATTTTTTGGAGAAAAATAGTGAAAACATGTTGGTTTTTTGTGAAAAATACAGGGTTGATTATGAAAAAAAAATAGTTTTTTTCCGAAACCAGATTGAAAACAATATCTTGAGGACTATCTTAATAAAAAATACCACGAATGGACTAAATCGAAAAAAAGTACGAAAACATGTTGGTTTTTTTCATATTAAACCCTTAGTAAAATTAAGGGGAGAGTATGTAATATGTATGTATAGCAATGCTCAAATACAATTCAACATATGATTTTATATATAACATAATTCAAATAAATTAATCGAGTCTTATAAAACAGTTGTAGCATATGACATATTCCTACTTGTTTATGAGTTTTTTAGGGTTTATTATGAAAAAATATAATGTATCACGTTTTTGTGTTTTCTTTTCTCAATGTTATTTTTTTCCAGTAAAATCCTCAAGTTGATTTTTTTAAGTTTAATGAATTTTGACTATTAGAGTCCGTTTATAAATAGTAAACCGGGCTTTTAAAAACTAAAAAACCAAATGTGACACCCTTGCCACATTAACCACCAATTACCATTCACCCAGGATTAATCACCAACAAACACATAACATAATGATCTGATAGCTTAATAATAGTGCGGAAGCAAAATACATAAATAAAGTATTACAACAGAATTTAACACCCTACGGTGCTACAAAGGCTACACATCTAAATCTATAAACTTGAACTGAATTACATCATCCCCAAATTATTACAACATTGATTTCATAAAACAAATACCAAGCTAAACAGTGGAAATCTTCAAACACTTCAACTGATAACTTAGCTAGACGGTCCCGCAGCGGATTTCCCTTTTCCTGTAAAAATTCAACAACTAAAAGGGTAAGCTAAAGCTTAGTGAATACCAGATGATTTTCACACATTCTACAAATCTTTATGATGCCCCCAGAGTATCCGCGGTAACACATACCGTATACTCCACACGTATCCCAGATACGCAAACCTGAGCCGCAGCTCCTTCGAGCTGACACTCGGCATAAGAATAACCAACCATCTGAGGCAGACATTACATCGGGGATGACCTACTGTCTATCCTGACCACAGAGGTGTCAAACTCTTGGTCATATAGCACAGTAACATCAGAGTACAGATGCGACCACGCAGGTCCATCGAAAAGATGCACAACAAATGAACGGACATGCAACAAATATGAATGTGCATCAACATAAACGCATGTTAGTAGAATGCCAAACGAACATGAAACAGGCCTCAGCAGGCAATGCAAACATAAAGCAGATGCAGACATGTTAAAAATCAAAGGTACTCACAGTGGGTGCGTTATTAATCTTTAAGCAAATTTTATTTCTCCACGGAATTTCAACCGGATCCACAAAGTACCCCACTGTGGGTTAAACAACACCACAAGGGACCTGTTAATTCAGTTGTAACAACACATTGTGTCAATAACTTGTTTAATCTCATAAAACTTAATTTTATAATTATTGCAAGGTTTTGGTCCCAATTTCGGATCTATGTCCGAATTCGGTCCCCACCCGAATTCGGACACCAGTTCGGATCCCACATGCATCCCAATTCGGTCCCCTTTAATTTCGGACCCAAGCTAATTCGGACCATATCCTGATTCGGTCCCCAACCGAATTAGGACCTCAACCGAAATTTTCAATACTTGAAAATTAATTTGCTAATCTGAAATCTGGGCCCATCCGAATTCGGACCAGATCCGAGTTCATCTCGGATCCGAATTCGGACCCCAACCCCATTCGGACATGTGCAGTTTTGAATATTATTTTCCAGATTTAATCCAAGTCATTTTTGGTACTTTTTCAATACATGAAATAATTTACACTAACTAATATTCATGTATTTCCAACATTTTTAACACTAAAATTAACACATTTCTATGCCAATTTAAACCCATGTTTGCTCTTTTTGTTCTACCCGTCGAACACACACACTAAGAACACACACAATTTCTCTGAAAATCATTCTTAGAGGTTGATTCAGAAGCTGAAATTTTGTACATAACATCATCAATACTCGAATTAAACTAATCCATAACAATATCATACATGCATGAACATTTGCAACCCCAAATCTTATTTTCGGATTTGAACAAAACCGAACCAAATTGCTTCTAATTTCGAAATTTAAAGAATGTTTACCTTAATTCTTCAATTGCAGTGTTGATTGTTCCTTGAATGCAACCTTGTTTCAAATTTTCAGACTTCGAATCCAAGTTTTGATGATCTTGAATATTTTAGAGAGAGAGCCGAGAGAGAAAGAGTTCTAGTGAGAGAGAGTGGTGATTGGAAATGAAAGACCTTTGGTCTTTTATTTCAAAATTCCTTATTTTAACATCTTTAGTCCCTCAACTCATCAGATCCCATTTACTACTGATTTATAAAATAAAAGATTTCTATCTTTTATTTATTATCCTCAATGCTTTAAATAATTATTTTCACTTAATAAATAAAATTCTAAATTTTCCATAATATGCAACCAACTTCCATAAATTCAAATACATAATCATTATCAATAATTTAACTTAATTTACAAATTTAAACTTAATAATCTTCAAATACAATAAATTAAATCCGAGGATGTTACAGCATGGGCTCCACCACGCTCAACTTCGTCCTCGAAGTTACTCGGATTCGAACAGCTTCGGGTATTTCTTCAACATCTCAGACTTAGGCTCCCACGTATGATTTGCTCCTTTGTGATGCTTCCAACGAACAAGCACCATCTCTATCTCTTTACTTCTCAATTTCTTCACTTTCGTGTCTAACACACACTCCGGCTCTTCAACATACCGGAGCCTTTCGTCAATCTTTAGCTCGGTGTGATCAGCCCAATCCTCGTTTTCGGTTGTAAACGACTTTCTAAGGTTCCCCACATGGAACACCGGGTGTATGCCCGACATCTCTTCAGGCAATTCTAGACGATATGACTGGTTTCCAACTTTTTCTATTATCTTAAATGGCCCAACAAATCTCGGAGCCAGCTTTCCTCTTTTTACAAAACGTGTAACACCCCTCATAGGTGACACCTTCAAATAAACCCAATCATTTATATCGAAACTGATTGGCTTGTGCCTCCTGTCGTAATAACTTTTCTGGCGATCCTGGCCGCCTTCATATTCTGTCTCACCAACTGAATCTTTTCATTCGTTTCTTGTAGTAATGCCGGCCCAGCAATCGGCGTTTCACCGGTTTCCCTCCAACATGTAGGAGTCCTACATCTTCTCCCATACAATGCCTCAAACGGCGCTTTCTTGATCGTCGCGTGGTAACTGTTGTTATATGAAAACTCGATCAGTGGCAAATGATCGTCCCAATTGCCACCAAGGTCCAACACACACGACCGCATCATATCTTCAAGTGTCAGGATAGTCCTTTCACTTTGACCATCGGTTTGCGGACGGTAAGCCGTACTCATAGCAATCCTCGTTCCTAACCCTTCTTGTAATGCCGACCAGAAGTTGGAAGTAAATCGGCTGTCTCGATCTGATACAATGGACTTCGGTACTCCATGTCTAGCAACTATCTCAGCCACATAGATCTGTGCTAACCTTTCCAGAGAATATCCTTCCCGAATCGGAATAAAGTGTGCGGACTTAGTTAACCTATCGACTATCACCCAAACTGCATCGTGTTGACGCCTAGTCTTCGGCAACTTTGTAACAAAATCCATCGTTATGTGTTCCCACTTCCATTCCGGAACGGGAAGCGGTTGCAACCTACCGTATGGTTGCTGGTGTTCGGCTTTCACTAACCGACAAGTTCGGCATCTCTCCACGTACTGTCCGATATCTTTCTTTAATCCGGGCCACCAGAAGTCTGCTTTCAGCTCGTTGTACATCTTTGTGCTCCCGGGATGTACAGAAAACTTTGACTGATGAGCTTCTTCTATTATCACATTTCTCATGCCTCCATACTTTGGCACCCAGATTCTCCCATATATACCTTTCAAACCTGATTCACTTGTTTCCATATCCTTAATCTGTGCTCTTATATCTTCAGCACCAACATTCTCGTCTTTCAAGGCTTCCTCTTGAGCGGCCTTGACATCATCTATAATAGTGGATGTTAACATAGTAGACGTCAACATGTAACAGCAATCCTTGACATATGCTTTGCGGCTCAAAGCATCGGCTACCACGTTAGTCTTCCCGGGATGATAAAGGATTTCGCAATCATAATCCTTTATAAGTTCCATCGATCTACGCTGTCTCATGTTAAGCTCTTTCTGACTAAAGATGTATTTCAAACTCTTATGGTCAGTGTATAACTGACACTTAGTTCCATACAGATAGTGTCTCCACAATTTCAGTGCAAAAGTGACTGCAGTCAACTCCAAGTCATGAGTCGAGTAGTTCTTTTCGTGCTGCTTTAACTGTCTCGAAGCATAAGCTAAAACTTTTCCACGTTGCATCAATACCGCACCAAGTCCCAACCTCGAAGCATCCGTGTATACCACAAAGTCCTCATTACCCTCTGGTAGGGCAAGTATCGGTGCTTCACTTAACGTCTTTTTCAAAATATCAAACGCCTCCTGCTGCACAGTTTCCCATACAAACGGTGCATTCTTCTTCGTCAACACCGTCAAAGGAACGGCAATTTTCGAAAAGTCCTTTATAAATCTCCTATAGTAGCCCGCCAACCCCAGAAAACTTCTGACTTCAGTAGCTGAACGAGGCGGCTCCCAGTTTCTTACCGCTTCTACCTTAGCCGGATCTACAGAAATTCCGGCCCCCGATATCACATGCCCTAAGAACTGAATCTGTTGTAGCCAAAACTCACATTTTGAGAACTTGGCATACAACCTTTCCTTTCTTAGCAATTCCAATAACTCTTTTAGATGATCAGCGTGTTCGGCTTCAGACTTTGAATACACCAAAATGTCATCTATAAAAACAATTACCGACTTGTCCAACATCGGTCTGCAAACTCGGTTCATCAAATCCATAAAGACAGCCGGGGCATTGGTTAACCCGAAAGGCATAACCAAGAACTCGTAATGCCCGTAACGTGTCCTAAAAGCTGTCTTAGGCACATCTTCCTCTCTAACTTTTAACTGATGATATCCCGACCTCAAGTCAATCTTAGAAAACACACAAGCCCCATGTAACTGATCAAACAAGTCGTCTATCCGCGGCAGCGGATACTTGTTCTTGATCGTCAATTTATTCAGCTCCCGGTAATCGATGCACATCCTCATGGTGCCATCTTTCTTCTTAACAAATAACACCGGAGCTCCCCACGGCGATGAACTTGGTCGAATAAAACCCTTGTCTAACAACTCCTGGAGTTGTGTCATCATCTCTTTCATCTCGGTTGGGGCAAGGCAATAAGGAGAACGAGCTACCGGTGCAGCTCCAGGGATCAGATCAATTCTAAATTCCACTTGTCTCTCAGGCGGCACGCCAGACAAGTCTTCCGGAAACACATCCGGGAATTGTGAAACAACAGGCACATCGGCCAACGTCTTCTTCTCAGCCTTGGCATCTATAACATATGCCAGGTAGGCGTCACATCCCTTTGCAACAAGCTTTCGAGCTTTTGCAACAGTCAACAAACACAGATCCCCACTTCTCCTATCCCCATAAATACAGATCTCACGCCCCTCCGGGGTAGTTATCTTGATCATACGCTTCTTACACACTATATGGGCTTCATTCTCTATCAACCAATCCATCCCGATAATCAC
>JAANYP010001355.1:0-47759 GCA_020465985.1 Centrapalus pauciflorus
TCGTTCATTCATAATTCTAAGTTCCTATCCAACTTTTGGGACTCAAGATAATTGGAACTTGGAACATAGTTATAAATACTCTCTTTAGTTCATTGGGTGTGAACCATTAGAGATGTTCCTACTTTGGGCACTAGCCGTCAGATCAGAGTTTGCTATGGAAGCGTTCTTCGCGGGAGAAATCAGTTTTCTCCAAAGGTTAGTTTTTTATTCTCTCTTTTATTTTATTGAGTTGCTTTAATTATTTGGCATAGATTTATTAGGGTTAATATTCTTGTTGTTGTTAGATTATTTATTTTTTTGCAAAGTTTTAAATTAATCTAGCAAGTGTATAGAAAAACCATCAACAAATCACACAAGACTCGATTTCATTTTGCTATTATAAGGTTGTTGCTTTGCTGGTTATTCCTCTTTATGTTTTTATTCAATTAGCACACACACCACTCCTTAACCTGATCATTTATTAACAAAGTATTGATGTTGTACTGATCCTCATTCTGTTTTTGCTGCTACTAATAATTTAAAATACACTCTCACACTTATATGGGTTGCCGTTGTCTATATGTAGCGCGCGCACGCATGATATGAGTGTCGTTATCTCACCAAAAATAACCACTAATTACCTTAGAAGTTAGGGTAAGTAGGGATCGTATCCACAGAGAGCGAGAGGTCAATTTCACGTATTCGAGCGACTAGCGTTGTATTTTAATTACTTGGAAAAAGTGATTGGTTGAAAAGGATTATCGTCTGCTTTGTAAAGTTAACTACTTGCGGGATTTGTAAAAAGAAAACTTAATTGAGTTGTTTGATTAAATATAGTAACGAAGATAATCATTCCCAGATTCCACACTTAGCTTTATATTTGATTTCATAAACGAAGTGAAGATTACATAGACATAATCTTTTCTTTATAATTATTATTAGAATCGTTACGTGATCTTGGGCATAGCGCGTGATACGTTGATTATTCGTCTTAATTAAATATGTAACTCGACACGAATAATAAAATATCAACGAACTATCTTGCGAAACGCAACCAAACAATTAACAATCATTCGTTCACAATCAAAACATAAACAATAAAAACCATGCAAACATAAGAAATCGTTCATAGAAATTAGACACTTAGCGTTGTGCTTCCTCCGAGAATAATTAGTGTGAGATTAGCCGGACATCATTGGTGTAATACTCCAGAGTGGTGTATCCATTTTCATAGCAATGTCGTAGCTTGACTCGTGCTTGCTTCGTACTCGTATTCGCTCAAACGGGACCTCTTTCTAAGCTTTTCTCTCTTCAAAAAACGATGTTTTTTCCTCCTCTGAGTTTTGTATTTATAGAGGAGAGCTGAAACCCTAAAAACGACTGGAGTTTTAATTTAATGGGTTGGGCGCAGGCCTGCGCCCCCCCCCCTCCCCCCCCGCCCTCGCGCCTGCCTCTAAAATCCGTATTTTGGCAAATTTAATTCTTTCTGTTGAGCACTCGTTCTAGGAGCAGGGCGCACCCCTATGTGCCTGACTCTTTTAAAAATGTTCTGATTTCCTTCCTTTTTTCGCCAACTTAGACTGGATTTTATTTACCTGCACAAGCACAAAATTTACTCAATAGCAGCACATTCTACGACATATTTTCATTTAAAACAACTCTTTTACGCTTAATAAACATGGTTATTTATAATCCGATCAAACTTCCCCAACTTATCTCTTAATCGTCCCGAGCAAGCAACGAAAATCAGACTTTAAACATATCGGGTTTATCAAGCGTGAAAGATACAACCAACTCATTTAAACAAACACTAGCCTTCATAAACACACTTATATTCAAGGACACGAACTAGATTATTTTCAGATATAACGTGACGTCTCCAGGATAGTTGTTTCAAGAATTTTTCACCGCTATAATCCTTTTAGCTCAAGGTTACAGAATTGAATTCACGTGGGTCACTGGACCATCTTTTTCCTCAATGCATGATTATAGATACTGATTTTTCTTTTCCTTTTCGTTTTACTCTTTTTAATGCGATATTTCTATTTTTCCGTTCAAGTTTAACATGGCTTTCTAGATGATCCGTGTAGCAGGATTTGGGTCAGCCACTCCCAGACCAGTTGACCTTAGGGGGCTAGGCATGATGGTACCCTTTAGACTTAATCTCCTGAATCAACTAGGCCATACTTGAATTGAGGCTTATATTCATGTTCGCTTCCTCCCCCTTATTGCATGAATTAATAGCGGCTATTGGAACTTTTGTTGTTTATCACTCGTTACAATACACTATATCCTACTTTAAATTCAGTTCACTTCTTTGATTTTTGAGCGTTTATGACTCTTTGCGATTTGTCTAAACTCATTTAGTTATATCTTTTTACTTGAAACCGACCTAACTAACATCATCATTTTTAGGTCGCAAGCTCAACAACAAAGAATTATAGGGAAATTTAATCGAATTATTCTAACGACTTGTATCTCACTCAATCTTAATAAAAAAGAAACACACTTATTCGATAATAGAAATGCTCACAAAAGCTGTAAATCATCCTACAAAAGAAGAGGAACGGGAGAACCTGACTACTGTGGTGGTGGTGGTTGTCCAAACATGCCGGCAAAGAATTCACCAAACGGGTTTCGGTCCTCTTCGAGATACAAACACTACGTTTTCACGTGGTTTGTAAAATAGATATCCAAATGACTATTGTGGGTAACCGACGAATAGACACTTTTCAGATCTTTGACTGAGTCTGTCGGAGGTCTCTCGTCCAACGAAGACTTCACAACCCCAGATCTTGATGTGACCAAGGGAAGGACGCTTTCCCTTCCACATCTCGTAAGGTGTCTTTGAAACTTTCTTGGTGGGTACTAGATTTAGAATATGTGCCGCAGTTTCTAATGCATAACCCCAGAAACTTACTGGAAGTGCTGCTCGACTCATCATAGATCGGACCATGTCTAACAAGGTCCTGTTTCTCCTTTCCGCAACTCCGTTAAGTTGTGGTGTTCTAGGAGGTGTTAAATGGGAAACTATTCCACAGCTTCTAAGATGATCGAGAAACTCGATACTAAGGTACTCTCCTCCCCTGTCGGAGCGGAGAACCTTTATCTTTCTGCCTAGTTGATTCTCTACTTCACTTTGATATCTTTTGAATGTCTCAAAAGTGTCGGACTTATGTTTAATTAAATAAACATATCTCAATCTACTATAGTCATCTGTAAAGGTGACATAATACCGATTTTCCCCTTTTGTAGCACATCGGAATGGCCCATATACATCTGTGTGGACCAAATCCAATAGTCCTTCACCTCTTTCACACGTTCCTGTGAATGCTGATTTTGTCATCTTGCCCAGTAAACAGGATTCGCATACATCATCCGATTCTAGGTCGAATGATTCCAACACTGTTAGACTTATTTATTTCAATTTCTAGTTAATATCTTTAGTTTGTAATAATTTAATTTCTAGTTATGTATTTGTTTTTGTAATGTTAAAGTCCAAGGACCTGTTATGTAATTTTCCCAAAGTCTCTTTGGTTATAAAAACCAAAAGAGATGGAGGTTTTGTTGTTGTTGAAGAAAGAAATTTGCAGTGATATATTTCTCTCAGAGCATTTCATCTTCTTCACCCAATAGAGTATTTTTCATTGATAAATCTGTTTGAGTGTTACTCTATATGCCATGGTTGTGTAATATCTGGGAAATCAAGCTTTCATTTGGTATCAGAGCTTGGAATTGGATTTCAACTTGGAGCTGTGTTCAAAAAGCGTAACCTGCTTTTCATCGCCTTCTTCTCAAAAAGGTCTAACTCTCTGATCTTTTGCTTAAATATCATTTGTATGTTGTTATTAATCATCAAGAATATGTTTATTGTGAAAAACAACATCTTTTTCATGGAGTAAATGAATTATTTTTGTTGAACCCATCTGTTCGTGTGTCTGGCGTACTGTACCAAAGAAATTGACCAAAAATTTTCAAAATTCTTGTGTCAAACAAATTTATTTGCACCGAAATTGAAATACTTGTGCCATATATCTGCTATATCTGAGATTTAATCTTTGTATTGTGTGAAAAACTTTGAAAATCTTGAAATCTTGAAAATACCGAAACCTCAAAGGTTTCAGTACGTCTCTGTATTTGGAAAAAAGTTTCAGTCTTGAAAACAAGTGCAGAAAGTAGCAAAAAGGATTTCCTCTTTAAAGGTTTCGGTAGTATTTCAAGATCTCGGTAGGTCCAAGGTTTCGGTATATAAGAAAGGTTTCACCAACAAATACCGAAACCTTAAAGGTTTCGGTAGATTCATCAAGGTTTCGGTACTAAGTAATTTGTCAAGGGTTTCGGTACAAGGGTTTCTGTACAAGGGTTTCGGTACAAGGGTTTCGGTATACAGGATTCGGTACCAAGGTTTCGGTATAACAGTTTCTATACCAAGGTTTCTATACCAAGGTTTCTATACCAAAGTCTCAGTACCAAGGTTTCTATACAAAGGTTTCTATATCAAAGGTTTCTATACCAAAGTTTCGGTACTAAGGTTTCAGTACCAAGGTTTCAAGGTTTCAGTACCCAGGATTTCTGTAACCCCACTGTCAGTTTGTTTCAAAATCTTTTTAATTCTCCAAATCTTTGTTTCAGGTTACAAGTTTTTTATTTTATTTTTATTTATTTCTTTATTTTCATTTCTTTTATATTATTAAGTTAATTAAAAAAAAAACATCTCCAAGTTTCCAATTCTAAGATCAATCTTTCAAAATCAAACATGGCAAACGAGGCTCTAATTTTGGGAACGGATATTCGTCCACCGGTTCTGTATCGTGGAGAATACGATCAATGGAAGAGAAGGTTTTTAAGGTTTCTTGCGCTGCATGATCTGGGCTCTTTGATGCTTAAATCTCTTGAAGAAGGTCCTGCAGAATATTTCACCATCATACCTGCCAAACCCGATAATGATCCACCAATTCCCGAACTTCGTGAACCACGAGGGCCTCAGACTGAACAGGAACGACTTAGAGCCAAAGCTGACATCCAGTTAGAGAATTATCTCCTACAAGCCTTTCCCAACCCCATTCTCAACAGTATTGACAGTCAAGAGACTGGCAAGGCAATGTGGGATGAAGTTGCTCACCAGATGCGAGGGTCTGAAAAGGGCGACAAAATGAAAAGGGAGAACATCAAATCTGCTTTCTCTAAGTTCAAGGCTCGAGACGGAGAAACTCTTGAAAGCACTTACAATCGCTTCTGCTCCGTTTTGAACGAATTGAAAAAATGCAAAGTCAACACCTCACAGGACGACATCAATCTTCGTTTTCTTGCTTCGCTTCGTCCTGAATGGAATTCTACATGTCGCACAGTAAAGAGGACACATGATCTGAATGATATCAATATCCATTTCCTATTTGAAAATCTGCAAGAATTTCAAGATGATGTTGATGATCATCTAGCTATAAGAAACAAGGTTGAGTCGTTATCTGCAAGTGGAACCAGACCAGTGAATGATTCACTTGCACTGATCACTGATAACAAAGGCAAATCTCCAGCCATGCCTTTCTCATACAAAGATCCTCAAATGGGTCAGTCAAGCCATGAACCTGACAATTCCTCGGACTCTGAAATGGTAGACCTCCGTGATCAACTAGCTTTTCTGTCCAACAAGTTTAATCAGCGGTTCTTTAAGAAAAAGACCAACAACAACTTGAGATATGAAACGGGGCCGCGTATGCGCAGGGAAGAGCGAACGGATCGTAGTTTCAGAGAAGAGAGAAACAATACCCGTGAACCCAGACGAAATGAGTGTCGTGAGGAACCACGAGGGGATCACAAAGATGAATGGAAAGTAGAGAGGGAAGAGAGGCGTGATAATCATCGAGATGAGTATCGCAATCCTGATGAGGAACGAATTGAGAGGCTAGCTGGAGGAGACAAAAGGAACAGACCTAAAGAAAAGAATGTAAAATCTGGAAAGAGTCTGGTCTGTTACAAGTGTGGTGAACTGGGTCACTTTGCCAGAGAATGTGTTAAACCTTTCCAACGAAACGCTGACTACTATCGTCGAAAACTGGCAATGATTGAAAGGAAAGAGGGTGGTCAAGCTCTAGTAGCAGAGGATGACAATTGGATGGACGATCAGACTGATGATGAAAATGATGGAGCTAACGAGGTCCCATGTTATGTGGATGACATCTTCAGTCTCAACTCTGGTCATCTAGGACCAGATATGCAGGTGGTTCAAGAACAGCTCGTGGATTACAGAGTTGAAAGGAGTGAAGGACGTGAGGAAAGGTATGCTTCAGATGATGAACAGGTTGAAGAGACGTCCACCTCATCCTGTCTAATGACTAACGACAAAGACTTCATCTCATCTGATGGCGAGTCCAGTGAGGTACATTCTGAATTTGAATTCAAATTAGTCAATGATTTCAAACTTCTCACCGAAAAATATCATTCTCTCGAACAGAAATTTTTGCTTGAAAAGGAAAAGTCTCACACTTTTGATAATCAACTGCTCAGTATAAAAAGTGAAAACTCAAATATTCAGATAGACATGGTTAAGATTAATGATATGAATTATTCTTTAATTGAAACTTCAAATAAAATTAAAGAAGAGAACAATTCATTGAAATCTCAGCTTTCTGAAGTATCAAACAAATTTGAATCCATCTCATGTGAAAACTCTCAGAATGCACAAAAGTTCAAAATGATTTCCAACGAAAGAGTGGAGTTGTATGCAAAAATAAAATCCCTTGAGGATGAATTTCTGAAACGTGGTCAAACTGATCAGACCATCCACATGAATAAACCGAAAGAGACTCGTTTCTATCATTCTAAGGAAGGTATTTGGTATGAAAGTCCCAAAATTCTTAACAAGGTATTAAACACTTTACCTACCTTGTATGATCACAATTACATGGGACATGGTTTCAAGGCAGTTTTCCATCGTTCAACAGAAGATGCCTTAAATGAGGAAGATTCCAAACGAAAACTCTGTGAAAACGAGCATACATCTTTTGGCTATGAGCAACTCAATGACAGTTATTCCAATAGAGAACCCACTCTATCGGATGACTACATACATAGTTACTCAAAGTCGGAAATGGATGCTAAACCTGTTGCATCAACATCTCATTCCTACATTCCCACCTTCATTCTTCAAAATCAAATCACACGTCTTGAAAAAGATATTTTGAAAGGTGAGGAGAATTGTGTTTGCAAAGGTTTTGAACAAACAGTTTTGGACACCGTGTATCAAGGTTTTCACTCAGACTTACAATTTCAAATTTCCTCCTTTCTCACCCAACCTTCGGTAGAATTGGCGAATGATCAAAGAATCGTTTTTGAAAAAGAGAGAAAATTGTTCTTAATCAAAGAACAAAATTTTAAAATTCAACTCAAATCCAATGATGATGACCTGGCTTCATACCTATCTATCATCAAGGATTTGGAAAATGAAATCTCTCAACTGAAACAAATCAAACTCTCCACTCTCTCCAATAAATCAAAAGCAAAGGTTTTAGCAGTGTCCGGTAAAATTACCAAAAACACCGCTTTACCAAATGTTGCAAAAGGCAAAGACATATTTGAAATTCCTCCAAGAATTCTCAAAGGTGAGTGCTCAACAAATCTTAAAACCAGAGTTTCAGAGGATACTAGACATTCTTCTACAAAGAATCACAAGTATTCCGTGAAACTCTCTCACTCACGAATTTCTTCTCATTCTAAGAGTTCACATGTAACTGATTCAAAATTGTCTGATGTTACAGATCATCTGAATGATTCCCAAAGAGCAGTCAAGCAAGCTTCATTTTTCAAGAAGGCATCTGTGCCATTGCATGTCATTTCCGACAATTCTATTTCAAGAAGTAGATTAAATGTAGTAGGGAAAAACATGAATGTAAACCGACTTTCAAAACATTGTTCTGTAATGAAAAACCTTGTTGGTTCATGTTTATCTACTTCATGTTCTTCTGTTCCTGAAAAGATTAATTCAAAACTTGAAAAATGTCATGTAAAAACAAAGGAAATCAAATGCACCAAAGTCTGGACAAAGAAAAGGCCTGTTGAACAGACCAATTCTGAGGGCTCCAAACAACCCATAGTTGATACAAAATCCAAAAGTCCAATATTCAAATGGGTCCCAAAGATTTCTGCATCAAATACTGACACTAATAAAAAATGGGTTCCTGCAAATATTCTGTTACATATAACTGGAATTCCATCCTGTGCTAACCTGAAAAAACCCATTCTTCAATGGGTTCCCATAGTGTCTGATTGATCTTATGCAGAATGGTTCCTGTGCACTCAGTTCAGGACCCGCTTTTAACCGTACAAGTTTTCTGGACATGCCAGTTCAGAACACGGTTAGTGATAGACAGGAGTTGTATGTTGTTACTTATCTGATTTCAATGACAGGTAAAAACAACATGGGTAATGGATTCGGGATGCTCTCGTCACATGACCGGTAGAGTTGAGTTATTGTCTAACTATGTCGAGGAACAGTGCGGCTCAGTTAGATTTGGGAATGACAATCATTTACCAATCGTTGGTCATGGAGATTTAGTTTCAGAAAATCTCATCATCCAACATGTGAACTATGTACCGGGATTGGGCCACAATCTCTTTAGCATAGGACAGTTTTGTGATAAGGGTCTCGAGGTGAACTTTAAAGCCACAAAATGTAGTGTGAGAAATGATTCGGGAAATGAATTGCTGTCAGGATTCCGTAACTCAAACTTGTATACCATCGATCTGGCAAAACTCAAACTGAAAGAAAGCATTTGCCTACTCTCCAAGGCTTCAACAAAAGACTCTTGGTTGTGGCACCGTCGCTTATCTCACCTCAACTTTGACAATATTAATAAACTGGTCTCAAAAAGTCTTGTCAGAGGTCTGCCAGTGCTCTGGTACGACAAAGATCACCTTTGCGGAGCATGTGAAAAAGGAAAAATGAAAAGAGCAACACATAAACCCAAACCCGAACCCACATCCAAAAGGCCGTTAGAGCTCCTCCACATGGACTTATGTGGACCAATGAGGATCCAAAGTATCAACGGAAAGCGCTATGTGTTGGTTGTCGTGGATGACTATTCTCGATACACATATGTTCGATTCTTGCGAACCAAAGATGAGGCTCCTCAACATATCATTGATTTAATCAAACTTGTTGAGACAAAGTTGCAGTCAGCTGTCCAATTCATCAGAACAGATCAAGGCACAGAATTCAAGAATTCAGTTCTTGAAACTTTCCTCAAAACAAAAGGCATTCATCATCAATATTCCGCTGCCAGGACTCCACAACAAAACGGGATTGTCGAAAGACGAAACCGAACACTAGTGGAAGCTGCTCGAACAATGCTTGCCTATTCAAAGTTGCCAACGTTTCTGTGGGCCGAAGTTGTTGCCACTGCTTGCTACACGCAGAATCGCTCAATAATCCACAAGCGCTTCAACAAAACTCCCTTTGAGCTAATTAACAAACGATTACCCTATATCAAATACTTTCGTGTTTTTGGTTGCAGGTGTTTTGTACTGAATGACAGGGAGAATCTCGGAAAATTCAGCGAGAAGGCCGATGAAGGAATTTTCATTGGATACTCCACATCATCGAAAGCCTATCGTGTCTACAACACTCGCACAAGGACTATGAATGAAAGCGTTAATGTATCATTTGATGAATTGGTTGAATCCAGTAATGAAGCTACAACTTCTAGGCCGCCAATTTCTCCAACTCAGAGTCCTTCGAATTCTGCAACAACTGACGACTCATTAAATACTTTATTTGATCACTTTTATAATGATTATTTTGAGTCAGCTAATCCAAATGTTTCATCTTCTGTTCCTGCAGAACAAACTGTGATAACATTGGATAACTCGGTGATAAATGCAACAACATCATCTGATTCAGTACCAACTGAAACATCTCCAATCACCGAATCCTCTTCTCAACAAGCATCAGAATCAGCTCAACAAGATTTCTCAAATTCTGTTATTCCTGATCAAACCGATGACGAACCAGAATTTGTTGAACCAGATATCATAATGCCATCTCTTGAACGAATAGAACAATCAATCATCCTATCTGATGTTCCTCAAACTCAACCATCCAGTTCCCCTCTTCCACATGAAATCAAATGGACTCGTAGCCACCCCACTGACCAAATCATTGGTAACCCATCCACTGGAATTCAAACGAGACGTGCTTTAGCCAATGAATGTCTGTTCTCATCATTTCTAAGCAGTGCTGAACCTTCTCGTGTGGATGAAGCTTTAAAGGACCCTGATTGGATTGTTGCTATGCAAGAAGAATTGAATCAATTTGAACGAATGCAAGTATGGAGATTGGTGCCCAAACCAAAGAATCAGATCATTATTGGAACGAAATGGATCTTCAAAAATAAGCGAGATGAAAATGGGATAGTGGTAAGAAATAAAGCAAGACTGGTTGCTAAAGGATATCGTCAACAAGAAGGACTTGACTACGACGAAACTTTTGCTCCAGTTGCAAGACTCGAGGCCATCAGAATATTCTTGGCGTTTGCTGCATACAAAGTATTCAAAGTATATCAAATGGACGTCAAAACAGCATTCCTGAATGGAGTCCTTAACGAGGAGGTCTATGTTTCACAACCTGAAGGTTTTGTTGATGAACATAAACCTGATTATGTTTATGTTTTAGACAAAGCCTTATATGGTCTAAAACAAGCTCCTCGTGCCTGGTATGATAGCTTATCTTCATTTCTTACCCTATCTGGTTTTTCAAAAGGTGTGGTAGACACAACTCTGTTTACTAAATCTGAGGGCAGACACATAATGCTTGTACAAATCTATGTGGATGATATTATATTTGGATCTACAAACCCTGAGTTTTGTAAGAGCTTCTCAGACCTTATGGAGTCGAAGTTTGAGATGAGTATGATGGGAGAGATTAACTTCTTTCTCGGCTTACAAGTCAAACAGCTTCCAGAAGGAACTTTTGTCAATCAGTCTAAATACACTTTAGACATGCTGAAAAAATTTAAACTTGATTCTTGTACATCATCAAAAGTTCCTATGGCTTCTCATTGCAAGCTAAACGCTGATCCTTCTGGAAAAAGTGTTGATGCGACACAATACAGGGGTATGATTGGCTCATTACTTTATCTCACGGCAAGTAGGCCAGATATAATGTTCTCCACATGTCTTTGTGCACGTTTTCAAGCCAACCCAAAAGAATCACACCTTCTTGCTGTCAAGAAGATTTTCAAATACTTAAAGGGCACTCCAAATCTTGGACTTTGGTATCCAAAAGGATCCAATTTCGATTTAACTGCTTTTTCAGACGCAGACTTTGCAGGTTGTCATCTTGACAGAAAGAGCACTTCAGGAAGCGTTCAATTCCTAGGGGAAAGGCTGGTTAGTTGGTCATCAAAGAAACAAAACTGTGTTTCACAATCCACAGCTGAAGCCGAGTACGTTGCAGCTGCTAGCTGTTGTTCTCAGGTGTTGTGGATGCGAACACAACTGCGTGACAATGGCTACTTGCTATCCAGAATCCCTATCTACTGTGACTCCCGAAGTGCCATCGCGATCTCTTGCAATCCAGTTCAACACTCTCGCACAAAGCACATAGACATCAGGTACCATTTCATCAAAGATCATGTAGAAAAAGGTACAGTTGAACTCTATTTTGTTCGAACGGAGGATCAATTAGCTGACATTTTCACCAAGGCCTTGGACGATTCTCGGTTTCAAACCTTGGTTGCAAAATTAGGCATGTTGAATAATCCGGCTTAGATTTATCTAATTTATCGAACAAAATTTGGTACAACTCTATCTTTGTCTACATCTGTCTTTGATGAAATGAACTTTTTTATTGTCTATATCTCTAAGTGTTTATCTGAAATAATGACATGTTTTGAGTAATTGGTATTTGTATCTGTTTGAGATTTTGAGGGGGAGAGAAATCCAATCGTTGTTATCACTTTAAAGTTTAGTTGTTATCATTTTCAATTTTTATCAGAAAACATCAAAAAGATTTTCTTTTACTTTAGTTTAATATTTATTTATTTTAGTTTAATCTTTATTTTATTCTATTTTAATTTTTTATCAGAAAACATCAAAAAGATTTTCATTTATTTTAGTTTAATATTTTATTTTTTTTTCTTTTCTTCTTTTCAATTTTTTATCTGAAAACTTCAAAAAGTTTTTATTTTATTTTCTTTGGTTTTCTTTATTTCTTTTATTTTATCTTTAGTTTTTATCCAAAAAAAAAACTTCAAAAATATTGTATTTAGTTTAATTTTTTTTATGTCTTTTTCTTTTTTTTTATTTTTTTGGAAAACCTCAAAAATATTTTCACTTCTTTAGTTTATAGTTTTTATCTTTAATTTTTTCACAAAATCTCAAAAAGATTTGTATTTTTCATTTTTATCAGTAAACTTTAAAAAGATTTTCATCAAGTTCATTTAAGTTTATTTTATTTTATCCAATCTAGAAAAACCCAAAAAGATGAAAATTTATTTATTTTGTTTTTGTTTTTGGTTAAAATATAAAAAATTGCCAAATTTTTTGAATTTGTTTAAATATGTTAGGGGGGCCGGTTTGTTTGCTTCATCTTTTCCCCCCTCCTTCCCAAAAACCGAAACCCCCATTCTCTCTTCATCTTCTTCTTCAAGCTCTCATAAGGTTTGTTTTCTTTTCTTCATCTATATTTCTTGTATTTCTTCTTTGTTTCTTGTTTATATATATGTTTTTGTCGTTCTCTGTTTGTATTATATTTTTTTGTACCCGAGACCCCCCCTTTGTCACTGTGTTTATCGATCCATCAATGGTGAGTAGTGTGAACTGTTTAATATTAGTGTAGATGATGTATTGAGTGTAAATGTATGATTATTTTCTGTTTTCTGTCGAAATATATGAGGAACATTGCTCTAAAATTGAAAGAAACTTGATCCGGTTATGGGTTCAACCGAAACCTAGGGTTTCGATATCCCTTCAAAGGTTTCGGTATCCCTTCAATGCTTTCGGTACCCCTTTCCATGGTTTCAGTATCTTGATTCTTCAATGGTTTCGGTAACCCTTTCACATGATTTCATTGTTTAATTGTACCGAATCATTGAGAGTCTTTGATGATGATTTCGATAATCCATGGTTTCGGTATTTTGGTTTTTAAATGGTTTCGGTCGATTAATTCTATCAAGGGTTTCTGTAGTTTAATTCTCTAAAGGGTTTCGGTTAGATTAATTTTATCAAAAGGTTTCGGTTAGATTAATTTTATCAAAAGGTTTCGGTAGTTTAAGGTTCCATGGTTTCGGTAGTTCAATTTCTTGGTTTCGGTAGTTTAATTTCTTGGTTCCGGTAGTTTTAGTCATAAATGGTTTCGGTACCCTTCATATATGGTTTCTGTAATGATGTTCTCGATGGACATAGGTTTCGGTTATTAAATTCCACCATGGTTTCGGTATCTTGATTCTTCAATGGTTTCGGTAAAGTTCATTCTCCATGGTTTCAGTATTTTGGTTCTGAATGGTTTCGGTAGTCCAGATCCTGAATGGTTTGATCCAAAATGGTTTCGGTAGTCCATTCTCCATGGTTTCGGTATTTTGGTTCTTACCTGGTTTCGGTATTCTACTTTTCCATGGTTTCGGTTATGGTAATTTAAGTCAATTGTTTCGGCAATTTCAGAATCATGGTTTCGGTAGTGATAATTTCATCTCCATGGTTTCGATGATTTCAATTCATTGGTTTCGGTATTTATGTTCTTTGTTCTTTAGTTTCAGTATATTAACATAGGTTTCTGTAATTTCATTTTTATTTGTTGTTTTTGTTAATTTTTTTTTAAAACTGTTTTTCGTTATTTATTTCGTTTTATTATTATTATTACTATTATTATCATTATCATTATTAGTATTTTGGAATTTTATTTTGTTTTACTTATTCTTAATTTTTTTTGTTTTTTTTTATTTCTTTTATGTTTTATTTTTTTATTTTTTATTTTAATTTTAATTTTTTTTCCTCATCTTTTTCTTTAACCTTAATTTTAGCTTATTTTTTTCTCATGCATATTTATTTTAATTTTAGTTTATTTTTTTCTCTTTAAGTTTTTTATTAGCTCAAAATTTTTTCTTTTCCTTGTATTTTATCTTAATTTTTTTTTCTGCCTTAATTTTTTTATCTTTATTCTATAATTCTTTTCTTAAATTTTTTTTTCTATATTTATTTTCTTTTCTATATTTCATTTTTCTTTACTTACTTTCTCACTTATTTATTTATTTCTTCTTCTTAATTTTAAATTGTAGAATTGTTATTTATTGTTATTTAATTTTTTTTGTTTGTTTTGTTTTCTTCTTTCTCGTCGGATAAAGTTAGTTTAAGACGCTCGAACTGTTTCATCCATAGTTAACTAACTCCTTATCCCTTATCTACTAACTGTCATTTGTATCTATTCTGTTTGTTAACCAATTCTTATTCTTTTCAACAGAATTCTAATGGCTGCCCAAGCATATCAGTTGTCGGACTCCGATCTTTGGGTCTCCCATTTAGCAAACAACTAGAAGTTAGATCCCGAATCTTTCTTCAAAGTCAAAAATGTTGTCTATGACATCATTCAGGGCCACCGGATCAATTATGCTTTGACTGCTGCTGAATCTGTTCCGAAAATCTATCTTCAGCAGTTCTGGTATTATTTGGAAATTATTACTCTAAATGGCGAAGATTTATTTCAAACTAAGATCGACAATCTGACTGTTACACTTTCTCTACCCATGTTGCGCGACATCTTGCGGCTTCCCACTGAAAATGCAATCCAAGGAAAACTCGATTTTGATCCTCTGGTGGAAGTCGATACGTTATGTACAGACATTCTTAGCATGGGATATCATGGTCCTTTATCAAGAATCTCTCAATTCAAAACCAAAGGTCTTCAGGGTCTATGGTTCGTCATCTGGAATATCCTGACCAAGTGCATGACAGGGAAAACATCTGGCCATGACGCTGGAAGTGTGGCTACGCTTTGAATGTTCCACTCGTTTGTATTTGATCGTCACTTTGACTACGGTAACTTTGTCTGGGAAGAAATCAGTGAATATATTCAAGACAAAGCTAATGACAAAAAGAAGAAAAGATACATTCCTTTCCAAAGATTCTTCCAACTCTTTGTCAGATATTTCATGGACACACATCCAAGGACGATTTTCCCAAGACTCAAGAATCCGATTTATCCCGTCTACTCCTTGGGATTTCTGAAGCCACATCCCTTTCAACAAGGCATTGTGATTCATCCTCTCCCTCAAGAACTCTTAGCGCATGCTGATCAATCGAGCACTCGTGTAAGAGAGTATCTAGGCCTTAATTATCCAGCTATGGCTGCCCCAGCACCGGGACAACCTTCCCAAGCTGGTAGGAGTGAGAATTCTGTGAGTTCTGAGGGCGCAGGGGGAGATGATGGTTCTGATAGTTCTGAAAGTGCTGAGGAAGTCAGGATGGAAGTCGAGAGCGTAGGAGTAGCTGAGGGAGTCGGTCTGGTCGTAGAGAGAGTAGAGGGAGCTGAGGGAGCCGGTGTGACGTCCTTGTTAAATTAATGATATAATTGTAATCTCCACGATCGACTAACAACCCAATGAGTATCATAATAATTGAAATTGAATACTTAAATTAGAATTAAGCACATCCACACTAAAGCAATAGAATACATGTCTACAGTGATAAAAGTCTAACTATTACATAAACATAATTGTTTTAGAAGTAATGAATCCCAGCCCAAAGCTATTACATTCAAGTACCAATAGCTTCTATAGTCTCCGGGATATTGATTTGATATGCTTAAGTGGAAGGTCCAGCTACACTTTTGCCTTTGCCTGAAAACATGGTGAGTCAACAGTAAGCTAAATGCTTAGTGAGATAACAGATTATGCATACAACAAATATTTCTTTACAAACAATGCTTAACCATGGGCAGTGTAAGCCCCATGTATGTGAATATCGGCAGTGTAAGCCTCAGTGTATGTGAAAACCATGCAGTGAAAGCATGGGTTGGAAGTTCAATATGCTGATCGGGGATGTGCCGAACCTGATGGGATACGAGTGGGATGATCAGTCCTCGACAGTGGCCTGCTGTCAGCCCCAGTCCAGGTCGCATCAGATTATAAAGTAATGATCATGCAGTGCAAGCATGATGTATATAGATGCACTTTCAAATGAACGCTGGCTACATGTGTGTTACATGTCAAGTACGAGTGTGCATCATAACAACAAATCATTTCATGAGTGCCAAATGAAGTATATGAACAACGTGAACATGCCATTGAATGTATAAACATGAATGTAAAAACAATAAATGTTCGAATGATAATCTGCAACTCACAGTGATTGGTTTTGTGACTTGATCCTGAATCAATGTGTGTTTTGATAACACCACAATGATCTGTAAAGTAGGTGTAATAGTGAATTTGTGTCAGTAATTGCTTAAAACTTGTATTTTGTAATTTTAAATGTAATTGGGTCTGAATTCGGACCACATCCGAATTCGGATGGATCCGAAATCCGAATGGTCCTCAGGTCCGAATTAGGGTGATCCGGATTTGGTCTTGATCCGAAATTGATGGATCCGAAATAGGTATGTGTCCGAATTGAGGTTGAGTCCGAAATTGACATTGATCCGAAATGGGTAATGGTCCGAAACACTGTAAGTCCGAAATGGGTGTCCGAAATATGTGTTGGTCCGAAATGTTTGAATCAGGACCCGAATTCGGATGGTCCGAATTCGGTCCATAGGGATCCGAGTTCATACTTATAAATTTTCCAGATTTGCATTTTTGACCATTTTACATGTTTCAGTAACTAAAAATTGAAGATATGAACTTAAATGTACTATATCAACTTATAACATAACACTAATGTACCAAAATATTGCATTTTTGTCCATTTTTCATCCTTGGCCGAGGAACACACACACTAAAACACACACTAACTTTCAAAATCATACTTAGACTTTGAATCTGATTCTGAAATTTTGTACACTATAACATATATGCTCGATTTCAACAAATCCATCATAATATATAACATGCATTAACATCTTGAATCAAAATCCTATGATTCGGATTTCACAAAAACCAAACCAAAAAAAACTCAAATTTTGCAAGTTTGGGTGAATCTTACCTCAAATCGTTTGTTGTTGTAGTTATAGTTCCTTCCAAATCACTTGAATCCCGAATTTTAGCTCTTGAATCCAACAATCTTCGGATTTTTGATAATGAAATTTGGTGGGTTTTTCTTAGAGAGAGAGTGAGAGATCGAGAGAGTGAGTTAGAGAGAGAATGAGTTTGTGGGAAATGAAAGAGTTTCCATCTTTTATTTTCCTTTTTGACTTATTTGCACAATATACCCCTCAACTTTGTATTTTCTCATTTAACTGATATAATGATCAAAATAACTTAAATTGATTTAATTTTCCATAAGTACAATAATTGAGTCTTAAAACCGTAAATTACATACAATTAAAATTTGGGATGTTACAGCATGGGCTCCACCACGCCTATACTTCGTCCGCGAAGTCATGCTGCGCTAAACAAACTTGGGTACTTAGTCTTCATGTCTTCTTCCGATTCCCAAGTGTGATTAGCTCCCCGATGATGCTTCCACTTGACCAGCACCATCCTGATTTCTTTGTTGCGGAGTTTCTTGACTTTTGTTTCCAGTATAGACTCCGGTTCATCAACGAACCTTAGCCGTTCGTCAATCTTAATGTCCGAGTGATCAGTCCATGGTTCCCTTTCGGGCACCAGACTCTTTCTTAAGTATCCTACGTGGAAGACCGGGTGAACTCCTGATAACTCTTCCGGCAAGTCCAAGTGATAGGACTGATTACCAACTCTTTCTATTATTTTGAAGGGTCCTATGAATCGAGGCGATAACTTTCCTCGCTTAACGAATCTTGTAACACCTTTCATTGGGGATACCTTCAAGTATACCCATTCATCTTTCTGAAATTCTATCGCTTTGTGCCGGCGATCATGATAGTTCTTTTGTCGATCTTGTGCTGTTTTCATGTACTGCCGTATGAGTTGGATCTTTTCATTTGTTTCGTGTAGCAAAGCAGGACCGGCTATTGGAGTTTCTCCTGTTTCCCTCCAACAGGTTGGAGTCCTACATTTTCTGCCATATAGAGACTCGAACGGTGCCATCTTGATAGTGGAATGGTAACTATTGTTGTAGGAGAATTCAACCAATGGGAGGTGATCGTCCCAGTTACCACCCAAATCCATGACACAGGCTCTGAGCATGTCTTCGAGAGTTAAAATTGTTCTTTCACTTTGACCATCAGATTGGGGTCTATAGGCAGTACTCATTGCGATACGAGTACCAAGACCGTTTTGCAGAGCAGTCCAGAAATTAGAAGTGAATCTACTATCTCGGTCGGAGACAATAGACATAGGCACACCATGCCTAATAACGATTTCGTTCACGTAGATCTGGGCAAGTCGGTCCAGTGAGTAGGTTTCTCGGATTGGTATGAAGTGAGCAGATTTGGTTAATCGGTCAACAATGACCCAAATGGCGTCATGTTGACGACGAGTCTTAGGTAGCTTGGTTACGAAATCCATAGTAATATGATCCCACTTCCATTCCGGGATAGTAAGAGGTTGCATACTACCATAGGGCTGTTGATGTTCTGCTTTGACTAGACGACATGTTCTGCACCTTTCAACATACTGACCGACATCTCTTTTCAATCCTGGCCACCAGAAGTCGGCCTTCAGGTCGTTGTACATTTTTGTGCTGCCAGGATGAATTGAGAATTTAGATTGATGAGCCTCCTCGAGAATTACATCTCTCATGTTCCCGAACTTGGGAACCCACACTCTGCCATACACACCCTTTAGTCCAGTTCCATCATCTTGCATTAATGGCAACTGAATTCTGATATCTTCGTCTTTAACATTCTCTTCTTTTATGGCCTGTAACTGAGCAGCCCTTACATCGTCTATGATAGTGGACGTCAGTATTGTGGAAGTCAAGGCATAGCAGTATGCCTTGCAGTACGCTTTCCTGCTTAGGGCATCGGCCACTACGTTGGCCTTCCCTGGATGATAGAGAATCTCACAGTCGTAATCTTTTATCAGCTCCATTGACCTTCTTTGCCTCATATTCAAGTCCTTCTGACTGAATATATACTTTAAACTCTTGTGATCGGTGTAGAGCTGACACTTGGTTCCGTACAAATAGTGTCTCCATAACTTGAGAGCGAAAGTCACAGCAGTTAGCTCTAGATCATGAGTAGAGTAGTCTTTCTCATGCGGTTTGAGTTGTCTAGAAGCATAAGCTATGACGTTTCCTCTTTGCATTAGAACAGCACCTAAACCCGTGCCTGATGCATCTGTATAGACAACAAAGTCTTCGTTCCCTTCAGGCAGGGCTAACACCGGTGCTTCACTTAGCAATTTCTTCAATTCGTCAAAGGCTACTTGCTGTTCTTCTTTCCAAAAGAAAGTAGCATTCTTGCGAGTAAGCTTTGTTAGCAAAACGGCGATCTTTGAGAAGTCTTTGATGAATCGGCGGTAGTAACCAGCCAATCCCAGAAAACTCCGAATCTCTGAGGCGTTGCGGGGTGATTCCCAGTTCTGGATAGCTTCGATCTTTGCAGGATCAACAGCAATCCCAGCACCAGATATCACGTGCCCCAAGAATTGGATCTGAATTAATTGTTTAAGAGGTACAAGTTAATAAAATAATTTATGATTGAGTATAAGGATCATGAAATTGTTTCAAACGTTGAGACGTACCTGCCTCAACCAGAATTCACACTTAGAGAATTTGGCATAAAGTCGCTCTTTGCGTAGCAACTCTAGCAATTCTCTCAGATGTGCAGCATGATCCTCTTCGGTCTTTGAATATATGAGAATGTCATCGATGAACACGATGACCGATTTGTCGAGCATTGGCCGGCAGACTCGATTCATGAGATCCATGAAAGCGGCCGGCGCATTAGTAAGACCGAACGGCATTACCAGAAACTCGTAGTGTCCGTAACGAGTTCTGAAAGCCGTCTTTGGAATGTCATCAGAATGTACTTTGAGTTGGTGATAACCCGAACGAAGATCAATCTTCGAGAAGTAACTTGCGCCTTGTAACTGGTCGAAGAGATCATCAATCCGGGGCAACGGGTATTTGTTCTTGATTGTGACTTTATTGAGTTCTCGGTAATCGATGCACATACGTAATGTGCCATCTTTCTTCTTGACGAACAGAACAGGAGCGCCCCAAGGAGATGAACTTGGGCGTATGAAACCCTTGTCGAGCAACTCCTGTAACTGCTTCATCATTTCCTGCATTTCTGCAGGAGCTAGACGGTACGGAGCCTTTGCTATTGGAGCAGCTCCGGGAATGAGGTCAATGCGGAATTCCACTTGGCGATCAGGTGGCAATCCCGAGATATCTTCTGGAAAGACATCAGGAAATTCGGAAACAACGGGAACGGTGGAAGGAGATTGAACTTCAGCCTTTGCATCGACAGCGTAGGCTAAATAAGCTGAACAACCCTTAGCCACGTGCTTTCGGGCTTTTGCAATTGAAATAAGGCATAAGTCGCCTTTGTGTCTATCACCATAAATGCATATGTCTCGGCACTCGGGAGTGGTAATCTTGATCATTCTTTTCTTGCAAACGATTTGGGCCTCATTGTGAACCAACCAATCCATACCTACTATGACATCAAACTCCCCAAACTCCATAGGGATTAGATCTATGTTGAATACTACGTCTTCTACCAATAATGTACAATTCCTATACACTTTGTCTGCTTTTACTAACATATTGCTAGCAGTTTCTATGTCAAGTACAAATTGCACTTTGGAAGTTGGCATGTTAAATTGACGAGCAAATGTAGCGGAGACAAACGAACGATTTGCTCCAGAGTCAAACAGTATACGTGCAGGAATTGAGTTAACATAGAACGTACCAGTGACCACCTCCGGGTCATCCTTTGCTTCTTCAGCTGTGATTTGGAACGCCCTTGTTGGAGCCCTTTGAGATTGATCCCTGCGAGCCGTGGATGCTACAGAAGATCTTGCTGTTGATTGTGGAGCATTCTGATCTCGTGGGGGTTTCAGGCAGTCCCTTGAGAAATGGCCAAGTCTGTGGCAGTTGTAGCATGCATCATCTTTTCGTGGACAATGCTCCCAGTGATGGCCTTTCTGCCCACAGCAGAAACAATACATATCCTGAGTCTTGCACTCCCCAGAGTGCGCTTTTCTGCATCGTCTGCAGTCCCTCATTTCAGAATTGGCCGAAAAGGCCCTTCCCTTCTTGGGTGATGAAGATTGTTGATGAGATTGGGGAGAGAATCGGGAGGATCCAGACTCCCGCTGCCTTTTTGGTGGCGACGGTTGAGTCGGTGGTGCGGCGGCTGAACCTATGACATATCCGGATAACAGGACAATCTGCTCCACATTCCGAGCAACCTCGAGTAATCCAGCAAACGTTGTATACCGAACCCCACTCATGGTTCGGCGAATCTCATAGTCTAGTCCGGCCTCAAACCGGGCTATTTTTCTCTCTTCCGTGTCAACTTGATGTGGTGCAAACAAACTTAAGCGGGTGAACTCAACGGCATATTGTGTAACCGTTTTCGTTCCTTGAGTCAGATTCAGGAACTTCGCCTCTAGACGGCGCTTCTCATCAGTAGGACAGTATTGCTGGGAGAATACTTCCTTGAACTCGTTCCAAGACATGTGTGACACTACCTCCATCGTCAGCACATGTGTCATTGCATCCCACCACATAACAGCGTCCCTTGCAAACATAGCGGTTGCAAAGCGGACCATGTCTTTATCAGCACAGTCGCTGATTCTGAAAGTTCTCTCTGTGGTGGTGATCCATTCCAATGCAGTTACAGCATCTCCGGTTCCATCAAAAGTAACAGCCCCGTTACTTTTGAAGTCCTTAAACCTACAGCCCCTTGATCGGTTGGAAGACCCAGTATCTTGTCTTTCCTCTTGGTCATCTTGTTGTTGCCCCTTGTTCTTTCGCTTATCGGCCTTTCGTTTTGCCTCGGCCTCATCTCTGGCCCTTAATTGGTCAGCAAATGACTGAGCCTGCTCAGCCATTCGTTTGGATTGTATCTCATTGTTTTGTTCCATGAGAGCTTGCATCATCTGGAACATTTGCTGAGGAGTCATATCGTCTCCTGACATGTTCTGAAATATAACAACTTATATTTAGAACATTTATTTGTAAGTTCTAAGTGTACAGTTACCCTTTGTGTTTCCCCGTGTGCATGTCAATCCTATCTTAGTTCAGATCATTACTTAGAAGTTCATTCTAATATCATAACCTAAGTTTGAGTCCAAGTCCTCGCGGACACTTGAAACCTCAAACTAATGCTCTGATACCAAACTGTGACGTCCTTGTTAATTAATGATATAATTGTAATCTCCAGGATCGACTAACAACCCAATGAGTATCATAATAATTGAAATTGAATACTTAAATTAGAATTAAGCACATCCACACTAAAGCAATAGAATACATGTCTACAGTGATAAAAGTCTAACTATTACATCAACATAATTGTTTTAGAAGTAATGAATCCCAGCCCAAAGCTATTACATTCAAGTACCAATAGCTTCTATAGTCTCCGGGATATTGATTTGATATGCTTAAGTGGAAGGTCCAGCTACACTTTTGCCTTTGCCTGAAAACATGGTGAGTCAACAGTAAGCTAAATGCTTAGTGAGATAACAGATTATGCATACAACAAATATTTCTTTACAAACAATGCTTAACCATGGGCAGTGTAAGCCCCATGTATGTGAATATCGGCAGTGTAAGCCTCAGTGTATGTGAAAACCATGCAGTGAAAGCATGGGTTGGCAGTTCAATATGCTGATCGGGGATGTGCCGAACCTGATGGGATACGAGTGGGATGATCAGTCCCCGACAGTGGCCTGCTGTCAGCCCCAGTCCAGGTCGCATCAGATTATGAAGTAATGATCATGCAGTGCAAGCATGATGTATATAGATGCACTTTCAAATGAACGCTGGCTACATGTGTGTTACATGTCAAGTACGAGTGTGCATCATAACAACAAATCATTTCATGAGTGCCAAATGAAGTATATGAACAACGTGAACATGCCATTGAATGTATAAACATGAATGTAAAAACAATAAATGTTCGAATGATAATCTGCAACTCACAGTGATTGGTTTTGTGACTTGATCCTGAATCAATGTGTGTTTTGATAACACCACAATGATCTGTAAAGTAGGTGTAATAGTGAATTTGTGTCAGTAATTGCTTAAAACTTGTATTTTGTAATTTTAAATGTAATTGGGTCTGAATTCGGACCACATCCGAATTCGGATGGATCCGAAATCCGAATGGTCCTCAGGTCCGAATTAGGGTGATCCGGATTTGGTCTTGATCCGAAATTGATGGATCCGAAATAGGTATGTGTCCGAATTGAGGTTGAGTCCGAAATTGACATTGATCCGAAATGGGTAATGGTCCGAAACACTGTAAGTCCGAAATGGGTGTCCGAAATATGTGTTGGTCCGAAATGTTTGAATCAGGACCCGAATTCGGTCCATAGGGATCCGAGTTCATACTTATAAATTTTCCAGATTTGCATTTTTGACCATTTTACATGTTTCAGTAACTAAAAATTGAAGATATGAACTTAAATGTACTATATCAACTTATAACATAACACTAATGTACCAAAATATTGCATTTTTGTCCATTTTTCATCCTTGGCCGAGGAACACACACACTAAAACACACACTAACTTTCAAAATCATACTTAGACTTTGAATCTGATTCTGAAATTTTGTACACTATAACATATATGCTCGATTTCAACAAATCCATCATAATATATAACATGCATTAACATCTTGAATCAAAATCCTATGATTCGGATTTCACAAAAACCAAACCAAAAAAAACTCAAATTTTGCAAGTTTGGGTGAATCTTACCTCAAATCGTTTGTTGTTGTAGTTATAGTTCCTTCCAAATCACTTGAATCCCGAATTTTAGCTCTTGAATCCAACAATCTTCGGATTTTTGATAATGAAATTTGGTGGGTTTTTCTTAGAGAGAGAGTGAGAGATCGAGAGAGTGAGTTAGAGAGAGAATGAGTTTGTGGGAAATGAAAGAGTTTCCATCTTTTATTTTCCTTTTTGACTTATTTGCACAATATACCCCTCAACTTCGTATTTTCTCATTTAACTGATATAATGATCAAAATAACTTAAATTGATTTAATTTTCCATAAGTACAATAATTGAGTCTTAAAACCGTAAATTACATATAATTAAAATTTGGGATGTTACAGCCGGGATGGAAATAGATAGAGTAGAAGTATATGAGGGAGCCGGGCTGGAAGTTACACCTGAAGAAGAAGCAGTTGTTGCACCGTCACAAATACAGCAACTAGCTACAAAGCCAAGCCGGGCCATCAGATCAAAGAAAGCTCATGACATTCCCGCACCTGGTCCATCCCCGAATATGGAGTCCCAACCGGTGCACACAGCAGAAGATCGATCAAGTCCTATCGCTGAACAAATTCCTTTTAATATCCCAACTTCTGAAGGAGCGGTAGAAGACTTAACTGCAGCAGAGATACTTTTTGAATCTGAGCGTGAGGCTATGATGGACTTTGTGCTTCCGAGTCCGAGAGACAATCTATCAGGGAGTGCTGAGAGGTTAGAGAGTGCTGAGGGTGAACCCCAACCAAGACAAATCCGGGCAAGTCAGTCTAAGGCCATTAGCCCAATGGCCGATTGCACACCCCACCCTATCCACTCACTGGTCTCTCAACAGACCAGTGTTTCAATTGCGCACGGGGAAATTCCACATATGCCACCACTGTCTCATTTGGAGACAGGAGGTGTTGAAATCCGACGATCCCCGCCCCAATCGTCACCGTCTTTGATGAGCACGCTTAGTCCCACACGTCATTATACACACTTTAGGACACCTGCTGCATCATCTGATGTCTTTGTGACATCCGGAACTTCTGGATCCGCTCACACCACAAGTGTGGCAGAAATTACGGAAGGAGTTCCAGCCACAGCTAACGTTATGCCAACTGTGACAGCTGGACACCCAGGTACTACATCTGAGGTGGAAACGGGGGATCTACGTGAACCCCGGGTTACACGAGCAGACCTGGATGCTCTAAAGGCATACCAGGAGGAGCAGTTTGGGTCTATTCTTCGTCTTCTGAAGGGTAAGGATCCAGCCTCCTCCTCGGTGCCGCCTCAAGGACAGGTTCCTCCTTCTCCCGTACCAGTCCACAGTGATGATCTTGTCACGAAAGCCGATCTGAGAGCCTTCCGTGCAGAAATCTCCACTCTTATCAGTTCTCAGGTCGAGGCGGCTACAGTTTCACTGGTTCAACTATACTCATCGCTGGAATCAAAGTTTAAAGAGCTACAGTCCCAGTTATCCGTCATGCAACAGAGTTTGGATAGCCTGGAACAATCTTGCAGACCCGCTGCCCAAGGACTTAAACGTCGTCATGATGACCCTGAGGAAGAGGGTCCTCCTGAGGGGGAGAAAAGGCAGCGGGTATCTACACCTGCTGAGGCTGCCATAGTAAGTGAAAGGCAATTTTCAGCTGTCATAGGGGAAGATCAGAGTTCAGAGGGTTTAGAAAAGGTCACAGAGTCTGAAGCTCACAACATTCAAGATATGTCTCGTGCTATGATAGTTTTTGAGCCATCTGAATCGTCTCTGAATCCATCCGGTCATGATATTATTGAAATATTCTCAGATGACTCCGATGATGATCTCCTGATTCCCAAAGAAGAAATTCCATCTGAAAAACCAACTGAATCCATGACTTCTCCCATTCCATCAGTGAACCGTGCCACAACAGTCGATGCCTTTGAAGAAAGAATTGTCCGAACAAAACTTAAGTCAGGAAGGATTAGAGAATTCTTTGTTTCTTCAGAGGAAGGACAATCTTCTTCAGCTCCAACCTTCACTGAAGAACAGCTTGCTGAAAAAGAAGCAGAATGGGTTGATGCACTGGTCGATGGGGGTCTCTTTTATTCAGAAAAGGAAAAATGGAGAGCCATGACGGTTGAAAAGGCCCATGAATACCTTCGTGTTTCTCCAGAGCCAACTGAACGCACAAATCAGGCTGAAAGAAAGAGACACAAGAAGAGAGAGAGAAAGAAGTACATCAAAAAGATGTATGATGAAAATCTTCTCTATCCATTCCTTGAACACCATTTAGACTTTATGTTCTCTAAGGAATCGGTTGGGAAGATCTCTAAAAGGTGGCTATTGAGGCTCGATGAACGTCCAAGGTCTGAGCAAATGGAGTATGAAGTCGTGATGCTTCGTTATCCTCAAGAAATACAAAGAGTCAAGTCTAATGTTCGAATTAAAAAGATCAAAGATATTTCATGCCACAAGATTTCCAAAATCTGGTCTCCATTATTTACTGTTGTCCGAGAAAACGATGATGTGTCTATGTTTGGTGAGCCAGATCTGGATAATCTTGAATTCGACGATCTTGAGTGGTTGTTTCTTCGTCTAAAAAAGGCAAGGCCAAGTAAGCCACGCATTTGTGCTATAATGGCGATTCTCCGATGTATGCGTCGCATCTCCGTGTCCATGATTGTCAAAGATTTCCAAATGGCAGTAGAAAACCTGAGTAGTCGTGTAGGTCTGGCAGCTCCTCGATATGAGTTTCCACATATTCACCAACACCCTCAATTTAAGGTTCTTCTAAAGCCTGAACATGGAGTTGTGTTCTGCAACATCAAGAATGAAAAGTGCTTCATGAGATTCGAAGAAATAGCTGCATTTTCAGATGGTACATTGAGACTGATCAGAAGTGGCCTTCATGAGCATCTTGAACAAGACAGTAGCTTGCCTTCTTGACTTCGTCTTCCTCTTGAAGAAAGCAATGAGATAAGGAGAGGTATTGAGCTGATTGACGATCGTTTAACCCTCCGAGAATACATTAGACGATTTGAGGTCTATCTTCAGCTGAGGCAAGACATGTGAAGTTTTTGAAGTGTTAGCTAGAATTGAAATAGGGGGAGAATTGTTAGACTTATTTATTTCAATTTCTAGTTAATATCTTTAGTTTGTAATAATTTAATTTCTAGTTATGTATTTGTTTTTGTAATGTTTAAAGTCCAAGGACCTGTTATGTAATTTTCCCAAAGTCTCTTTGGTTATAAAAACCAAAAGAGATGGAGGTTTTGTTGTTGTTGAAGAAAGAAATTTGCAGTGATATATTTCTCTCAGAGCATTTCATCTTCTTCACCCAATAGAGTATTTTTCATTGATAAATCTGTTTGAGTGTTACTCTATATGCCATGGTTGTGTAATATCTGGGAAATCAAGCTTTCAAACACTCCATCCTTTTGGAGTTGCACGATGCGTTTCTTGTTAATGTGCCCAAGGCGACAGTGCCACAATTTGGACTTATCAATTTCGTTAGAATCAATATTAAATAATAGGTTGTTATCACACTCAACAGTTTCATATATGCCATTATAAGGACAAACTTTGAATATAAAAACATCATTCAAATAAACCAAAATACTTCCATTATTATTATCAAAGCTGAAATTGTATCCATCCTTATACAAGGCAAACAAAGAAATGATGTTCCGATTCATATCGGGTGAATAACAGCAATTATTTAAGCTAATCTCTACTCCTGATCTAAGCACGAGCTGGAACCTTCCGACTTTCTTCACAGGCGTGATCTTTCGATTCCCCATGATTAGGTTCAACTCTCCATGCTTCAAGCTTCTACTTTCCCTTAGTCCCTGCAATACAGAGCAAATGTGAGTACCACATCCTGTATCAAGAACCCATGAATTAGAGATAGAAGTGTTATGGAGTTCGATCATGAACATACCTGAGGTGCTGGCCTTTTTGACTTTGCCGTCTTTAAGGTCCTTCAGATATGATGGGCAGCTTCGCTTCCAGTGCCCCTTGCCATTACAGTAAAAGCATACTGCTTCCTTCGGATCTTTAGTAGGCACAATACCGGACTCTGTTCTCCCTTGAGACCCTTTCTTGGACTTTCCTTTTGGGGCCTTCCAGGATGACTTTCGTTTCTTTGAGGCCTTACCGACAGTAAGCACAGGGGCCACAGGGTCTCATCTTTCTTGATGCCCTGTTCAGCGGTTCGGAGGAGATTATGCAGTTCCATAATTGACGTCTCCTTCTGATTCATGTTCATCTGATAGGAGAGTACGAACTGATTATAGATGGTGGGCAGTCCAGAAAGAATGATATTGGTGGAGAACTCATAGTCAAACACCATATTGAGAGCCTCCAGCCGGTCGAAGTACCCATTCATCTCAAGGACGAAAGTGCAGATAGATTTTCCAGGTTTTGGTTTGCAGGCTGATGCGAGTGTCGTTAACCCGTCAAAAATACCACTAAATACCTTAGAACCTAGGGTAAGTAGGGATCGTATTCACAGAGAGCGAGAGGTTAATTACACGTATTTGAGCGACTAGCGTTGTAAAATAATTAATTTAAAGAGATTGATTGGTTTGTAAAAAGTGGTTGCTTGATTTATAAAACTAATTACTTGCGAAATTTGTAAAAAGAAAACTTAATAAAACTGTTTGATTGAATTGAGTACGAGGATAACCATTCCCGGATTCCACACTTCGCTTTGCATTTAATTTATAAAAATGATACGAAGATTACATAGACATAATCTTTGTTATAATTATTATTAGAATCGTTACGTGATCTTGGGCATAGCGCGTGACACGTTTGATTACTCGTCTTAATTAAACAATTAACTCGGCACGAATAATAAAATGTCTACGAACTATCTTGCGAAACGCGACAAACAAATAATAATCATTCGTTTACAATCGAAATATAAATAATAAAAACCATGCAAACTTAAAGTAGTCGTTCATAAATTAGACACTTAGCGATGTGCTTCCTCCGAGAATGATTATGATGAGACTAGCCGGACATTGTTGATGCAATGTTCAAGAGTTGTGTGTCCATCTTCGTAGCTTGACTCGTGTGTTCTTCGTACGTGTGTTCGCTCAAACAGGGTCCTTTTCCTTAGCATTCTCCTCCAAAAACCGATCTTTTCTCTGAATTATGACTTTGTATTTATAGGAAAAACTGGAAAAACCCTAAAAACGGCCGTCTATTATTTTTGTTGCGAATTCGTATCGTTTTTCATATAAACAAAAACATTAATCATATTAACGCACAACGGAAGCTTTTTAAAATCACGAATTCCGTACACGGATCATCAAGTAAAACATAAGATAAGTAAAAGAGAAAGCAATAAAATCCGTACCTTTGTATCCTATGACAAGAATACACGAATGAGACGCTTTCGGTATCCACCGGTGATGACACGATCGAGCGGCGCCAGATATGCAATTAAACACACGAGGAACGGAAAAAACCAAACGCATTTGGTTTGATTTTTGTTTCCTGCGGCCGTACACACACAAACACACAAACTTGTGTGTTGTTTTCTTTTGTGAAACCCTACCCACCACATGGGCGTGGGTGTATCTTATATATATCCACACACACACGCTTGTGTGTGTGTATATATATATATATATGGCCGTATACATATATTATATATATATATTAATTAAAACTTTAATATATTATATAATATATATTTTAATAATTATCTTTATTATTTAAACCTTATATAATTATCTCTATAATTATATATCTATTAAATAATATTTATCTTTTATATATTATCTAATAATATATAAATGACTAGATAATTATCTATAATTATCTATTATTTATTTATTTATAATTATCCATTCAATTATCTAATAATAGATGATAATTCTAATTCAAATAAATCAATCTTTTATTTAATATCCAATAATAAATAAAAGACTAGATAATTATTTAATTATCATCCAATGACAATTTAATCGCTACAATATCCAATATTGCACTTATAGTCCCTGTACATTTGAGATATAATTAATCATCCATTAATTTAATCTCAATGATCATTTTGTGTCATAAACAATATCCAATATTATTGATTCAATAGTTTAATTGCATCTGCTCAGTTGTGCTCATCGGTGTGACCCTCAAGTGTTTTATGAAATCAGCCATGATGCAGTAGTAATGTTATCTATACACACCATATACTAACATACTCCCACTTGTGTAAGACGACATACTGTCCTGCAACATGCGCCTAAAGGAGGTCATGGCTAGACACTTTAGGCAACCAATGTCATAAAAACTCTGACTCCCGTTCGGGCATTCTTGTTGAAACAGCCTTCCAAAAAGAAACTTAGGTTATATCCCATGCATCACGATATTTCAATGTGATAGCTAGGCATGGATTAGATCAACCGTAGCCGTCACGATTATGTTTCTCGACTCCCTGATCTCATATTGAACTGTAACAGACAGAGTAGAACACATCAGCTCTGTCCGAGCATGGCCATGCATTAATGTCAGTATCGATCGCCGAGGGGCCCAGAAATATCTTTTCTTAGTTAAAAGAAGGTGCAAATCCCATATTGACTATCTAGGCCTCCAGCACGACTCCCACTGCAACCAGCCTCGAACCGTTATGATCACCCAGTTACGGATGACGTTAGGTTAGGCCAAATGTACAGCAGCACCCGCACTAAAGTACGTAGACATCTCAGGTACTAAGGATTACCTTTTTGAGACGACTCATGACTATGATCCACAAAGTGGTCTCAATCGGTGGGTCAATCCAATATTTGTTCGCAACAAATACCTGTGAATTTGGTCCAACCTTTGCTATATTCATCACCCATGAATATCAACCAAAAACCACAGTAGCCTTTTTATTCTCGTTGTGGTTCCCACGACAACAAGCAGCTATGGAATAATTTTAGAATAACTTCAATTTTATTCTTGGATTTCTAAAACATGCAAAATAGAACGACATTAAAGATATCATGTTGATCTCCTTTATCTCAATAAACACAACATGACTTCCATCAATTTAATGCTACTGTTCCTTTATCAAATGTAACGGTAACACGATCTATCGAAAAATTAATTTCAGACATGATCTTAGTGGGAGTGTTCTCTAGTTAACTGACTTAACTTCCATTACCGTTTATCTTTGAAAAATTACACTAGTTCTTTATTACAACTTCTTGTAATATTATTCAGACTCATTCTGAATCTCCTTACAAATTTATATCAATTATCTTTAGAGGAACTGGTAAATCACTCATAAAGACACCAGGATTAAAATTTAGGAGCTCTAGCAATTCAGATTAATTGCTACTAGTGATACGTTTAGATGTTTAGTCTTGAATATGACAGTATGCGGTTTATCTATATCTTAACAAGATATCTTTAATAACATTGTGTTCAAAATTTGTGATATGTATCCATAACCACCAGAACCTGGTTATCTACAACATTTCGTTGTGGTATTCCGTCAAGCTTGCCGACGAGTGTTTAAACAAGTCAAAGGCTACTACTTGACTAACCATCACACAAGTTGTATACATTTCACATGTAATTTTATAAAATGCGATTACTTCTTGTCTAAACAATTCTGACTTCTCAGGTCTAATTATTTCTGACAAGTGAAGTGAATTAACCTCCATGTAGCTCCTTTACATTTAATTCTGCATTTTATTAGTTTCTATATAATCACAGATGACTATCCAACTCATATAATCTCTTGAACTAACTTTCAAGAATTAACAAGTTTAATGAAACTGCATTTGAACACTTGAACAATTTACACAACAACATGGTAACCCCTTTTATCTGAATATGACTACTAGCTTGTCCAAACTCCATTGACAAGTTACTATTCAAGCTCCACTTGAATCAATAGTCTATAATCATGGTTTAGTAATCTTAAACAATAGGAATTTCAAGCAACAAATTTTTAACTCCAAAAATTCTTTATTTATCCCAAAAATAATTGCAAGAAATTCAATCAATTTTATACTACACCATGATAAACTATTGATGACATGAAAATAGTGTCCAGCAGAGTATTATCTAAGATGTCTCTATGCTCCCACTGAATTTGTCATCTCTTTTCACTTCATTTTAGTCATTGCAGACATTATGCATAAAACTTTATTCAATTGGGTATCATATATCCAAGAACAATAGAAGTGACTGATTCAGATAACGAAGTCTCAATGCGGTCAACCTTGACCGTTTCCAAGTACTTGAGACAATTCCTTTCCCAGTGCCCAGTTTCCTAGCACTCAAAGAATTTGTCATCCTTGGATTTGACTTCTCTGTTTCTAGGTTTTAGCTACTTGTTAGCTTAACCTCTGGCTTGGAAATTTACTTTCCTTTCCGTCTCTTTCCCTATATTCTCTCCTCAATCACTCCCTCAGCAGTCTATAGCATCCGATGCAGCCCACTGATCATCTTCTCCGTGCATATTGTAACAAATTACAAATTGCTAAAATTCCTTCAATAAGGAATTGAGAATTAGATTCGTGGTCATGTCCTGTGTCACGGGTAACCCAAGTCTGCTAAAATGATCAAGATAACCTTTCATCTTCAGCGCATGGGATCTAACAGTTGTTCCTTCTGCCATTCTGCAGGAGCTCAGAGCCCTTGTCGTATAATTTTCTCAGTCCGAGCCTGAGTCTGGAACATATCCTTTAGCTGGCGATACATCTGTCAAGCTGAGACGTCCATAAGGCTAGTCCGCAGCTCAGATGTCATGGTCGCTAACATTAGACAGGCAACATTGACCGAATCCTCAGAGTGCTTATTGTGGAGATTTCTCTCCTCAACTGTAGCAGTCTCTGCAGGAGCAGGTTCTGGTGCCCTTTCCAGAATATACGACTTTCACCTTGTACTCAGAACATTTGTCAGATTTTACACCCAGTTCAGGAAGTTGCCACTTTTGAGTTCTCCATGTCCCGAATGGACCTCAAAGTAGCAACATGTGCTTTTGGGGAGGATTTTCAAGTGGGAAAAGGATATTGACGTTATCATTGTTGTTCTTACTGTTATTGTCATTGTTATTATTAAACCGCTTCTACCTCTGTCTTTTTCAATCATCTTAAACAAATTTTCAAAAATTAGTATTTGATTATCCATTAATAAATCAATAACCCAAAATTTAGAAAATGATTTATTAATCCTAAGAACCATTTTACTTATTCATGCACCCAACGGAGGCTGAACCTACATGAATAAGCTACTCAGGCAGACAACTTATTACCAATTACAACCCCTTTGCAACTCTTAGATCTTATTAGATTTTCAATTTCATAAATTGATCATGTTTAATCTCATCCACACCTTGGGCAACAGTCTTACTGAGGAACCACCACTGACACACACCATATAACAACTGCAAGTCACTGGCCCAAGTCTCACTTAGGATCCGCAGTGCTTACCTCACAGCTCTCCGAGTTTGCGGCGTAAGCACCCAACGAAGGCTGAACATACTTACGACGACCGGTCACCGTGAGTGCCACTATATGGACGGTGTGCTGTGTCAGATTTTTAATTTGGGTTTATAACCAGTCTCTTACCAAGAACTAGTGGCCAGTCAGGTTAGTCAGCGGGCAGGATCCTTTCGGTTCTAAACCTTTTGGAAATTCCACAGCCCGAGCAAGACTGTCCTAGACACCACCTATTCTAGTAAACAATCCAGTTAATGTACCAGTTTTAAGAATTTCAACTCTTTGATCATATGACATTTAAAATAAATCTCCTTTATTTGAAAAACTAATTTTATAAAAATGTCATATCTAACACCTGACAAAATAATTAAAGTTTCCACTTTAAACTTCCTTTTAAATACTTTAATTTTTCATCAAAAATGATTGTAGTTTTAATTTCTTTTCTTTATCTACTTTGTCGCCACAACCACGCAGATAAAATAATGCATAAAGAAATAAAACATACAACCACACGGTGGCATAGCCTTGCCGAAACTAAATTGGTTTCCGAGAGCCATACGGACAAACCAATTAGGTCAAAACCTAAGGGATAAAATCAACACACAAGGCAAGAAGGTTGAACTCTTTCAGCTCCCACTAGCCTCAGCATCCGATGATGTCTCCGAGCATCCTTGATGGATGACCTCCTTCTTGATGGACATCTTCGCCAAGATTTTTACATAATATTAATCTAAATACATTTGCCTATTTTCTAACCTATTACAGATTATATTATAAAACCGGGATTCCATTGGCACGTAGGCCTTCCCAAAAATAACCAATAATAAAAATAACAAACATCACGATTAAAAAACAACCATCACAAACAAGGGGTCTCAAGGCTCGGCTATGTCACAAACATAAATAAAGCAGTAAAGCTTGAAAATAACCCAGAATTCATTTTCATCTTGACATGAAAATAAATCCAAAACCAATTAATCCACCATTAATTGAAGTAAATATGTCCAATATCGTTCTCAAATTAAACACGGTTCGTAAACTCGAAATTCAGGAACACTTTCCATAATTAGAAACTTTTTCCCGAAAAATTTCAAATTTAATTCCATCTTTGCATTATCTTTGGATTCAAAACTACACTTTTCTTAAAATATTCAATTTACAATTCAAACACCTTTGAAACTTAAACTTACTATTTTAAGAAACTTTTTATTAAACAACCTTTAATAAATATAGTTTTCATTTTCAAATAATATTGATAAATAATTTAAACTTGCTTCAAATAATTATCAATTAACTATTATTCAATTGAAACACTTTTCAAAATAAACAATGTCAATTTTCTAAATAAACAATTTACAATAAATATGTCTTTTAAAAAATATGATCATTTTTAAATAACACCAAGAACTTTTCTTTATGGTTTTAAACGATTTCTACCAAAACCGTTAATGTCGAGATCAAATCTCAAAACATTAAACCATGACCGAGCATGAAACTCAAAGTCACGATTTCATCAATTTGAAAATAGAATCCCTAAATTAAACTCCATTTAATTTAATAATGCATTTTATGGAACTAAATATTAAATGCATAAATTAAATCTAGTTTATAAATTAAAATTACCATTAATTTTAATTTCAACATTAAAACTTAACTTTTAATTAAAACCGATTTAATTTAAACGACGAATTACGGGAAAACGGAAACGAACCAACTTAGTTAACCGACTCATACTCGGGTTCAATAACCCATATGAACCGAAAACAAGTAGGGTGTTAAACCCTTTGACGGCTGAAATTAATCGAAGCCTTTAATCAACTCACTTTGATTATTTCGATTTCCATATTCCAATTAATCGTTTAATTATCGAATCGAATAATATTTAAACCGATTTGTGAATTTTAGAAAACTCATAAAGTCTCCCACTTTAATTTTGTAAAACCGAAAACACATTTAGATATATTTTGTCACAAATGTTTAAATATTAATAACCAAACACTTTTGATTTATTAATTCGATTTTAACGCATTTAATTTAATCGTTCGAGTTTAACCGTGAATTAAACGACACGACGGAACAAATAATCCATCACCTCGGTTACCACATCACAACCGAGAGGTCATGGGTCTCAACCCATGGCCGAAATCTCTAGGTTTGATTTCGCGAACCGAAACGTTTAATTTTCCGACTTTTAATCAATTAACACTTTTAAACAATCAAACATCAACTAAATAAAACGAACTAAGGTTTCAAAATCCCGAGTTCCGAGGAACTCCAAGGTTGGCCGAGAATCACCATAAGGTTTCCAAAACCTTTGGTCGATTTTCTCCAAGCCAAATCAAAACCTTAAACATTTTAATTATTGATTTCGACCGTTTAAACAATTTTAATTATTAAAAATCGAAACTTTAAGATCGTTGGACATAAATACTCGAATAATACTATCATTATGTTACTTGAGATAGCTCTGATACCACTGTTGGGAATTCGTATCGTTTTTCATAAAAACAAAAACATTAATCATATTAACGCACAACAGAAGCTTTTTAAAATCACGAATTCCGTACACGGATCATCAAGTAAACACATAAGATAAGTAAAAGAGAAAGCAATAAAATCCGTACCTTTGTATCCTATGACAAGAATACACGAATGAGACGCTTTCGGTATCCACCGGTGATGACACGATCGAGCGGCGCCAGGTATGCAATTAAACACACGAGGAACGGGAAAAACCAAACGCATTTGGTTTGATGATTTTTGTTTCCTGCGGCCGTACACACACAAACACACAAACTTGTGTGTTGTTTTCTTTTGTGAAACCCTACCCACCACATGGGCGTGGGTGTATCTTATATATATCCACACACACACGCTTGTGTGTGTGTGTGTATGTGTATATATATATATATATATATATATATATATATATATATATATATATATATATATATATATATATATATATATATATGGCCGTATACATATATATTATATATATATTAATTAAAATTTTAATATATTATATAATATATATTTTAATAATTATCTTTATTATTTAAACCTTATATAATTATCTCTATAATTATATATCTATTAAATAATATTTATCTTTTATATATTATCTAATAATATATAAATGACTAGATAATTATCTATAATTATCTATTATTTTATTGTTTATAATTATCCAATTCAATTATCTAATAATAGATGATAATTCTAATTCAGATAAATCAATCTTTTATTTAATATCCAATAATAAATAAAAGACTAGATAATTATTTAATTATCATCCAATGACAATTAAATCGCTACAATATCCAATATTGCACTTATAGTCCCTGTACATTTGAGATATAATTAATCATCCATTAATTTAATCTCAACGATCATTTCGTGTCATAAACAATATCCAATATTATTGATTCAATAGTTTAATTGCATCTGCTCAGTTGTGCTCATCGGTGTGACCCTCAAGTGTTTTATGAAATCAGCCATGATGCAGTAGTAGGCGCAGGCGTAGGCGCAGGCCTGCGCCCCCCACTGCGCCTGTCTGTAAAATCCGTGTTTTTGTGAATTAATTTCTTCTGTCGTGTACGTGGTCTGGGCGCAGGGCTGCGCCCCTCTCTGCGCCTGGCTCTGAATTTTTGTCCTTTTTACGCCATTTTAGACCGGATTTTGTTTACCTGCACAATCACAGAATTTATTCAATAGTAGCACATTCTATGACACTTTCTTACTAAAAACAACTCTTTTGCGTTTAATAAATATGATAAATTATAACCCTATCAAACTTCCCCAACTTAATCCTTGATCGTCCCGAGCAAGCAACGAAAATCAGAGTTTTAAAACATCGGGTTTATCAAGCGTAGAAGACATAATTAACTTATTTAATCAAACACTAGCCTTCATAGCGTAATAAAATTCAAGGACACGAACAGAATTTATTTCAGATATATCGTGATGTTTTTCAGAATGGTTGCTCAAAAATTCCTCACCACTATTATCTTTTTAGCTCAAGGTTATAGAATTGAATTCACGTGGGTCACTGGACCATCTTTTTTCCTCGATGCATGAGTATAAATACTGGTTTTTCTTTTCTTTTCGTTCTAATCTTTCTTCATGCAATGTTTCTATTTTTTCGTTCAAGTTTACCATGACTTTCTAGATGATCCGTGTAGCAGGATTTGGGTCAGCCACTCCCAGACCAGTTGGCCTTAGGGGACTAGGCATGATGGTACCCTTCAGACTTAATTTCCCGAATCAACTAGGCCACACTTGAATTGAGGCTTTATTCGTGTTCGCTTCCTCCCCATTATTGCATGAATAAATAGCGGCTATTGGAATCCTTGTTAATTACCCCTCGCTACAACCTAATATATCCTACTTCAACTCGGTTCGCTTCCTTGGTTTTAAACATCTGTGACTCTTTGTGTTATATTTAAGCTCATATAATTACGTCTTTTTGCTTGAAACCGACCTAACTAACATCATCATATTTAAGTTGCAAGCTCAACAATAAAAGTTTATTGGGTTAATTGATCGGATCTTTTTACGGCTCGCTTTTCACATAATCTTCTTAAAAGAAACACATTTATTCAGTCAACGTAATGCATGCAAAAACAAACACTAATAAAAATAATAAAGCATAAAAACAGTAATTCATCCTACTTAAAGAGAGGAACGGAAGAACCTGACTACTGCGGTGGTGGTGACGGTCCGAAGATACCAGCAAAGAATTCCCCGAAGGGGTTTCGGTCTTCTTGCATAAGAGGTGCAAGTGGGTATGTGTTTGCAGGGTGCACCACGCTCTCTCCTCGTGTCGTGGTGGGGACTCGACCATAGGCTGGGAAGTATTGAGGAGTTCGATCCTCAACGTTCAGCCTTTCGAAATTCTACCATTGATAGTCCTCGTATGGCTGATGTGGTAACCCGGCATTGTAATTCATGTGATCTCTCACTGCATCGGTGTACACCCAGTGCTGCTGGTTGTAATAGGCGTTCTGAAAGGATGACGCGCGCACACCGGTGTAGATTTCATCAATTCGGCTAGTTTGGGTTTCCAACTCATGCTGAAACTCATCCATCCTTCCAACCACGTCCTCTTGAAAAGTAGCCAACCGCAAGTTCATCGCGTCCAACCGCGCAATGACCTGGGACATATCATTAGCTCCCCCCACTGCATGTATTCTTTCAGCTTGATGTTGATGGTAAGCCTCTGCCTCTTCTACATCATATAGCTCTCGATGCGTCTTTCCCGTGTCTGAGTCAAAGATCTCAAATCCCTGATCCGTCTGGCGCAGAGTGATGCTTTGTATCATAGCCGCTGTAATGACGGCGCCAGAGACTCCCCTCGGAACAGATATGGGGGAAATTGCTGCTTGAGCCCTCAGAAATTCTGATATACTCCATCCGTGAGGGATTATTTTCCTCTCCCTCGTGTCGTACATCGACCACAAGTCGTTCATCAAAATCCAGGCAAAAGAAAGGCTCGACTCTCCTGTCATCAGTGCATAAGGAATAGTTACCTCCTTGTGCCGAATTTTTGTCAGATCACTGTCTCTTGGCAGCACGTTGTTGGTAACAATCTTGTGTAATACCTTCGCCATGGGGCTAAGGTCACGCCTAGCGTATGCCGTATATCCGGCCGCAGCATTGTAATCGATCTTCAGTATTTTAGCCAACTGCGTAGTCCATTCACCCTCCCAAGTTCTATCGGTGAATGCTAGTTGTGCGTCTGTTTTGTACTCATAGTTGAAATTTCGTGCTCCGTCTTCTCCAATACCAATGTCAACCCCGAAAACTTCTCGTAACGCTTGCGCGTTCATCGGAAATTCATGCCCATTTACGCGACCTATTAATGTGAAGTCGCCTCTGAATCGTCCTTCTTCGCGCCTCAATGTAGACATCTACTCCACAACCTCGTCATGATATATGTGCTCCCCTCCTAAATCCAATACTGCCTCCCATCCTAACCGGTCGAAGCATCTCACTACCCCATAATTCTCGAACTCGTCTTTCTTTACTCTCTTTTCGACCAAGACCTTGCCTGAGAATTTCTTTGTCATAAACAACTGTTGTCGAATATTGGCCGGATGCTGTGATAGATTAAAGTCCGGGTTCCATTCTACCCTTGGTTGGGTAGAGGAACTGGCGCCTTCTCCCACTCGTTGTCTAGTCCGGCGAGACATCTGCAATTACGACGACTTAAGTATATATATAATTATACAATTCTCAATGCGTTCTATTTTCACAACAACGAACCATGACTGATAGTTTGTGCAATCATCATATCATATGTAACACAAGGATGCATAATTTATTCATATCAATTTAACCACTTTGTCACATTTAATAAATCAAGCAAATTGCACAAAACAACAACAAACTTGTCGGAATTTGACTAGCATGCCTTTTTTCTTAATCGTGCCCATAATTTCACTTAATACTCTATTCTATACTACGAAAGCACTTAGAATTATCGTGTATAAGTGGTCGTGCAAAAAGTCAATCTAAAAGTCAAAATTCAACTTCAAACTCCATTAAAGCTTAATTGTTCAAGAATGGTGGAGTTTTTGTACCTTGCTTTTGACGAGTAATGAAAGAGAAGTTGAATCTAAATTGGTAGTGGATGATTCCTAGCTTGACTTCACCTTCCCCAACTTGAGTTGCAAACTCAAGTTCCTTGCTACTTCTTGCGTAATGTCAATCACTAGCTTGATTCTTAGTGATTTTTGTGGGCAAAAATGAGTTTTTTAGGTGAGAATATGTGAAGAAGGTGAAGGAACCGTAAGGGGGGCGCAAGGGGTGCTCTTGTAGGGTTTGCAAAAAAATTTTCTATTTAAAATGAAGAAAATCGGGCAGGCGCACCCCTGGGCGCAGGCCTGCGCCGGCGGCTGCGCTTGGGGGGCCTGTTCGGTTCAAAAAATTTTCATTTTTCCAGTTGGTCGGGTGCATGCTTGGTTTGATAGTTTACGTGTTTTCGATAAAAAAAAGTATGGTTTACAAGCATTTATCCTACACTTCTTAACACATTTATGTGTTTCCCCTTCCCCAACTTTAAAGATTGTGTCGTCCCCGACACTACGGAGGCTGAAAATAGTTATATGAGCAGAGTAATATGTATGTAGCAGAGATAGTGCAAGTCAAATGTTTACTAAGAATAGTATGCAAGTGTTACAAAATCTAAAAAGTTTAAGGTGCCAACACGAACACCAAGCACATATTTGTTATGGCCTAGGGCCATTTACACAACCGACTACCAATTGTTTAAAAGTTCAAGGACCATAGTATTTTAGAGAGGATTGCATGGAATCAGGGAATCAGTATTCATCAGGAGACGTCAGATGAGATGTGTGGGTGGAGACAGTGTGGGAACTGCGGCGGCCGACAGCCCGTTCGAGCTCCTCTACCCTCGATTGGAGGCTAGCGAGCCAACGGGAGTGAGCTCCCACCGAGATTCCGTGAACATTGACATCGTGTTTTAGCTTGTCAACCTCCAAGAGGACTGCTCTGTTTGCTGCCAGTAGTCCCTCCACCGCATTCTTGATGGCGGTAAGTCGTGCTTCCAAGACATCGTTATCCGACAAGTGTGCTTGTGATGAACCGCCCTTCTCAAACTTCACCTCATCTTTCGCAAACTTTACCTCATCTTTCTCAAACTTAAGCTCACCTATCCTTGCTTTACCTTTTTCTAAAGTTTGGTCATATCGATAAAAGGAGCGGCTTGCAGGGATGATTGAAACAGTACCGTGTGCGGGGTCCCTAATCAAAAAGGTGCCCGAAACTTGCTCAAATTGTAAGCCCGCCATGGTATGTCTTGTAAACCAAACATCATTGGGTCCTAATAGCCGTGGGCTCGCCCCTTCCGAGATGACTCCCATATTGATAAACAGTTCACTAAGCATACGACCGTAAGGTATTTCCATGTGTGGTTTCGCGAGGGTCGCCTCCCAGATAGTCTGCATCATGATATAAGCAAGAGAGATAGCCGGTTTACCCGTGATCAAAGCATGAATGAGTATGACCTCGCGGGTCCGAACAGCAGTGGTATTAGAGGATCTCGGCAGGATATTGAAGACAATAATCTTCCACAAGACTTTAGCCCAAGGGCGCAGATCACCCCGATAGTACTTGGAATAGACCCTAGCTTGTTCGATAGTAAGATTGAAAACCTCGGTTAGCTTCTTAGCCCATCCCTCTGAATGTCGCAACACCCCACTAGATAAATCTTGTTCCGTCCAAAATTCCCTTGCTACTGGGATCTCAGTATCAAAATCAAAATAATCACACAATTCCTTCCTAGAGACTACAACCTCTTTCCCATTGACACGTCCCCGCAATTCAATGTCATGTTCCACGGCCCCCTCTCTGCGAATCAAAGTGGTCATCCATTCATAGATTTCAGTTTCATGAACATACGGAGTCTCGATTTGCAAAGCCCCCGACCACCCAATGCGATCAAAACTCTCTATAATCCCAAAGTGTTTAAAATCCAATTCTTTCAGAGTCTTTTCTATGAAAAAGTGCGTGGGTGGTTCGGAAACCGGTGGTGAAGGTGGGGGTGAAGGATACTCGATATTGATCGGGATAGGTGTGTGCACACGCATTCGTGGAGTGCGGGTGATACATCGACGAGAGTTCCCTGTGAATTGTTGTGACATCTATGCACATATAGCAAAGAGAAACGGAATTTAGCACAATTAAATGCACACAATGGCACACAAGCATGATAATCTCGGTGGCGTCCAAAGGACCCGGTGAGAAATACATAAATGTCAAGTGCAAGTATTCCACAAATGTGCACTTAATTTAATGCAATGGCCATTCTCTATGAATTTGGTGCATGTGCATGAACAATGAGGGTAACGTAGCATGGCAAGAGTTGTTCATGTCGTGACGTGCATGATTATGAGCGACAAATGAGGCGATTAAAAGCACGAATCAAGAATTTGTAATGGAGTGACATGTTCAATCTAATTTTAGCATAGAGTAGTGCATCTAAACTGGAAATTATCATTTAATATGGAACTTCCAAACATATCACAGTGAGAAATTCATGAAAACCCTATATTTATAAATTAACTAGAAAGACATGAAATGTGTATATTCTAGCAGGTTGCACACTACTAATGACAAAGAAAACCTCTGAAACATGTTCATCTTCAATATCTTGAAATTAGGGTATAAACTTGGTATGAACTAAAGTAGTAAGTCTTGCTTGAATGGTAGCATAATAGCAGAATATACACTTACATTGATGAGTATGATGAAGGAGATGAGTGATCTAGCCAAGAATGCACGTTCGTTGAAGATTGGAGAGCAAAAAGGAAGCTAAAATTCGGAGTACTTGGAGAGAAAATGAAAGAAATGGGGTGAAAAAGGGTTAAAAACCGCTGGAATGCATCGAGGCGCAGAGGCAGGCGCACCCCTGCGCTGGCCGGTGCGCTTGGGGCGCAGCGCGGGGCGCAGGCCTGCGCTGGCCGGTGCGCTGCTCTGCTGCCAGGTGATTTTTGTGTGTGCTGTTTGTAGTGTTTGGTCCCCCCAAAAACTAACGAATTGTCGTACAATGTACCAAATTTTATCCTCTATTTGTCCCAATTTTCGTCTCCCTTCGGCTCGGGATTTGTATCTTCTTGATGAATAAATTTTTCCCCAACTTAGTTCAATATAGGATGAACTATTATTTGACTAACTAACTTAAAAGAGCACAAACTAAGGCATAATAAAAATTTAGTCTGCATAAATTAAAGACACTTTCGTGGTGAAAACGATTGCACTTAGCATGTGCAACAAGCCTTTAAACCCCTCGGTAGCCCGAGTGGACGAGTTATAGTCTCGTGAGGGTTTCTCTGGAACACACCCACAAAGTTCACTGGATTGCCTTCCAGAAAGCGCTAAGTTTAATGTCTTCAGCCAGACATTTTGGAACTCTTTAGTATTTAAGTGATATCTTCTAAGACCATTGTCTCAGATGATATAATTTCATTATCAGCCCATTGTACAAATAATTTTAATCTGTGTCCGTTCACTTTAAACGGTTCACCGCCTTTTTGATCTATTATTTCAACCGCACCGTAGGAGTAGACGTTAGTTACTGTGTATGAGCCTGTCCACTTACTTTTTAATTTGCCTGGGAAGAGCCGCAGGCGTGCGTTAAATAGCCAAACTTTGTCACCTTTATTAAACACCTTCCGTTTAATTATTCGATCGTGAAAAGCTGTAAGGTCTACCGACTGCAAGATCTATCTAGACGCGGATCCGTTAACGAGTGCGGAATCCTCGTTGACGGTTAGACGGACAACTCTCAACCAACGGAAACACGGAGACTATTAGACGCTGAACGAACGACACACGAACGATCCTACGAACTAATTCTCTCCGAAACGGGACTCACCTAGCTGATAAACTCGAGATCGCCTATTGCTTAATTCCTCACGAATTCTGCCAAAGGTCTGCTAATCATTCGAGTCTATCCTTAATTATAGACCCTGATTCGAGTCTGTTGTGGGCCAACCTCGAATCTGGCCTAAGGCCCTATTCGAATCTGTCCATCTGACAGATTCGAATCTAACCTATATTCGAATCTATGGATACATTCGAATCTATCACAGATTCGAATGCCTTCCTTAACCTATTCGAATCTAGCCAATACACTTAAACACTTAAGTGATGAAACTTATAATATTACCTTATGATTGATTTTATCTTTGAGTTTTATGTTTGAACTTCTTGTAATACGTTACATCAAGTTCAAACATACAAACACTGATAAACATCAATCATATATAATATATATATACCAAACATATGCAAAATCACAATGTAAGACAACTTAGACTGCTATCGTCACACGGGATGTACCAACAGACTCCCCCTTGACGATAGCTTCTAATAATTCACACATTTGACTTAAGAATATGGTTTATTATTGATTCAAAACACTACCAGCATACAGACCTTTTTCAACACATACCTTGACCACATTTTCATACTTACTCGCTTCAGCATCCATATGTGCGTCACTGGAAATTTTACAGTTATACAAGATCTGCAGGTCTTCTTTAGATAAGTTTACCAGGTGAAGCGGGTCATAGACTCTAAGAATAACTTTTTCTTCTAAGTCTTCCATAACTGCTTCCCCAGATTCCGTATCAGCATACCACCACTTCAGATTCTTCAGAATGTTTTGTGGCATTGGCTTGAGAGGTACCTTCCTAAGACATCTGGCTGGCTTATAATGAATCCTCATCCAAGGTCGACCAGTTAGAGGGTCGATACGTGATGGATCCTCTACTCTTTTCCCAACTCTTGGACTCAGACGCTCAAATTTCCTCGATCTTCCCTCCTTTCTTATGATTCTTGCGATAACGTCCGCATAGGGATCATTGCCAATGTTTATCAGATCTTTCCATGCTAGATCTGCAATTTCGATCTTTGGCAGGGAGTTGAACGCTTTTAAGGTTCGCCTCATGTACTGAAGCCCGTCTTTTCTCTTTATTATGAATAGCTGCAGTTCTCTGTCAAAGAACCAGCTTAAAATTCGCTCAGACAGCTTCCCCGTACCTGGCACTCTCATTGTCCTTTTAATTGCAGCTTCCTTCTCTTCAGCCCTGAACCATAGCTTTCGTTTTTCTTCATTGGTTAGCTCTCTTGCAGGTTCCTCTGTCGATGGCTGAGGATTTAAAGCAACATTCACTATATCTGCATCGACAATGTTATGTCCATCAATCATATAAGTATCAGTGATAGGATTCTGCTGCACTATTATCTCGTCAACTTCATCATCCTCATCAGCAAGTACTTCATCATCTGATCGCCAGTCGACTATCTCCTCTGGCGCAAACTCCCCTTCTTCAAGCTCTTCATTTTCGTTATCAAAGCCTACATCCAGTGGATCATCATCAAGATCCATGAGCGCGTCAATCATCTCACTGATCTCAAAGTCTGTAGGCTCCTTAGATGAACTCGCTTCACCCCTCTGTCCTTCGCCTTGACTAGGCTCCCCCTGAATTTGAGTAACTTGAGCTGCAGGAAAATCTACAGACTCAATCTCTTTATTTGCACTGGGATCATTGCCTTCATCATCGTCTTCTCGCTGTACTTCCTGATCTTTACAACTCGTCTCCCCCTGAGTTTGTAGATTTTTCATAAGCTGCTCTAGGAGGGACCGCATTGCTCGGATCTCAGATGATTGATCAGCAACAAATGATTTAATTTCCGTGTTCTCGTTTCTAACACTTTCAACAATCGTTCTCAGTTCGGCATTCTCCTTATCAAGATTAGAGTTATGCTCTTGGAGTTCACCGACTGCTTTTGTGAGAGATATGATTTGAATGTTCTGAAAGTCGACACGGCTTTTGAGTTCCATGATTCGTTGATTTTCTGTATAGGCGTCTGATGTAGAAGGGATGGACTGAATGGGAGCAGGATTGAATGGATGGGGAATGTAGGGTTCATGTTGCTGAGGTGGAGGTGATGGTGGAGCTGTATCTTGGGGTTGGGTCTGGGTTTGAGGCGGACGTTGTGCATCGGACTGTGATGAAGTCCCCTGCATAAACCTGTGCCGTTTGGCCCGTTGCCTTATTACCAACTGAGGAGTCTCATCTTCTTCAAAATCTGACTCCTCCAATTCTCTGGCCTCTCGCCTCCTCGAAGCACCTTCATTAATAATCAATCGTGAACCATAGGTTCCAATTTGAATATGAGGATCTGTCGACACTGATTCTGGAGCTTCAACTTCAATCTCCTCCATCTCTTCTGATTCTGTAGCAGATGATGACTCATCATTGCCAGTCTGCTCTGGCACATATTCGTCAACATCTCTGAAGACATCTTCTTCTCCCTCTAGAGGCTCAAGCAATTCACCCACTAACGCTGCAGCTATATCTTCATTTGCATGTGGACCTGCCTCCCAAATTTCATTTAACGTTTGGCACAATTGATCAGCTTCATTTGGGACAGATGACGGCCCGGCTTCCTGCATTTCTGGTTGCTGACTCGTAGAAGGCCTAGACTCCTGAGTCTGACTTGCAGTATCTCTTTGTCTTCGCCTTGGATCTCGGGGACGAACACGAGGCTGTTGTACTGGACGTTGCTGTTGTTGCTGTGGTTGGACATCAACTACCCCTGCCCAGTTGGCATTACTCGGGGCTTGAAATTCCCTATCCAGAATTGCACCAAATAGTGGACGTGCTTCCGGAACTGCTAACCTTCCTCGGTGTGAGGAACAGTCAGAATAGATACGCTTCTCCATAACATTGACGGTCAATGCATCATCAGATTGTGGCAACTCAGGCAAGAAGTGCCTTATCAACATCATTACAAACCTCGGATACAAAAGGAACCTTTCTCTCTCAGGAGCCGTGATTTGATGGATAAATTCCGAGAAAATCAGCTGCGAGAAACTAAACTTCTTATTGTATACCATCGCGATCATTGCTGATTGGATTTTTGATACTATATAATCAAAACCAGCTTTCTTAGGCGCAAAACAGATCATAAACACATGGACCAAGAAACGCCATTGTCCTATCAACCCGCTTTTCATATATGAAGATTTTGTAACGTCCAAGCTGTATCCCATTCTCAAAAAGCTGCTTGCCTAATACTTAAAGGAAAGTCTGTAGGCCCGTCTTCTTGTTCTAGGGAACCCAACTGCAGCACTTGTCTCAAAATATCAGCGGAGAAAACTAAAGGTTGTCCGGCAATTCTAGTTCTTAACACTGTCGGGGTGACAGTGCAGTCCACCTGCAAGTGATCGTAAAATTGACGTACATAGGATATCACAATCGGAATGTTTTCATACAACACATAACTTATTCTAGATTCCGCCAGAAAATCTAAAACTTCTCGAAATCCCTGCGCCTCAGGGATGTTATGGGCAGGATTCAGTACCATATTGTGCTTGGGAACAAAAGCACGAAGCGCCATATCTGCACAATACATAAAATTGTTAGATAATTATTAAAAATCAATAAACTTGTTTAAATTCAAATTTGTTTTATCTTGTATTTGATTAAATACAAAATCTAACACAATTAAATTTCCACAAGTTTAATAAAATTTAAATTCAACAAAATAAATGAAGTACAGATTCGAGAGTAACAGATTCGAAGTGCCCATATTCGAATGTAATGGACAGATTCGAATATACCCTATTCGAGTCTGATGGACAGATTCGAATATCTGGTCATCTCGAATCTATTGATAGATTCGAGAAACCCATGATCAGATTCGAGTGTCCATTATCAGATTCGAAAGGCCGACATCTCTTTTTTCAACAAAAATCCAAGATTTTAACCATTTTGAACTAGGTAAATCACATACTTTAGTTCAACTAAGTTCTAATCACTGATTTATGCCTTTAATTTGATATTTTATAGGTCCTAACTTAGTTATTATGAA
>JAANYP010001356.1:0-20318 GCA_020465985.1 Centrapalus pauciflorus
CACTTATGTATTTAACTGCTTCAAGACCTGACATAATGTTTGCTATGTGTATTTGTGCTAGGTTTCAAGCGAATCCGAAGGAGATGCATATGAAAGCTGTGAAGCGGATTCTACGATACCTCAAGTCGAAACCGAAGCTGGGACTTTGGTATCACGCGGAGGGAGATCTAGAATTGGAAGCATTCACGGATTCTGACTACGGAGGATGCAGCTTGACGCGCAAATCTACAACTGGTGGTTGTCAGTTCCTAGGAGGGAGACTGGTGTCCTGGCAATGCAAGAAACAAACATCGGTAGTCGTGTCAACGTGCGAGGCCGAGTATGTTGCTGCTGGTAGTTGCTGCTCACAGGTTCTGTGGATACAACAACAATTGCGGGATTACGGTTTGGCTTACACTCAAACTCCTATTAGGATAGACAATCAATCTACAATTGCTATAACTAATAATCCATTTAAACACAGTAAAACAAAGCACATAGACATAAGGCATCATTTTATTCGTGATTGTGCTGAAAAGAACTTAATCAAACTGGTAAAGGTGGCAACAGAAGATAATAATGCTGATTTATTTACCAAAGCATTTGATAAGTCACGGTTTGAGTATTTAATTCAACTAAATGGAATGCGCAACCCAGAGTAATTTGACCTTAGTAGTAGTAAGTTTATTTTCTTTTAGAGTAGTAGTATTTCTTTCTTTACAGTAGTCTGCTAATTTAGGTAAGTTGCTAATTTAGGTAAGTTTCTAATTTAGGAAAGTTTCTATTTTTAGTAAGTTTCTATTTTTAGTAAGTTAGTAGGTTAGCTTAGTTTACTGCTTTTTCTTATGAAAAACAAAAGAAAAAAGAGAGAAAATTACAAAAAATACAAAAAAAAGAGAATATCAGAAAAGAAGTTAAGTCTTAGATACATAGGTTCAAAGTGACGAAAATTAGCACCGTCGTTACAGACTCTAAGTATTTAGGCTTTCACACATAATGCAACTAAACTCTAAGTGTTATACTTTATTTAGTTTGATGTGTTGGTAGGCATAATACATATAGGGAATCTCAAGGCTAATAAAATATTCTAGAAAAAGTCAAGCACGTCACTAACCTAGATGTACGACCAATCGGTCTTAATTTTTATGTACAAGACATACAAACTTTAAGTCTAAATGAGGTGTGCAAACTTTCTGGGGATGTATGGCAACATCAAATACATCTGAAAATGGAAAGAATAGAAATATCATGTAAAACTGAGAGTCGAAAACATGCAACTCTGTTGTACGTAAGTACAGACCTGTTGTCTCTGTTTAGATTCGGGTTAGCAGACATGTCGCTTTGTTGTACGTCAGTACAGACCTGTCACCGCTATCTGCTAACTTTAAAGATAAACCTTAAGTCGAACTAAGACACTTTGTTGTATGAGAATACAGACCTGTGTCCCATGTTTGTCTTTTAAAGAAAGTTTGCAAATACCAACAAGTTAGAATTTTGTCTGTGTGCCTTGATCATAAAAGTATGTCTATGTCTGAGTCACGTAAGATAATTTCCTGATAAATAAAAAGGCCAAGGGATATTCCGAAATGTAAAATGTTTAACAGGGTAAAATACCAACAATCGGCTAAATGGGTATGTCACGACAAACAATCAAAGGAATTCAAAAATTTCTTAAGTGTGAAAGTTTAAGTACTGAAAGTTAGTATCAGACATCGCTATCTGATTGAACCTTTCTTAGACTATACTCATCAAAAATATGTTGTTAAGTATTTAGCTTAGATTGCAAATTTTTTCTTAAGTCTAGATTAAATTTTTTGGTCAAAATTTTATCTTACTTTATTTTATTTTATTTTATTTTTACCTTAGTTTATTTTATTTTCTTTTATTTTAGTTTAGTTTAATTTTTACTTAGGTAAAAGGTCAAAAGTTACTGAGGGTGCATTCAAAGTTGAATAAAATAAACATTGCGTGAAATATCTGTTGCTTAGGGTAAAAGAGTTGGCATAGTTTATCTGGTTACACAATACCGTAGAAAAAAATTGGAAGAGTTGAACTTATTTCAAAATTTTCGAAATTTTTCTAAGTGTTGGTAATTTCGAATCTAAGACAGACTCGAATATGAAGTATTTCGAATCTGTCAGTAGACTCGAATCCACATAGACTCGAAGGTAGGTAGTATATATAGGTCAATAGTGAAGTCATTTATTACTTTACTGTTGTCGAATCTGAAATCCTCGAATCTGTCTGTGACGATCTCGAATCTGTTCTCGAATCTACCGTAGTTCTCATAAACGACATTTCATCAAGTCTAAAGCTTTTGTGTTCGATTCTACACTCATATCTAGGTATAATCAACCGGATTGTACAAGATTTTGGTAGTTTTATACATAAGTTAAGGCCAAATCGTCGATTTTTGAAGTTTTATGGGTCAAAATTGGGTTTTTGCTAAATAACTAAGTTTGGACCTATAAAAGATCAAATTAAATACATAAATCAATGATTAGAACCTAGTTGAACTAATGTATGTGATTTACCAAGTTCAAAATGGTTAAAATCTTGGGTTTTTGTTGAAAATTCATCTGTCGGCACTTCGAATCTGTTCTTGGGCATTCGAATCTGTTCATGGGTTTCTCGAATCTATCATTAGATTCGAGATGACCATGATATCCGAATCTGTCCATTAGACTCGAATAGGGACTCTTCGAATCTGTCCATTACATTCGTATATGGACACTTCGAATCTGTTACCTTCGAATCTGTACTTTATTTACTTTGTTGAATTTAAATTTTATTAAACTTGTGGAAATTTAATTGTGTTGGATTTGGTACTTAATCGAGTACAAAATAAAACAAATTTGAATTTAAACAAGTTTATTGATTTTTAATAATTCTAACCCAGTTTTATGTATTGTGCAGATATGGCGCTTCGTGCTTTTGTTCCTAACCACAATATGGTACTTAATCCAGCTCATAATATCCCTGAAGCGCAGGGTTATCGAGAAGTTTTAGATTTTCTAGCTGAATCTAGAATCAGCTATGCATTATATCACAATATTCCGATTGTGATTTCATATGTGCGTCAATTTTACGATCATTTACAGGTGGACTGTACTGTCACCCCGACAGTCTTAAGAACCAGAATTGCCGGTCAACCTCTGGTTTTCTCAGCAGATATTTTGCGTCAAGTACTGCAGTTGGGTTCACAAGAACAAGAAGACGGGCCTATAGACTTTCCTTTAAGTATTAGGCAAGCAGCGTTTTTGCGAATGGGCTATAGTTTGGACGTTACAAAATCATCTTATATGAAAAGCGGGTTGATAGGGCAGTGGCGATTTTTGGTCCACGTGTTCATGGTTTGTTTTGCGCCTAAGAAGGCTGGATTCGATTACAGCGTCTCAAAGATCCAATCTGGGGTGATTGCCATGGTGTACAATAAGAAGTTCAGCTTCTCACAGCTGTTTTTCTCGGAATTCATCCATCAAATTACTGCTCCTGAGAGAGAAAGATTCCTACTGTATCCTAGGTTTGTAATGATGTTGATAAGGCACTTCTTGCCTGATTTGCCACAAACAGATAATGCATTGAGCGTGAATATTATGGATAAGCGCATCTATTCTGACTGTTCCTCACATCGAGGAAGGTTAGCGGTTCCGGTGGCGCGTCCACTATTTGGTGCAATTCTGGATAGGGAATTTCAAGCCCCGAGTAATGCCAACTGGGCAGGGGTAGTTGATGTCCAACCACAGCAACAACAGCAACGTCCACTACAACAACAGCCTCGTGCTCGTCCCCGTGATCCAAGGCGAAGACAAGGAGCTACTGCAAGTCAAACTCAGGCGTCTAGGCCTTCTACGAGTCAGCAACCAGAAGTGCAGGAAGCCGGGCCGTCAAATGTCCCAAATGAAGCTGATCAATTGTGCCAAACGCTAAATGAAATTTGGGAGGCAGGTCCACATGCAAATGAAGATATAGCTGCAGAGTTAGTGGGTGAATTACTTGAGCCTCCAGAGGGAGAAGAAGATGTCTTCAGAGATGTTGACGAATATGTGCCAGAGCAGACTGGCAATGATGAGTCATCATCTGCTACAATATCAGAAGAAATGGAGGAGATCGAAGTTGAAGCTCCAGAATCAGTGTCTACAGATCCTCATATTCAAATTGGAACCTATGGTTCACGATTGATTATCAATGAAGGTGGTTCGAGGAGGCGAGAGGCCAGGGAATTGGAGGAGTCAGATTTTGAAGACGAAGAGACTCCTCAGTTGGTGACAAGGCAACGGGCCAAACGTCACAGGTTTATGCAGGGGACTTCATCACAGTCCGATGCACAACCTCCGCCTCAAACCCAGACCCAACCCCAAGATACAGCTCCACCATCACCGCCACCTCAGCAACCTGAACCCTACATTCCCCAACCATTCAATCCTGCTCCCATTCAGTCCATCCCTTCTACATCAGAAGCCTATACCGACAACCAACGAATCATGCAACTTAAGAGCCGTGTCGACTTTCAGAACATTCAAATCATAACTCTCACAAAAGCAGTCGGTGAACTCCAAGAGCATAACTCTAATCTTGATAAGGAGAATGCTGAACTGAGAAAGATTGTTGAAAGTGTTAGAGACGAAAACACGGAGATTAAATCATTTGTTGCTGATCAATCGTCTGAGATCCGAGCGATGCGGTCCCTCCTAGAGCAACTTATGAAAAATCTACAAACTCAGGGGGAGACGAGTTGTAAAGATCAGGAAGTACAGCGAGAAGATGATGATAATGAAGGCGATGATCCCGGTGCGAACAAAGAGATTGAGTCTGTAGATTTTTCTGCAGCTCAAGTTACACAAGTTCAGGGGGAGCCTAGTACAGAAGGAGGAGAGGGAGGAGCAGGAGGAGAAGCAGGTTCTTCAAAGACTTTAGATAGCGACATGATCGATGCGCTGAAAGATATTGAAGAAGAGCTAATGGAATTTGATTTTGAAGATGATATTGAAGAATTAGAAGAAGGTGAATTCATTCCAGATGATGTCACTGACTGGAGATCGGATGATGAAGTGCTAGATGATGAAGATGATCACGTTAATGAAGTAATAATCAATTCACAACCAATCACTGAACTGTATGAAAGCCAAGATCATAATGTGATTGATATTGATTACATCAAGGTAGCCTCAGCTGAAGATAAAGACCTTGAAGAGGCTGAGAACGAGCCATCTAGAGCTGATCTGATAAATCTTTGGTTCAAGAAGGAAGAAAAGAAAGATCTGCTGAAGATGAAGAAGAAGATGAGAAATCCAAGTGCTGGAAATTTTGCTGGAGGGATTATTAGCTGGTTCTTTGACAGAGAACTGCAGCTGTTTATTTTGAAAAGAAGAGATGGCCTTCAATACTTGAGGCGGACATTGAAAGCGTTTAATTCATTGCCCAAGATTGAAGTTAAAGAGTTAGCCTGGAAGGAGCTGATCAATATTGGAGATGATCCCTACGCGAACGTGATTGAAAGAATTATAAGGAAAGAAGGGCGATCAGGGAAATTTGAGCGACTCAAGCCAAGGACCGGAAAGAGGGTCGAGGATGGGTCGAGAATAGATCCTCATACAGGTAGGCCATGGGCCAGGATGGAATACAAACCTGTGAGGTGTCTAAAGAAAGTCCCAATGAAGCCAATGCCACAGAACGTTTTGAGCAACATGAAGTGGTGGTACCTAGAGATTGACACTGCTGAAGCTATCATTGAAGATCAAGACGAGCAGGTAATTTTGAAGGTATATGATCCATTGCACTTGATAAACCTATCAAAGGACGACCTGAAGAAGCTTCATGATCAGCCTATCTTCTTTACTGAACCATGGAGATCTGAAGCCAGGAAGTTCCAAAAGGTAGTCAAAGTTTGTATAGATGTTGGATTATATGCGGGTAGTATATATATATAGCTCTAGTACTTAAATTTGATGTAATGTAAATAATTAGAAGCTATCGTCAAGGGGGAGTCTGTTGGTACACCCTGTGTGACGATAGCAGTCTAATCGATCTGCATTATGGTTTAGGTAATATTCTGAGTATTAACCAAGTATTTTGATATATATGTTTAATATGTGTTTGTCTGTTATTGATTGTGTGTTTGAACTTGATGTAACATATTACAAGAAGTTCAAACATAAAGGTCAAAGATTAACTCAAGCATAAGTTAAAACATAAGTTTCAAACACTTAGTTATATATGTCAAAGGCTAGATTCGAATTGCATAAAAGGATACATTCGAATCTGTGATAGATTCGAATGAGTCCTTAGATTCGAATAGGCTAGATTCGAATCTGTCAACATGGACAGATTCGAATGGGCCTTAGGCCAGATTCGAGGATGGCCCACAACAAACTCGAATCAGGGTCTATAATTAGGGATAGACTCGAATGATTAGAAGACTTTTTGCAGAATTCGTGAGGAATTGAGCAAGAGGCGATCTCGAGTTTATCAGCTTGGTGAGTCCCGTTTCGGAGAGAATTAGTACGTAGGATCGTTCGTGTGTCGTTCGTTCAGCGTCTAATAGTCTCCGTGTTTCCGTTGGTTGAGAGTTGTCCGTCTGACCGTCAACGAGGATTCCGCACTCGTTAACGGATCCGCGTCTAGATAGATCTTGCAGTCGTAGACCTTACAATGTCAACGCGCATACGTAGAGTGCGAGTCACTCGGCGACGAGAACTTCCTGAAAATTGTTGTGCCATCTATATATATATATATATATATAGGAAAAACAGATTTTAGCATGAGTAAATTTACATGATGGCACATAATTATGCAAATCTAGATGGATTCCAAAGAAACCGGTGAGATAATCATAACCGAAATGTCAAGTGTGATGGATTCCGCGGAGAGAAAAATGTATAACTACGGAATGAATATGCATGAAAAATGAGGGGTACATAGCATGGCACAATTCTTTACATGTCGTGAATTGCATGATTATGAGCGACAAATATAACGATTAGAAGCACGAATCATGAAATTGTGGTGATATGACATGTTTATACTAATTTTAGCATGGAGTCTGTGCACCTAATCTGGACAATATCACTAGTATGGAAATCATAAACATGTCACAGAGAGAAAATTCCTTCAAAATCCATATTTAGAAAAAACACAAAGTGTTAACATCTTAGGATATTCTACTCAAATAATGACATGTTGTGCATCTTAAACATGTTCAACTTCAAGAATTTTGAAAATAGGGCAGAGCATAATTCAAAATAAAGTATCATTTCTTGCTTGAAGAGAAGAACAATGGAGGAATAAGCAACTTACATTGATGAATATGAGCAAAGAGGTGAGTAATGTTGACAAGGCTTCCTGTTCGTTGAAGATTTGGGAGCAAAAATGAGGCAAAAATTCGGAGTTTTGGAGAGAAAATGAAGAAATTAGAGTGAAAAGGGGTTAAAAACCGCTGGTGTTCATCGGGGCGCAGGCGCAGGCGCACCCCTGTGCCGGCCGGTGCACTGCTCTGCTGCCAGGTGATATTTGTGTGTGCTGTTTGTAGTGTTTGGTCCCCCATAAAGCTAACGAATTTACGTACAATACACCGATTCCCTTCCTTGATTTTTCCATTTTTTCGTCATTCTTCGCCTTTGGATTTTGCACCCGCTTGATGGATAATTTTTTCCCCAACGTAGTCGGATACTACATATAGCAGTCTTTTGTCGGATGAAACATTATTTAGCTAAGTGTTTATGGGAGTGACTAGCTAAGGCATATTAAAATGTACTGTAATATCTAAAAGTAAAAAAACACACTTTCGTGGTGGAAACGATTGCACTTAGCACGTGCAACAAGCCTTTAAACCTCTCGGTAGCCCGAGTGGACAAGTTATAGTCTCATGAGGGTTTCTATGGAAAACACCCACAAAGTTCACTGGATTGTCTTCCAGAAAGTGCTAAGTTTAATGTCTTCAACCAAACATTTTGGAGCTTTATGATTTAAGTGATATCTTCCAAGACCATTGTCTCAAATGATATAATTTCATTATTAGCCCATTGTACAAATAATTTTAATCGGTGTCCGTTCACTTTAAATGGTTCACCGCCTTTTTGATCTATTATTTCTACTGCACCGTGAGGATATACGTTAGTAACTGTGTAAGGACCTGACCACTTGTTTTTTAGTTTACCTGGGAAGAGCCGCAGGCGTGCATTGAATAACCATACGTTGTCACCTTTATTAAACACCTTTCGTTTAATTAGTCGATTGTGGAAAGCTTTTGACTTTTCTTTATAAATTTTAGCGCTTTCATAAGCTTCCTTACGTATTTCTTCTAATTCATTTAGTTGGTGTTTTCGATTTATACCGGTAGCTGTGAAGTTGAGATTTCCATTCTTGATTGCCCAGAAGGCTCGATGTTCTAGCTCAACTGGAAGATGACATAATTTTCCATATACTAACTTATAGGGAGACATGCCAATAGGAGTTTTAAAGGCAGTGCGATACGCCCAAAAGTGCATCATCTAGTCGTGTTGACCAGTCTTTCCTATCAGGTCCGACTGTCTTCTCTAATATGCACTTAACTTCCCTATTAGACACTTCTACCTGTCCACTAGTTTGGGGGTGATATGGGGTGGCTATCTTATGGGTTTCTCCACAGTGTTTAAGTAGTTTGCTGAAATACATATTCTTGAAGTGGGAACCCCTATCACTAATTATAGCTCTAGGAATTCCGTGACGAGAAAATATTTTTTTTAAACAAATTGGCATACTACTTTATGGTCATTTGTTCTTGTGGCTTCGGCTTCTACCCACTTAGAGACGTAATCAACTGCCACTAGGATATATTCAAAACCGTATGACTTAGGGAAAGGTCCCATGAAGTCTATGCCCCACACATCGAAAATCTCTACTATAAGAATTGATGTCATAGGCCTTTGGTCTCGTTTTGAAATTCCTCCTATTTGTTGGCATCGTAGGCATGACTTAACGAATTCGTAAGAGTCCTTAAATATAGTTGGCCAAAAGAAACCACTAAAGTGACCTCCACATGCATACGAGTGATAGTGATTTAGAATGTCATAATGCTCATTGTCTGGAACACATCGCCGGATAATCTGATCTACTCCTATTTTGAATAAATCCGGCTCTTCCCAAATGTATTGTTTAGTTTGGGAGAAGAAATATTTTCTTTGATGTGAATTCCAGTGGCCTGGGATTTTCCCTATGACAAAATAATTCACCAAATTAGCAAACCATGGCACTTTTGCGATAAACAGTAATTGTTCATCTGGGAAGTTATACCGAATGGAATCCAGCATATCAGTGGTGATTGCTGGCAATCTCGATAGATGATCTGCTACTACATTTTCTGAGCCCTTTTTATCTCGAATTTCTAGATCAAACTCTTGTAATAGCAGTATCCAACGTATTAGCCGTGGTGTAGGTCCCGAGAGGTTCCCAAAGTATATAGCTTTAAGCTGTAGAAGGGGGGTGAAAACAGCAATTTAAAAACTACACACTATTTTCTCAATGTTTGTATGTATTATCAACAATTTGTTAATTACAAACAAGCTTGAATGCGGAATAGTTCAAGCTGAGATGACAGATACAACAGTATGTTCACTAGTCTAACACAAACTCAAACTAGTATACAATGAATACACTCACTAAGAAGCACTCACTGGTTTTTCAAGACTTTAAGGGAACAGCTTATGTAAAACAGCTTAGACACACAGATACTAAATTACACAGCAGACTTGCATGCATGAAAAGCACACTTGCACGTTCACTCTTGATTTCAGCATTTAGCTTTCTTCACATCTTTCTGTCCTTAGAAGCTTCCTTTTATACTCATTCAGAGGATCTAAGAGAAACATCTTCATTGGACGGAATGAAAAGGAGAAGTCTTGCTGAAAAGACAACATAACCTTTTCTGCACTTTTCTGAAAAGCAGACTTGTCTTCACATGTGAAGAACTTTTGTCTTTTCTCTTTGTCTACTGTTGCATTGCCTTTAACTAATTTAGGAATGTCAACTTTGCGTCTTTCTTCCTTGTAAAGGCCTATTTTGATATAAGAAAAAGGTATGTCACCCTTTTTCAAATAACCTTTTGTCTTCATGTTACAGAACAGCTTGGGCAGGCTGAGCAGTTCTGTTTTCCACTTTGTCTTCGACTTTGTAAACTGATCTTGTTAGTCAAAAACAATACATGATGACTTGGAGACATATTCCATAAAGTGTTTAGCCTGTTCACAAAGAACAGGCTCTGTTCACAAAGAACAGAACACTTTAAAATTACCCAAGCTGCTCACAAGTGTAGAGCAGCGAAGACAGTTTATGTCCAGCCTGTTCAGCGGACAGAGCAGCTTGGACAAACTGTCTTAGTTGCAACACATGCAACATATAAAACAGCTTTAGACTGATATTGCAAATCATTTTCAGGCTTCAATAAGGCATATAACAGGCCTTACTTTCAACCTTCAAATGCATCAACAGGTTTGATTATAAATCTCCCCCTCAGATGTAGAACAGGTTTGACTGAGGCCTTTTTGTGCCTAACAATCTCCCCCTATTTGCAATAACCAGTTTAAGCTGGCCTTATCAAAAATCACTATATATTTTTATATTACATTTGCTGAAGTAAAATTTCAACATCAACATAAAGTAAAAGATCAGTTTATATATACACTGATTTTTTATTACATTAGAACAACACATGTTCCTACAAAAGTACAACTGATGTAATGAAGTATATTACAACTAATGTAAAGGAAATTACAACATATGTAACATAGAGTACAACTAATGTACATTGGACTGTTTTTGTTGGGAGCAGAAAACGGTAAGCCTGTCCAACTGATGGACAGCTTCCATTCTTCACCTGCCCAGATGGCAGGTGGACTTCACTCCATTGGAGGGGGATCCTGGAACATCTTTTCCAGTTCTTCTCTTGTGTCCTCAAGTTCCTCAACTTCACTTCTGATGACCATGAACTTAGGATCATTGAGCTCTCCTCTTTCATAGAAGCCTCTGAGCTGATCCCAGACGGCTGCTCTCCATTTGCTAGACTGCCTAAATGAAACTGCAAGTCTGAAGGCGGCAAGTTGTCTCAGATCAACTTTGTATAGCTCTGAGGCTCTTTGGAAGCACTTCTTCTGAGTTAGGGGATCTACAAAAAAATGCCCCCAGCTCAGGTTCTTCAATAATCTTGCCATCCTCAAACTCTATTCCACTAGGCAGGCTATGATCAACTCCCTTCATTTCAATGGCATAGTCGCCCTGTTCGATCAGTGTAAGGAGTAGCTCCATCTCTGTGTCCTTCCTTGTCCTCCTGGCCTTTATTTTTGGATGTGTCACAAAGACACCTTCACTAACTTCCTTAGAAATCAGGCCAAGATCCTTTACTCTTTCCATCAACTTCTTGACATATGCCCTGATTTGTTTAGCAGTTTCAGACTTTGATTCACTCAGGGCAACTGCCAGCTCAATCCACTCCCTGTATCCCATCTGTGCTACATCAGTGTGGTCATAAGTTTCCAATTCTGGGCCTGTTGCACCCATCCTTGTTATTTTAAGCTTCCACTGACTGCCTTTCCTTGATATAGGGACAGCTTTGACAATTGCTTCCTTGGCTAGACTTCTTTCAGCAACATCATTAAACTTTTTCCTAGCCAAGTTGTCAAAGTGGTATTGAGCTCTTGCATGGGGTACTGTTGATTTGGTCACAGAGACCTGAGTACCTTTCTCTACTTCCTTCTCTTTCTCCCCTGCTGATTGTTTAGCAGCTTCCATTATTTTCTTTTGCACCTCCAAGGTAGACATTTTAATTTTCTTTGCTTCTTGGAGTGCAAAAGCTTTGGCAGCTTTGGCAGATTCTTCTTCTTTTCTAAGCACTTCCGGGGCTTGAAGCTGTTCTTCTCTGAACTCAAAATACTTGTCCATAGGAAGACCCATTTCTTTAGCCCTGGCTTTGTGAAATTGATCTTCTGCTTCTTTCTGCTGCATGGAATCATCAGCTGCTTTTTATTTTCCTTTAGCTGCTGCTGTAGTGACAGCAGCCTCAGGAATTTCCTCTTCTTCTTCTTCTTCTTCAGTTAGAATTAAGTGCCTTCTTTTACTGCTAGGCCTGTCCTTAGGAATGACTTCCTCCCCCTTAGACTGAGCAGGGTTTGGAGAGACAGCCTGAGTAGGCATAGCAGCTTGAGAGGCACCTTCAGCTGTACCTGTTTCAAAGACATCTGCTGGCTGACCAGTGTGAGTTGCAGACACTGGTATCTCCTTAGGAGAAGAAGTTTTCTCCCCCTTAGACTTAGTCTTCGAGGCAGATGACTTCTCCCCCTTTGAAGGAGATGAAGCAGCAACTTCAACACCTGGTCTGCCTAAAGACATAAAGTCAGCAGGCTTGCCAGCAGGTTTAGTGGAAGGTTTAGGACCAACAAGGCTAGTCACTAAGTAAGCCAAGTTATCCTTCACCTCAGTAAGCTGGGAAAGACAGGTCTGAAGAGAAGTAGAGTGGGAATTAGCAAGGGATGTGAGCTTAACAATGTTTTCCCTGTCAGACGCTGTGAACAACAGAGTTTGTAGCTGTGCAAGATGAAGTTCTAGAGAATCTTGCACATCAGCAAGATCTGATGACACAGAGTTGGATAGGGAGCCAATTAGAGATTGTAAGCTAGCCAGAGTGGCTGGAAGAGTAGAGTTGCAAGAAGTAAGAAGTGATGACAGCTGTTGGGAAATGGCTGTCATTGAGGACACAGAGTCCTACTGTATGGAAAGAATAGAGGAGAGGGAGGTGGATACATTTTGCAGCTGAGCAGTGAGTGCTAACAGCTGTGGAGAGGGATCAGTTTGTGGAGTGGTAGGGAAAGAGGACTTGAACGAATCAAAGAACCCTTGAAGCTGTGCAGACACAGAGTCTGATATGATTGAGGGTAGAGAGTGCATGGTGTTTTCCAAAGAACTAACTTTGTTGGTCAGCAAAGAAAGATGATCCTTCAAAGGCAGGTCTTTGGGAGATGGAGGTGTATGGGTAGATTGTTTTGAGTGGGTAGATGGAGAGGAAGATGATGAGGCTGGTGTTTGAGGATGTGATGGAGAGGGAAGAGGGACTTTGGACAGAAGCTCCATAGCCTGGGCAAAAGTAAGATGGCCCAGTTTGGAGGGATCAAAGGGTCCTTCAGCAGCGGCTGTAGCTGCATCACCAGGAGAAAGGGATGATGTTTGGGGCCTTTCAGATGCTGCTTGTGTTGCAACACCCTCATGAAGACCAGTGGTGGTTCCCTCTGCAGTGCCTTGGTCTAAAGACACCTCATCATTGGGAGATGGGATATGCATTTCAACATCAGTAGTGGTGAAACCTGCTGATGGAATTTGCATGGAGGGAGCAGCCTCACCAGAGGGATGGTGTGATCCCTAAGGTTCATCAGCTGTGGGTGTTGGCCCCTCAGCAGCTGTTTGGTGTAGAACAGCTGTATCATGGGGAGCAGAAGTTTGAGACTGAGCTGCTGATTGGTCAATACCAGCAGCGTGGGCATCTCGTGCAGACTCAGGGTGTGAGGAGATTTTAGTGGGGGACAGTGTGGACACAGTATGGAGTGGAGAGGACTCCTGTCTTTCAATATCCTCAGCCTGTTGGGAGGCTGGGATAGATGATGTGGGTATCTCCATTTGTACAACTGGTTCCTGTTGGGAGGAACCAGAGGGTCTAGGCTGACTCGGGGTTGACTCAGATTAGAGTGAAGCATGCTCCAAATGAGCTGAACCTTCTCCCAAAATAGGAGAGGCAGCTGGGGTTGCTTCTTTTTCAACTGAACCCTGTTGAGAGGGACAGAGGAGGTGGTTTGTTGGGCTGGTTTCTTTTTGGCTAGGGATTTGCGTTGGTAGTGAATGGATGATGTGGGTGATTGTGGAGAGGGGAGAGGATCTGCTTGGACAGGGTGTGAGACTGGGTCAGGAACAGTGGGGCTGGCCTATTCCATAGTCTCTTGTGCCACAGAGGCACCAGCCACAAAGGCTTCAGGCTCAACAGATGAACCAGGGTGAGGAGTCTGCTCCTCCTCAGCCACAGAGGCTAAAGGAGCAGACTTAGTCTGAGCTGTTTTGGCCTTCTTTTTCACAGGCCCAGCTTCAATTGCCAGGATCCTTTTAACAAGCTTGGACCTGGCTTTGGATTTTCTGGCGGGAGCAGCAGCTTCTGGATCCACCCTCACATCAGAGGGTCCTTCCACCAATCCTAACAGCCTCCTCATTGGTGTGGATAGAGGAGGCTCATTTTGTAGTACAGGAGTATGAAAAATTCTATTCCCTATGATAGGGAATGCAGCAGACTTAAGTAAGGGCTGGGAGTTGTATAGTTGCTCACCACAAACATGGCTGAAAATGAGGCTCAGAAACCTGGGATAACGGACAGCAGCTGGTCTTGGCTCTTGCTGCACCAGGTTTCTCAGGTTTGAAAAGATCCACTTAGCCATGTCAAGAGTAGTCCCATCCACTAGCTGTAGGACTATTGGCACTTCATCTCTACTGAGTTGGTCGAATGAACCAACTTTACTGCTGAAGCTCATCATTACCGAAGCAAACAGAAAACTATAGGTAGGAGACAAATCCTTCCTGTATAATGTTGCTCCAATTTTGGGTTCTGCTACACCACAGAAGCGTAGCAGATTTCCCATTTGCTCGTTCTCAGGCTGGGGCAAATCATATGACTCAGCAACGGGCAGATGAAGAACCTCCCTCAGAAGATCAGCAGTTATCTCAATGGTTTGAGTCTCATTAAGAATAGTCCCTTTGATGACTGTGGTGTTGGGGTTGTAAGAACAGGTGTACCAGAACTCATACACCATCTCCTGGTACAGGACACCAGGAGTTGCAGTCATGGCGTAGTTCAACGGATGAACTTTCAGAAACTCCACCATTTGGTCATAGCCCTTCCCCACATAGTTTTTGGGGATTGTGAGGTTGGCAATGTAGTTAGTGGGTTTGATGGTCAGCATTGTGGTGATTGATGAGTGTTTGACAACATCATCACCAACAAACACTGGGAGAAAGGGATTAGGTCTGTGAGCCATTTGGGAATTTTTGAGGTTTTGAAGAAGCAAAAGACACTTAGTCGATTTTTAGGGTTCTTGAGGATTTCTGGAAGTGATGAAGAAAATGAAACAGTAGTTTGGTATTTATAGGATTTGAATGTGAGTGTGTATGAGAGAGAAGATTTTGGGCGGTTTGATTTGAAAAAGTCGTTAACGGAAAACGGAACGGTTGTCCATGTCAGACCGTTTGTCAGACCACTTGATTTCTTTTTAATCACTTACACACGTAATCCACATTATCCGCAGTAATTAAGTTAAATAAAACATTAATTAAGTAACTTAATCGTGAAGAAAGGTAATTAGAATTTTTGGTCTAAGCTGTTGGTCAACCCTGTGATGACCAAAGCCATCACAAGCTGTTCAATCTTCAAGCTGTTCATTTTTCAAGCTGTTCCTCCAGCCTGCTCTCCTTTGTAAGAGCAGGTTGTGTTCAATAGGAGAACAGGTTACAAGTAAAACTTGTAAGACAGCGTGAAGGAATGAACAGGTTGAGGATTGAACCACCAGAGCAGGCTGGACGAATAAACTGAGTTTGTTCATCCTGTTGTATGCTCAAGCTGTTCAAGTCTTTTAGACAAATGACTAAGTACAGAACATGTATAACCTGTTCTGTCTAAGCTGTTCTGAAAAACTTGAGCAGTATGCAACATACAGATTTTTAGACCTTTGAGAAACACTTAGTCACTCTTGTTTAACATGCCCAGCTTGCTGACAAGGTATTTAAACCTTGTTTCATCCAGAGGTTTGGTGAAAATGTCTGCAAGCTGTTCATTTGTGGAAATAAAACTTACCTCCACATTACCTTTCTGAATGTGATCCCTGATGAAGTGATGTTTGACTTCAATATGCTTTGTTCTTGAATGAAATACTGTATTGTTGGAGATGGCTATATATTATCACACAGAATAGGAGTTTTCCTATACACAAGGCCATAATCTTCAAGCTGATGTTGCATCCACAGAATCTGCCCACAGCAGCTTCCAGCAGCAATGTACTCAGCTTCAGCAGTAGAAGTGGACACTGACTTCTGCTTCTTGCTACTCCAACTGATCAACTTTCCACCAAGGAGTTGACATCCACCTGTTGTGCTTTTTCTGTCTAGCCTGCAGCCTGCAAAATCAGAATCTGAATAGCCTGTTAGTTCAAGGCTGGAGTCTTTGGGATACCAAATACCCAAACCTGGTGTACCCTTTAGGTATCTGAAGATTCTTTTAACAGCAGCTAGATGAGATTCCTTTGGATCAGCTTGGAACCTAGCACACAGACAGGTGGCAAACATAATATCAGGTCTACTAGCAGTCAAGTATAGCAAGCACCCAATCATGCCTCTGTAAGCTGTTACTGAAACAGCTTTGCCACTGGCATCAGCATCCAATTTTACATTAGTTGCCATTGGGGTTTTAATAGGAGAACTTTGATCAAATTTGAACTTTTTCAATAGATCTAAAGTGTACTTTCTTTGATTTATAAAAATTCCAGTTGAGGTTTTTTTAACCTGTAATCCTAAAAAGAAAGTAAGTTCTCCCATCATACTCATTTCATACTTGGATTTCATAAGTAATGAAAAATTCTTGCACAACTGCTCATTTGTAGAACCAAATATTATATCATCCACATAAATTTGAACAAGCATAATGTCAGATTTCACTTTCTTTATGAACAGTGTAGTATCCACTTTACCTCTGGAATACCCATTGCTCATAAGGAACTCAGTAAGAGTGTCATACCAGGCTCTAGGGGCTTGTTTGAGACCATAGAGAGCTTTGTCCAACTTATAGACAAAACCTGGATGTTGTTCATTTTCAAAACCTGGAGGCTGCTTGACATAAACTTTTTCTTGCAGCTTCCCATTCAAAAATGCACTCTTCACATCCTTTTGAAATACCTTAATGCTCTTATGAGCCGCGTAGGCTAGATACAAACGAATTGCTTCTAGCCTGGCCACAGAAGCAAATGTTTCATCATAGTCAATTCCTTCCTCCTGTCTGTAGCCCTGAGCAACCAGTCTTGCCTTATTTCTAATGACATGACCTTGCTCATCCATCTTGTTCCTGAAAACCCATTTTGTGCCAATTATTGTTTTACCTTTAGGAGCAGGGACCAGTTTCCATACATTGTTTCTCTCAAACTGATTGAGCTCTTCTTGCATGGCAGTGATCCAATTGGCATCTTTTAGTGCTTCATCCACCTTCTTTGGCTCCATTAGTGAAACAAAGCTAGAGAACATACAAAAGTTCCCTAAGCTGTCCCACCGAGTTTGTATCCCTTTGTTGATGTCACCAATTATTTGATCATTGGGGTGACATCTGATCCACTTAGGATCATTTTTCGATGATGATTCACCTGAGTTGTTAACATCTTCAGCAGGTCCTGTTGAACAGCTCTCAAGATTTTCAGACACACTGTTGTCTTGAGCCTGTTCACTTGTTGAACATGTCTGACCACTGTTGAACATATCAGCAGAGGAACTGGGAAAATCAGTATTGATAGGTTCTGGACATGCAGTTGTAATTAAGTCAGTACATTTATTCACACAGGATGTATTGACATAATCATCATCATGTCCATCATGATTAACAGGTTCCACACTGGGTGTAGTGGAAGCTTTTGAGTCCTCTTCATTGTTTGAATGCATCAGATCATCAAAGTTGAGTTCTCCTGAAACTAATTCAGGAACAGCTTTGGTGGAAGCATTCTTGGACTCTTCAAATGTGACATTGATAGATTCATCTATCACCTTTCTTTTGTTGTTGTATACTCTGTAGGCTTTGGAGATAGCAGAGTAGCCAACAAACACACCTTCATCAGCTTTAGGTTCAAACTTTGACAGCTGGTCCCTTTGATTCAGAATGAAACAGGGACATCCAAACACATGGAAATAACTGACATTTGGCTTCCTCCCTTTGAGCAACTCATAGGGAGTTTTGTTGAATCTTTTCACCACTAAGGATCTGTTTTGGGTGAAGTAGGCAGTGTTAACAGCTTCAGCCCAAAATGATGAAGGTAAAACTGATGCACACATCATGGTTCTGGCAGCTTCAATGAGAGTTCGATTTCTCCTTTCAGCAACTCCATTTTGTTGAGGAGTTCTTACTGCTGAAAAGTTTTGAGTGATTCCTTTCTCTTCACAGAAGTCTTCAAGAGTACTGTTTCTGAACTCAGTACCATGATCACTTCTAAGCTGCTTTACTTGGGCAGAGTTCAGCATTTCCATCTTTTTGACAAATCCAATAATCTCTCTAGCAGCCTCTCCTTTGCTCTTTAGAAAGATCACCCATGTGTACCTGGAGAACTCATCAACCATTACTAGAGTGTATCTTCTTCCTCCTAGACTTGGGACATTAACAGGTCCAAACAAGTCCATATGGATTAAGAAGAGTGGAGTATCAATAGAGAAATTATGTTTGGATTTAAAAGATGTTTTTCTCTGCTTGCCTTTCTCACAAGCTGTGCATAATCTATCCTTAGCAAAATTCATAGAAGGCAGACCTGTCACCAACTCTTTCTTACAGAGTTTGTTGATGTTCTTGAAATTCAGATGTGACAGTCTTCTGTGCCATAGCCAATTTAGATCAGCATTTGTTCTTGTGAGAAAACAGGTTTCAGTTGTGGGATCAGCAGAATGCATATCCACAACATATACACCTTTCTTTCGTTGAGCACATAGCACAACTTTGCCTTGGGGATCCAATATGTAACCCAGGTGCTCATCAAAGTTGACCTTGTAGCCAGCATCACACAGTTGACTTATGCTAACAAGGTTATGTTTTAGTCCAACCACATAGGCTACTCTTTTGAACACTGCAGCACCAGCTTTAAGAGTTCCATATCCCTCAGTGGATCCCTGTACATTGTCACCAAAGGTGACTTTTGGCCCTTTTTCAGGCCTGAGTTCACTCAGCAATTCTTTACAACCTGTCATGTGCCCTGAGCAGCCACTGTCCATGTACCAAACCTGGGAAGGTTGTTTTTCCTGCAGAGTGATAAGAGAATTATTAGTCATTTTTAGGGGAACTCATCACAGAGATGAGTTCTACTACTTCATCAACATTTGTTGATGGACTTGAAATATCCACACTAATATTTCCTATTTGAATGGTATCAGCTTGAATACCACTTTCAGTGACTGTGACATTTCCAACACTGCTTGTGACAGCTGTGATGGAAACAGCAGAGTCAACAGGCCTCATGTCCTCAGATTCAGAACAATCCTTGGCTAGATGTGTCTTCTTCCCACATTTGTAACATTTTCTCTTTTTAGGGTTTTTGGAAGAAGATCTTTCAGAAACACATTCTGAGTTATTTTTGTTGATTCTTTCAGCAGGTTTGGCAGTTTTATTACTTTTTGTTAAATCAACAGCTTGAGTGGATAGTTCAATAGCCACAGCTTTGGCTGCCTCTTCTTTCCTATTTTTAGGAGGACAGATGTCAAAGACAGGGAGCTTGATTGGCTTTTGAGCTTCCACAGGTTTGAGAGACTTATTCCCAATTATCTCAGTTTGAGCAATGGCTTTGCCTTTGCCCCTACTGGATTGTGATTTATGCTGCCTATCAGCATACTCACTGTGTCTGGTTTTAAAAAGCTTATTCTTATTTAAAACCAGTTTACCACTATGATTTGAAAACTTATTTGAAATCACAACAGTTTTGTTTTCAACATGAGACTTACCCTTGTTGAAAACAGGCTGCTTACTTTTAGAAAACTTGTTTTCAAAGTGTTTAGCATCAAAAGGATTAACATGCTTTTTACCATCAGCTTTGGACTCAGAACCTGTTTTATCAACAGGTTTAGTATCCACAACTTCAGTTTGGACATGTTTTCCTTTCTTTTGCTTGTGTGAACCAGCAGAGCACTTAGCAGACTGACTTGATGGAGAACAAATTCCAACATCAGCTTTTGAGCTAAATTCACACAAGCTGTCAGTGTTTTGAGGCCTGACAAACCTATTTGTTGAGATTAGTTTACCATTCACATTTTGAATGAATGTGTTTGGAAGTTCACCAAGAGTGGATAAATCTTCTTTCAGATTATTGATCTCAACAATAGAAGCTACTGTGTCAAGATCCCCTCCAAGATAGGCTTGGATTAGTGCAGGAATCTGTTGACTTATACAATGGCTGACTTTTTGTGCAGATTGGCACCAAGAGTCAACTATCTTTTGAAGCTTAGCATGCTTTATATCTGTTTCTCTCTTTTCTTCCAGTAAAATAGAGTTGATGTGTTTTAATTCATCAAGCTCAGTTTTCAACTTATGGAAACTGTCCAGTTTACTAGATTTAGTT